>VXAY01005024.1:464043-616465 GCA_013399855.1 Oxyruncus cristatus | reverse complement strand
AGTACCTGAGGCGGGAGGGGCCGGCACGTGATGGGGGAAGGGCGGTGCCGTTGCGCGGGGGCCGCGAGGCGTGGCCGCGGTACGTGCGCTCCGCTCTCATTGGCCCCGCACCCGGAAGAGCCGGTGGCGCCTGCGCGGTGGTGCCGCCGGGAGAGCCGTAAGGAGATGGAGGCGGTGGCGCGGCGGCCGCAGGACCGGGAGCGGGATGGGCGGCAGGAGCAAGGAGATGACGGCCAGCCGCCGTCACGATCACTGTCGGGACAGTCCTACTGGTTGGACCTGTGGCTCTTTGTCCTCTTCGACCTAGCGCTCTTCGTGGTCATATACTTGCTGCCCTAAGGGCGCGGGCCCAGGTGAGGGAGGGCCCTCTGAGGTGGCCGGGGGATAACAGGAGGGAGAGAAGCGAGCTGCGAGGGGCTGTGCCCGCGGAGGGAAGTCCCCTGGGAGCAGCCCCGGCGTTTCTGCCCCAGAGCGTCCCACAGAAGGCCTGGGAAGCACAAACGCTTCTCAGGAAGGGGAAAAATAATTCAAAACAAACGCGCAAAAGCACCGAAAAAATAACCAGGCCTTTTCTGTTCCCCGCAGAGCCGCTTTTTTGCCACGGGATGCACCTCGTGAAGGAGGAGGACCATTTGTGCGGGATGAGCAGCTGGGAACACAGCTCCACTTGCAGCTGGATGCAAGAGGCACATATTTATAGTAATACCATCATATATCTTTGTCTGTGTCATAATATTACCGCTACAGGTTTTTACCCGTGTCCCGTTTCTGTGCTCTAAACTGTGCCTTAAAGGTTGTGTAAGATGGATGGGTTGTGCTTGTGTAATCAGTGCCTGAAGGTTTGTGCAGCAGAAAGGGAAGAAAGCAGTGCTTGAATAAAACCCACTGAAAGGACACTCTGCAGAGTGGCTGCAAATAAAACCCAGCTCTTGCCTAGACTCATGTTGTAACTCAGACCTGTTCCCACAACAGGGGAAGCTTAACCAGCTGTTTTACTTCCAAGAAGTTAATTGTGAGGGTTTGATGCTGTTTGGGTTTCTATTGCACCTTTCTCTCTTCTTTCTTCTCTATCTTCAGCAGTTACTGAGCCTCCTTGGGGTCAGTATTTATATACATACATATGTATATTTATAGTAAGCTTTGTATCCAGTCAGGTTTTGGAGAAGACAGTCTTCCAACTATGGATGAAGGGGGTTCAGTTTTCATTAGTATTTTTCCCTTGGGAATACTAGTTTCTAATTCTGAGAAGTACAGTTCATAATTGGTTTGAGGGTTTTTTTGGGAATTAATATAATAACTAGAGCACAGAGACTTTGAAGTGTGGTATTTTGGTGTTTCCTAACACATTAAATGCAGACAGGCTACTATACTGGGATCCGGGATGCAAAAGTAGGCACATGCTCTTGCCCTTTATTATTTTTTAATTTTTAAAGACAAATCTGCCAGTGACAGGGACTTGTTTTATGTGTCAGACCTATGCTGTAGGAATGGAGATGCCCTTCCCTGCTGACATGTACGATTTTGGCTGTTGATACCTAGGAAATCAGTCAGTGGTTTCAGAGATCTTGACTCAGGGTGCAGAAGAGCATTGAATTGTGATTCTCGTCTCACAAGTGAAAAAATTAGGGTTCCGGTTTTTAAAGAATTTCATTACTCTTGTTTCATTATTTTTTTTTTTACCCCCCACTGCCATGATTTCACCAAGGAAATCTCAAGGCAACAACCTATTTAGCACTGTAGTGTTGTTCCATTTCTCTTGTGTTAGGGAAGACAGGTGATATTCAGCTTTATCGCCTTTAGAAAGTGAAATTTCAGGGTATCTCCTGTTGATTTAGTTTTCTCCTTCAGGCAGATCTGGCATCCAAGGTTTCACTTGTCTCAGAAAACTTAAAGGCTAACAAAGTGGAGGCTTGTGCTGCACTGGGCTTAAGCTCTTTCACAGCACCTGGACTTCAGGAACATATATCCAGGAAAATTTTGCTTATCCCTAATAAAGGTGGAAAGAGAGCTTGTGTAACTAAATCAGTCATCTGTCACCAGATACGAGGGATTATGGTATTAAAATTGCTTTATGCATTTCAGGAGTATAAAAAAGTTTAATCTATTTAACAGCTTTATAAACAAATGCTTCAAATTTTACCGTTCAAAAAAGGTAACTGAACCACCATCTCTGCAAAAACTTTCAACCATCAATAGCAGCGTTACCTGTCACTTCAAAAATGTAGTTGTGGAAAGCCAACTTTGTTTTTTAAATGTGGAGTAGAAAAAAAAGAACAGACACCGAAGATTTTAAAGTTTTATCTTGATATTTTGAACAAGCAGAACTTGGCAAGAAAATAATTCTAAAGACTGAAAAATATATATTAATTACAAGACTTGTTAATATCTTTACTGTTACAAAAATTGTCTAGGCTCTTATACAAATCTATAGCCGGGAGGGGACATTTATAAAAAAATAAATAGGCACCCTAGGTAAGTTAAAACAAGTTATCACATATTAGTTAGCAAATATTACATACATACATACATGGAGTGCAGAGTCAAATATAAAAACAAAGGTGCCTCGATTAGCTGTCTACGGAGGGTAATTAAATACCTGGTAAACATGGGGCACAGAGAGAGGTGTCTGGTGAGATTGTTTCAAGCCAAGCAAGGAGACTGAGGAACATCTAAATCACTGCAGCTACTTCCGAAATGAGTTTACCAGTTGTGCTTCCTGGGAGCCGAGTTCATTGGTATCAGCAATAGGCATTCATATTGCTCCTGGGACACAAGCAGCAACATTGCTATGCATGTTTAAAAATAAGTGTTCTAACATCATTCACAGTTGTTGCTGTGCTACTCATACATAAAAATACTGTCATTTCAAATACAAGATGGATTTTTTTTTTTTTTGCAAAACATTTTACAAATTATACAGTATTTACAAATTCCATTCATCTTGGGGGTTTTTTTGCACAAGTATTAGAAGACAGCTGTACTTAACTGGCTCTGTATATTATGTAACAGGGCTAGATGAACTAGAAAAGTTTCATTTACAGGTTCTGAAATCTCTCTCAAAAATATTACAATAGGAATCACCCAAGTTCTTACATTTTTAGTGTTCTGTATTCAACTGATTCTTACAAAAGGATAATTTTTTAAGTTGCTGTTTATCAGCAGCCATACCTAAACATGCATAGTATTTTCACTATAAATCCTTGAATTCATTTTTTTTCCAAGTGCTACAACTAACTTTGAGCAAGAAGGTAGAAATAAGGTTAATCTGAGATACCTGGTTTGTTGCATATATATAATGTTCCAGTTCTACTGTAAGTTGCATGTAATTTAAAAGAAAAAAACCTGACCTTGCCACAGAATAACCAAAACTAATGTTTAAGTGTTTACCTTGGATAATTATGCTAAACAATTGCCAGCATTTGGTTGGAGCACTAAAACTCCAAGTACGTAAGGTTATAAACATAAAAAAAAAAAGCCTTTCTGACTAACAGTGCAAGTATAAGCAAGAGTGTTTATTATGCATATTTAACCTTGTTGCATTATTTTCATAACTAAAAGGCATTGATGATTTTGGTGTAATCAGCAGCACCCCAAGTTAACACTAATGTTATAGAATAATGGAAAAATTTAGCCTTTTGGGATTGTGTCAGGCTTTGTTACCACTGCCTCAGCACATGCTAGATAGTTCTGTGCACTGATTTAACTAACCAAATAAAAGCCAAATAAATCCTCCTCTTTGTTACTAAGTCAGGTTAACAAAAGACAAAGTAAATGCCAGAGCTGCCAAAAGTGTAGGCGGCAGTGACAGAGCAGAGCAAAGAGGAACCTCTTCTTTCCCTGCCGCTCAGCCATCGTAGTCTGAACAGCTGCACGTTCAGCCTGATCTGCTAATGCAGACCATACCCACGTGTAGGGCTGTTCCAAAGGGGGAAACACATCAGTAAAAAAAAAGAATTAATTAAAAAAAAATAAAATCAAATGTGTGATCCCCATGAACCATTTGCTCAAAATGTCAAGTTGGAAAAAAAGGGAAGTTTAATAAATAGCAGCAATAACTTCGCATGCACTTGTAGGATAAATCAGAACTGAACATAAGCAGTAACTCTATCCAAAATCTTACAAAACTAATCTTTCATAGTTGCATGATAACTCTATATTTAAAATTAGCATCCTGTTCTCTTATACCAGTTTGTAACTGATGTGGTTAAATTCAATAAGTTAAAGTATATAGCTTATAGGGTGAACAAAATCTGATAAATGTGTTTAAAAACGTCCACTAACATAGAGCAAGTGTATTAATAGGACAGTATTACTGCAGTTTACTTCAATTCCCTTTGAGAGTCTCATTTAACATTTGCTAACCAGGACGGTTCTTAAAGGATTATTATTATTAAGGCTTTTCAAATAAAAAATAAATCCTCTGGGTAAACTTGTATTAAAGACACTTGAAGGTTTGTGAAAGCACAGACTCTCAGAGAAGTCAGTTGAAAAAAACGTCATCTCCTGTTACCTCTCAGGACAAATAATACTCTATTATTACTACATTTACTGCATTTTGTGTGGTAGTATGTTTATCCCTTTTGTTAGTCTATGTAGGTAGTGACCACAGTCTGAAGGAGCACTTCTTAAACTGCAACTAATTAAATCTTCTTGCAGATTTAGTAACATCCAGTCGATCCCACTGCTGTAAGATGCGCACATCCCAAGGGACCATGCTTAGTACAAACTGTAGAAGACAAGCTGAGTAACAGAGGTAAGCGTTAAGGCAACTAGAGTAACAAATCAAAGAACCACAAGTTTAGCACCTCTTCTCCATTCGCCTCCAATTTGCATATTCATTTGAACAGTCGGAACTCCCACGCAAAGTACGCTCAGCTGGGTACCTGGTTATCACACACGCACATTCAGGGTTTGTGCCCGTTCACAGACTGCATGAAGTGCAAAAGTCAGATCCGGGTGTGGGTTTTTTTACGGGTCTATCGGCTGCAGTGGATGCCTTCTGCATTTGCCTTGTACCTCGGCTCGGGTGCGGGGTGCCTGGGCTCCAGGGGGCCGTGGTATGTAGTGTTCAGTTCTACCCCAGCTGCTGGGGGATGCTTCTCTTTGGGAAAGCTCCCGCTCTCTGTAAAATACAGCTTGGGCCTCTGGTGGTACTTCATCCTGTAGGTGTCAGTCATGCAGCTGTCGACCGAGAAGTAGGTTGTTAGGGACACGCTGTCATTCCCGTCCACGTAGCCAGGACTCGGCCCCGTGTGACGGGATCCTTTCTTTAACAAGTTCTCAGACACGGTCCAGAAGTCATTGACTGACAAGCGAGGCGGAGAATCCGGTTTATGGACAAACAGTTCGTTCCCTGGAAAGGGCTCTTTCAGCCTTTGTTCTGCTGGGAGTACACCTGGTTCTGGTGCAGGTTTTGGAGGTGCACCTGTTTGCCTCAGTGGATTACTTTGCAACACTTCCGTGGGCTTTACATCCGCTGCTGAGTTACCCTCTGATCCCGGCAAAGTATTCAGAGCGTATTTCTTGGGTGGCAGAGGGGGAGGGACGTTCTGGTACACTGCTTCAGGCACCCAAAGGGCATCCCCCCTCCGCAGCGGGTGCCCGGCCTGCTCAGCGGGAGGGGCGGGAAGCACCACGGGCCTCTCCGGCAGGGCCTGTGGCACACAGGGCGCCAAGCCCACCTTGGGACCAAGCGTTCTTGTGTGATGAGACTGCGGCTGGGCAGAGGGGGCAAAGTCACTGTGGAGCAGCTTCCTGCCACAGGCATTCTCAGGGTAGGGGTGGGGTGTGCCATCAGGACAGAACACTGCCACGTTCACCTTCTCAAACCTGTCTGGGTGAAGCCACTCGGAAGGATTCTGTTCGTTTGCCCTGTTCCTGCTTTCCGACTTCACGATGTCTTTGACAACTGGCTGTAGAGCTGATGAGGGGAAAAACTTCCTGTTGGTCTCAGGCATTTCAGCTCTAAAATGCAAAAACACACAAGATATGAAGTATCCCTTAAAACATACGAAGAGGTTCAAATAACCCAAGGATTTTTTCTAAGACAGTCTTGGTAACCAACTGCCTAAATATTCAAACTGACGGGAGAACTGGAATCAGACTCACAGCCATTGATTAAAAGTTGTATTAAATTACTCCAAGGTTTCTTTCATTTGAAATGTAAAGTGCCCCCCCAAAAAAATCTCTGCAAGAGATGCAAGGTAAGATAAATTCCTTCAACATTCAGGGCTATGTGAAACATGACTCTGCTCTCTTCTAAGCATCCTTGTGACTCTGGTACATCCACTTTTCAAATACTGGATGTTACTTTTGTCTGGTAGATTTGTGGTTAGATTCTTGATTGTCATAAATATTCAATACCTTAGCTTTTCAGTGCTTATTTTTTAAAACTATCACAGAGTAAATGAATGGTGCTATTAATTACCTCTTTACTGGAGGACTGGGCACCTGCAAATGTAATTCCATTGGGAAACCAACATGAGGTCTGTAGTTCACTTCAGAATTGAACTGGTCTTTCCTCAAATCTGGGGGTAGAAAAAAAAAGTATTTCAAAATAAGCATATATACAGTCCAATTCCTTCTTTGTAATTGCTCAGAGGTTACAAAAACAACACACAACAGGACAATTAATGCGTTTCAAGATTTGAGATTAATCAAAATAGCCATTTTTAAGACAATCTGTCACAGATAAATAATGCTAAGTAATCTTGAGGAAATTTTCTGGGTTTTTCCTCACCAGAAAATAGGTAATTATCGCAATTTTGAAGTCCTATAGACACCCTTTCAGCATCACATTAATATTTAATCTTACTAAAAGCACATTTTTAAAAGCAGCTTTTTATTAAACCATGCTTGCTTATTCAAACATCCAAAGTCATTTAAATTACAAAATAAAAACTATGAATTCTGAAATTTCACATCACGTAATAATCATTAAATTGAATGAACGTAGGGATTGGGGATGTTTTAGGTTTTTTTTTTTTTGTACGTGGGTTTAAAGAAATACATTCTTTGAAACAAAACCTTAGAGCAAGACTGTACAGCTCGCAGAGATACTGAGCAGATCGAGAGCACTGTCACTCACGTGCCCCAAACACACACCACTGAGTGCCTGGGCCAGCACTGCTGCACTCCCACTGCAGAAGCTCTTTTTACTCACAGGCAAAAAAACCCATTCCCTGAAAATACAGAACTTCTGAGTAAGGCAGCTCCTAGTAAACAGTAAATCAAGGAAGCATTGAAGTATTCGTGTCAACAATGCATAGAATAAAACGCTCTTGGCAAGTGACAAGCAACAGTCTGTTTGTTTAGAGACAGATACTGTAAGTCTTCCTAATGCAGTGATTAGCCCATTATAATCAGTCCCCTGCTCGGAAGCCAATCAAAGGAATGGCTTATTATTATTATTATTACTACAATGGCTTATTTTGTCTATGCACAGACTAGACTTGTAACTACACACCTGTTTCACTTGTTACTTCCCCAAGTTTAAGCATTAAAAATCGTGGAACTTTTGACTCATGAACACACAAGTCGAAAGTCCAACAACAGAACAGAATTACACTAAAAACTTTGGGTGATGCTCGTTTTGATGGTCAATATCTGCCCTATCCTTAAGTGATGAAAGACTAAAGACCATCTTTGAGCAAGAACACAGGTGGCAGAGGCTAAACCAGCATATAGCACAAGAGACAAAGCCCCCCCATGGCTTTCCTCCAAGTCTTGACATTGAAAAAAGAAATTAATTAAAAATAGTGCACGATAGACAATACCACAGCCCTAGAAATAATACTCCTGGGAAAACATCATTACTGAGCGAGCCTGTGTGAGGGTGGCAAGGGATGAAGTAACTAATCAGACGGCAAGTTAACAACTGCTCCGGGGAGTAACCTAGCAGTGAGCTCAGTAACACCGAGCAGCGTTGCAAAGAGAGAACGTTTCCTTGCGCCGCCGGGGGCGATGGTTTTGTCCCGGGGCCCCGCGCCGCTCGCTGAGGACGCGGCAGTACCGCGGCAGTACCGCGGCCGGCCCGGCGGCGGCAGCACAGCCCAGCGGCTCCCCCGGCACCTCCGGCCGCCCCTCGTCGCTCGGTGCCCGCGGAATTCCAGCCGGCTTAAAAATAGACGTGTTATTTTCCCTGCTGCTGACAGCACAGCCATGCACGGGTAAAACCGGACGCCGGCTCCATCGGGAATTTTGGCTCCGCGTCCTTTGCGAACCTAAATATGGGAGGCGCAAGCACGGCGCTCAGCCGGAGCCCGACATCCTTATCAATGGGTCCCGAGGAGCTGGGCAATATATGAGAGGAAACTGTTTTACGAGGTACAAACTGCCTGCTTTTAAGATTTATGAACACCTGTTTTCACATCTGAGTAGTCCGTCGAGATTTCCGAAATATTAATATCCGTTCTATAGTTAGTTCTATAGTCTGTTAGGACAGAACCTATCCTCTGGAATCTCCATTTACAAATACAGAACATGTGCAAAAACCTGCTAAGTCCAATTTCTGTGGGGAAAAAAAGCCCCAAATGAACATAAATACAGAAATCTCCAACAAAAACTCAAGTCCACATTAAATTCAATTTCCTTCCAATGTGTTTTAGCTGCACATTTCCTGGAAATTTTTTTACAAAAAAAAAAAAAACCTACTTTTTTTTTTAATAATTTTATCAATAGAAAACCAAATTGTACTACCTTTCATAACACATATTGTGGCAAACTCTTAACCCAGACATTTTCTGAATTAAGTTGAAATTACGGGCAAACTTACTGGAAGCTTTGGAAATGTGAAACAAGAACATAACCCAAGTCAAGACAGTAAACATGTTATAACTTGTCCAAAATAGAATATTATTTTTAAAAAATGGTGACCAATTTTCAGGGAAAAAAAAAAAAAGAAATCCTTATATTCAAGGAACTGTACTTCTGGAAGCAAAAGCAATTTGGATTCTTCTTTACACACTCACCAGAGCTTCAGGACGATTCTGGTTTTCAGTTGGAGTTGTCTCATGCTTTTGAGCTTAATAATTAACAGGAAAACCATTAAAATTAGTGTCATCATTCTTCAACTGGAAGAATGTGAGGCTGGAAATTTTGCTGTCACACTGCTCATGTCACACGTTCCTTATAACCAAAAAAAACCTCGCCTCCTCAGTTCATTAAGTTCAAACTGCATAAACACCAAGTCATTAATATGAATTATGGATGCTACATCTGCTTACTCAATATTTGTGTTTTCCTGCCAAAATCTGACCACACAAATTAGGGATTGGCCTTGGGAGGCCTTTGCTTCAGCACTAGATACCAAGTGCTCACTGCCAGTGTAAAGCAGCAGCCATTTGATCTCCCCACCACGGTGTGATCCAGTGTTTCTGTCTTTATAATGCTCTAACAATAAGTTTATTTTTGTAAGTCAGGGACAGAATTCCTCAACTGCTGAACAGTAGCCTTCCTTATTCAGCTCCAGTTAAAAACAAGGGGCTGGAAAAGCACAGTTACACAAACGGTGGGCAGAATTACAAGTCCAACATTATTTCCATATGAAGTTTTCCACACAGAAAACCCACTCAGACATATTTGTTGGAGTCTTACATTCCATTCCTCTCTCAGAAAGGACTGAGCATTTTTTTTAAAAGTCCCATTTTCTGGGAACCTCTTCGGTTCTTACCTACCAATCCATGTCTTGTTCCTGACGCCCAGAGATAAAACATAGGTAATACAATTGAAACACGTAAATGACTACTATTGTCCTGGCTAAAGGTGTTCTGAAACCCTTTTAAAACTGAGACTAAATAAATCTTGAACCCCCTACACATGTGAAATTATCAAATTCTTCAGATTATCTTTTCTGTCCATTAACCAGTTCCCCTAAAAGTATTTTTTTTTCCCAAAACTTGCACACATGAGATCTTCACAGCTGATTTAAACACATACATTTTTGTTATCAAACTGTTCAAAAGTTAGTTACTGAATTGAAATAACTGATTGGATGGGATCCTATCATCAGTTTTTGATGATGACTCTAAGGATCACCTGAAATCACAACACTTAAAGAAAACGTGCAATGCATGTTGAAAGCTTTAAGTGCGCTTAAGTACTCTCTCCAGAGAACACTCATTACAAGCTCAACCATTGTTTTAACCCACCTATTTTTCATGCCAACAGAGTCCTTTATGTGTTTTTCACTGGTGTTTTTTTTTCTTTTTTTTCCTAGCCAAGTGTGTTTGATAAGAATGGTGTAGTACAGAACTAAAGCTGAGTGAATGTCGTGCAAAACCAGAGCTTTGCATTCCATGCAACTCAGTTTTGGGGTTTGGGGCTTTTTTTGCTCATCAGAATCAACCACCGAATTCCTTCTCTTTCTACAACCAAAAACATAGATTAGAATAAGGACAGAAAAGATCAAAGTGGTATGGCAACACCCCCACCCTGCACTTTAAGTCTTAGGAGAAACTATACTATACGTTATTTGGGAAGAAGTATGATATCTATAAAAATCAAATGTTTCCTGAGGAAGTCGCCTAATATTTATTGCCCCTCTTTGTACAAGCACCCTTCCATTGTTTCAGCAACAGCAGATAATGATTTTGGCTGGCCTTATGCTGACCTATAATATTTATATGCCAAGGCATTTATCAACTTTATAAAACCCCAGCAGACATATTAGTATGTAAAAGGAAGTAGACTTCCTTATTACAAGTGTTTCTTCCTGATATTGCTTCATATCTGGAAGGAAAACAAGCGGTACCACAGTCCACCCAGGCCTTTAAAGAAAAAAAAAAACAAAACAAAATAAAACAATCTTCCTTAGTATCCACCAAGAAAGTTCATGGAAATGCTTTTGTGGAAAACACAGGGAGTGAACAAAATTACAATGTTTTTTGTGTTTGGGTTTTTTGGGAGGGTAGGGGAGAGGAGAAATATTCACACTTGCCAAAACAAACAAACCAAAAAACCCAACAAAACCAAACCAACAACAACAATAAAGAAAGGATATGAACGCTTTTCACCTTCATCCATCAGTATAACTCACTGAAAAGCTTTAACAAAATTTCTAATTCACTGTGCAGGAAAAACACCCACAAAACAGATTTCCTCTGCCATTTTCAAGAAGACAGAGTACACAGGCTAGGATGAGTCAGTAGGAGAGTTCTCTACTGAAAATAAGTATATAAGAAAACCTCTTCCATCATGGTCAAAACCAGCCACAAATTCCCTGGCAATTTTCTTCTAATACACTGAAATACAGCCAACCTGATACGCAAATTGCCAAACTTTGAAATATTTGCTCATGGCTTGTTAAAAAAAAAAAAAAAAGCAATGAGAAATAGTATGTACATTTTTTGATTCTGTGACATATGCAGACTATGCAGCAAAATGATAAAATACAAAAGGCTTTTCAGAAATGTGTCCATCTCTTCTGTGATATTAATGCATTTTCAAATTCTGGTACACCTCAAATACTTTTTGAAAGCTTAACCTTTCTAGGAGGTCTTACCATGGAAGTTTCTGTTCTGCTGGGGCACCGAATGTAACACATGCTCAGCTTTTTTGGTTGACAGGTTCTGTTCGCTGTAAAAGAAGCAGATTATGTGATTTGAACACCGCTTTTAGCACTGCTCCCACACGTGACGGGCTGTGCTGATCCCCAAAAATTTAGGATGACCCATATCTTTTAATACAGACAGACAAAAATGGCTGATTTTGTTTTCTCCTGGTTTCAGAATAATCAAAGACATTTAACTATGGAAGCTGCATTTTGTATGTTTTAACTAAAAAGTTTGGTTTGATAAACTTGTCACGGTATTTTATGAAGTAAGTTCTAAATTTTTGCATCTCTACTTAGGGAATCACCGAATGACCTGGGTTGGAAGGGACCTTAAAGATTATCCAGTTCCAACCCCCCTGCCATGGGCACGGGACACCTTCCCCATTAGACCAGGTTGCTCAGAGCCCCATCCAACCTGGCCTTGGACACTTCCAAGGATGGGGGATCCACAGCTTTTCTGGGCAACCTATTCCAGTGCCTCACTACCCTCACAGTAAACAGTTTCTTCCTAATATCTAAGCTAAACATCTAAAAATCGTCAGTTTGAAGCCACTCCCCCTTGTCCTTTCACTCCAGGTTCTTGTAAAAAGTCCCTCTCCATCTTTCTTGTAGGCTCCCTTCAGGTACTGGAAAGAAGTAGCTTTTCATTTTCTGGTATTTGCTATTGTTTTTTCCCATAAAATAACTTTTCATGAAAATATAAGTCCAAACATTTGCAGAGATCTAGCAATCAGTTGTGACTAGGCTTGGTCTCTCAACTCTTCAAGAAGCGTTTGGACAACACTCTCGGGCACATGGTGTGATTCTTGGGGTTGTCCTGTTGCACAGCCAGGAGTTGGACTTCAGTGATCCCCGTGGGTCCCTTCTGGCTCAAGATATTCTATGATTCTATCTGTGCTCTTTCATTTTATGTATATAAGCAAGATTTGAAAGAAGAATGGATGGGTTCTGGTAGGATCCTTCCACATCCAGTTTAAGATACGCAATACAGAAAACTGCATGTGGAAGGATTCTGTTTCACAGCACCACATAAATTGAAGCTGGAATGGACCTTTTCAGATCATGTAGTCCAACCTCCCCTTGCTCAAGCAGAGTCAACTCCATGCCCAGGATCACATCCTGCTGGGTTAGGAGTATCTTCACAGACAGAAATGACACAACATCCCTGAACAGGATACTTAATTACTAACATACATCAGTTCTAAGTAAGTTTAATAAAATATGGCTACTAACCACATTTTTGGCCAGTTTTAGTAATTCTACACTTTTCAGCAAAGCTTATTTCAAACAGGTCAGTCTATGACCAGGTGATCAATATATATCTGAGGTGTTCTAGAACACTTGAGTTTCAGCACAGCACACAAGATTCACCTACTGCCAATCCCATCTCCTCGTCAGGGCCTGCCTGTACAAATGCTACAGGTATGATTTACATGGACGCTGTGTTCCACTACAGATGGAAAGTTACCCACAGTCTAAAAATCTCCCGAGTACAGAAGTGTAGCAATTACTACGAATGAACACGCCCTGTCTCTCAGCAAGGCTCAGCAGTGTCTGGCTCAGTGCCTTCCACAGGGAACCAGTGCTGCAGCCTCAGCGTGACGGCAAATGGAACACTCAACTTGCCTTGCCCACACCCTTACTTCTAGACACGCTCCAGCTTTCCACATGCCTGACCCCAAGCAAGTTCCAAAGCATGTTTTCTTGTTTGTTTTTTTTTTTGTTTTCCAAACAATATATAAATATTAGAACAGCTTGTTTTTCTATGAATTCCATTTATCCAAGCTCTAAGAGCGTGAGCATTACCTGCAGGAAGCACTTTCTTTCACATTCTTGACATCTGCCGGACTGATTCCTTCAATAACAGGCGAGTCCGGATTTGCAGATCCGTTGCTGATATGATCACTGCTTTCATATCCAGATTCTGTCCTCTGAATTTGCCAGTTATCACCATGGACTTTTCTCTCTGTAAATCCTTTGCTTTTTTCAGCATTCCCTTTTCCCTCTGAATCCAGGGAACTTCGACTTCCCGTATCCTGTTTGGTTTCATCCTCATATATAGTCATTAAACCCTTCTGCACCTGGTTCTCTTTTGGCCAGTGGTTAAAGCTCCGCTCCCTGTCGTGCTTGGATTTACTGCTCAGGTTTGCCTTGTGCTTTGGGCTGTGCTGTTTTTTCTCAGTCTCACTGAAAATGCTGTCTACGTTCAGCGTCTCCCGCATGGGTTTCCAACCCTTACTTCTGCTCCTGCTGCTGACACTTCCTTTGTCCCTGGAGTCCTGACTGGTGTCTGTCTCATAGCCCGTGACACCATCAGGCCGTGGCCTTGTCACTGGTTTCTCCCCATTCGCAGAAGGGTCTGTTTTATTTGATCCGAGCACGTGTGCAGAAAGCTTGGCCGGGTGAGGTGCGTTGTCGTGCTTGTAGGGGCCTCTTCCCTGGCTGCTGTATATCCGCTGATCCACGCAGTGCCTGAGGCCATTTCCAACGGGAGGAGACCCCGACTTCACACTGCAGCGGTCGTCCCCAATCACGTCTTGTAAGGACAAAAGGAAAAAAAGCTCCATTACGGTTCTCATTCATGTTTCACAGAATGGTTCGGGTTGTAACTGATACTGTTATACTACTAATGTTTCTTACAGTAGCTCTACAAATCCAGTACATATTGCAGAACACGGAATTTCCCTTAAAAGGAGAAAGCTATTTAACCCATGGATTCTCTGGTCACATTTTTAAAATGTACCTCTTTGTCTCCCAGACTCTTTCCTAGGTCCTCTGTCCGCATCTTTTCGTAAGGATGTGAAGTTTTTCATGTCAGCAGCTTTCTGAGCACACTCTCTGGATAAGTCCTTCAGCCTGTCCTTTTGATCGCTGTAACCCAACTTAGCTGCAAAAAACACTTCTTGTCAAAGACCATTGCTCAAAAATCATTCATCATCAAAACACACAAATACATCAAAACACACCAATATGGACCATTTAGGAACCATAACCTAAGGTTTTTATATTAGTACTGCTTAAAAAGACTAATGGATTACATAACACAGATTGAGAACAGTGGATTTCTTCCCAAGCATAAAGGCCATTAACATACAGGACTACATATAACGCTGCATATCACAATACTGTCGGGGAAAAGCATTCCTCAAGTAGCCAGTGACCCACAGAGCCTCACCTCAGCCTCAAGGCACCAATGTGCCTTTAGACCAACAACGTGACTGGAAAGCTTGATGACGATTGAGCAATGGATCAAGGCCGCAAGAGCCACTTTAGTGAAGGAATAATGAGAGTAATAAAAAATATTCTGCATTTGCAGTTCTCTGGTAAAGTTAACATTCCACGGCAGATATTTACATATCGCTTAAACACCGAATGACTGTGTCTGAACGACAACTCAGTCAGTCAATGATGGAATTCTTCCTTTAGAAACACTTCTACTCCCAAGGTTATCATGCACCTGAAATGCCATAATCTGAAATATTTTGTAGTAAGCCATACCTGGGTTTATTTGGGTCGGAATGGCAATACATACCTGGACCTCTGCCACCACTCGCTTGAATGTGGCTTCTACTGAATGCTGAATTATCTGGCTGAAGCTTTTTATTACTCCTTTGATTAGGGAAGTCTCCAATTCCATTCTCTTTCACATGCTCTGATTTAGCAGCAGAATGCTTTTCAAATCCTGTCAAACAATACATTTGTCTTTAGACAGAAAAAGCTTCCTAAGTTCAAATTTTCAGTACCTAAATTTTTTTTTTTTAAAAAAAAGGCTTTTTAATTGCAGATTAAAAAAAAACCAAAAAACAAAGGAAAAACCTCACTAAAACCGAGACTACATTTCCATGTACTAGGCAGTAAAGGTTCTGTAATATTTGATACGCTGCCATATTTATAGTGGTAGCCTGTAGTGGAAGAGGGTCCTCAATTCTTTTCTCCCTGAAGCAGCCTATGTCCTATCACTATGCATTATGTGAAGAGGAACATGTCAAATTCAATTTGGCTTTTATTTAATTTACTTGTAAGTTATGTTTAAGATTAAAATAAAATAATTTTAAAAACTCTATAGACAGCAGTACATACTGCAGAACCAAAAGGGTTGGATTCCTACAGTGAGGCCCATTGGATATGAATCTCAGATAAAAGAAGTTTCCTGAAGCTCCTTTTGATTTTTCCCAAAGTTCTGAACTGTGTTCTCTGTACATACATATGTGTGTGTGTATATATATATATATATATACACACACACACACATATATATATACATAGACACACATGCTCCAAATCCATATGTGCATGAAGCTTTAAAGTATCTTTTCACAGCACTTTGAAAAGGTATTTTAAATGTTTCAATACACACATAGGAACACCCGCATATACAAATACACCACCATTTTCTTCTCAAATTACTGAAGTTGTGCAAAGCAGTGCTAACCAATCTACAGCAGAACATTTTTTTTCCCCCATTACCCATTAGTCTCAATTTTTATTCCCTTATTAACCAAACAGTTCTAACGTTGATTATATACACCAATCTCTTTTCTTTTGAGACCCTTTAGATAATGATTGATAAGAACAAAGCAGCCAGTCCATTACCTCCTCCTTTATAAACCCCATTTCAGAAATATAGCTGATAATGTTATTCAAAAAAAATAAAATATATATATCTAATTACCCAAGTCTTCCCCATTTCCTCCTGCTGATTTACACTGAGACCAGTGAATAATCTGCTTTGGTGCATCTTCTGGAGATACAGCTGTGCCATCTGGGTTAGCATAAAATAGCAGCAATGGCTGGAAGTGACACCGAATGCACCTGGAGACCACATCTTTCCACTTTAACCTCATCTAAAGAAAAAAAAAACAAAAAGCAAACCTCAAAACTTTACCAACAGCACTGAACCCAAACACAGAAAGGATAATTTATCAAGCAGCTGGTACCAAATGCCTAATTCCAAAGGTACATGAAGATTCAACAGTTCAGCACATCAGTGTACACAAACTGCAGCAGAAAGAATAATGTTCCATGGGATAACAATCAGAACGTAACTACTACGTAACTACAGCTGCCAGCATCTTCTTTTTCTTTCAAAGAAGTACAAATTCAGCAGTGCACAAGTGCCCGATCATTCTGAAACATGCAGCGTTTGTAAGGCACGACTGTGAAGCAGCGAAGCCAGCTCCAAAATTCATCTGTGCAAACTGGTTTACAAAACTAAAGGTCTGTTGAAATAAAAACACTGCCTTGATGCTCTTCACGTTTGGTGTCAGGAGAATGCACTCTGGAAAAGAAAAGACCGCTAGATTTGGTAGGAGCAGAACCAGCATTTACCTCTTTTACATTAGCATCATCGAACAGCACCCATTTGCAGCTCTTGGTGTGGAAGGCAAAGGCACAGTAGTGTCGGCTCGTGTAGCAAATCATTCCCACAAGAAAAAGCTCACTGTTTTTGGCATTTTCATCTGTAACCCTATAAAACAGCTGTAAAAAAAGGTTATATATTTTAAAACGCGTGTAGAACATTTAGCCTCCATTTCCTGACCTGCTGGCATTTCACCGAGGCAGTTGGTATTAACTGTCCTGTAGCTTTATACAAGTTTTCCTGAGTATAAATACTGATTTTTGTACTTCATAGGTCTGTTTTAACTTTTTTTTCTCTATTTGAAAGAGTAAAATACTAACGCTCTGGAATAATTCCACAAATTTCAAACTGAAAACTACAATCCTAGATTTTCAACTAGGAACACACCTATATTAATCTTTGTACTTAGGCACAAAACCAACACTTCTGACAGGACTTTTCCCTCTCACGGAAACTGCATCAAGCAGCACGTTATAAAGAATGGGAAAAGCAGACATAAACTCTGAAGTTAAATTGTGCTTTTCAAAAATACCTATTTCGACGTTGCATATATTTGCATGACCATAAAATCCATGTAAAATTAAATTCTCGAGTAATCAAATAGTAAGTTTTAGGTCAGGTACCCCAGGAAGATAAAGCTGTGTTGCCAGATTCCTCATAACCTCTTCTGTCAGATCAGAGTGTTCTGAATCCCAGACTAAGCCGATTGTCACAATCTCAGGACAATTCATAAGAACACGACGAATTTTTATTTTCTGACCACAGTTACTCTAGAAAAAAAGGGAAAAAAGCAACATGATGGGAGGGAAAACACAGATGTTTAAAAATGGAGGGAAAACAGAGATGTTTAAAAAATGGAAGTCCAAAGGTGAGTTACTACACAAGAATTAGTGCAACAAAACAATTCTGCAACTTCTTCCAATTCTAAAATTTAGTTGTGGTGTTTGTTTCTAACAATTTAAGAGTAACATTCTTCATCATAAAAACCCTCTGATGAAGACAACAACTTAACTTCTACCACTCACCACCTTAGAACCGAAATCTCAATAGCTGGAGCAATAAAATATGAGTTCAAGGGCTTTTTTCACCCTGAGCTGGTCTGTGCTGAAGCAGCCAGAGGTAACCCTGCTTTTAGGGGAATACTTTAGCCTGATTTAATATCCTAAAGAGTTCTCCCTTGTATCTTAAAGTAATGTAACATCTTTGTTTACTTACAGGACACTTCCTGTAGTCATCAGCAGTATTTGCTGCCTGCAGCAATTCTGCAAACATTTCTGGCTTGAGACGTTCATGCCTCTCCATCATTTTTTCCACTTCATTACTGTAAAAAAATAAATGACATAACTGTGGATCTCACTTCTTCAGGGTCAACAGATTTCAGCCAACTCTCAATTAACTTACTCTTCTTAATTTATTATTAGAAATGTGTATATAGAAAAATGAGTTACAAGAACAGAAGCTCTTACCAGAGGGCTGTGGTGGAAATATAACGCACAAATTCCGTGAAAGGCAACGGATCCGACGATGCTCCACAGCTGCGACAGACACACTGCAACACCAAAAATACTTCGGGTTTTATTCACTCAGGACAGAGAAAACAAGTTCTTTGTTAAAGCAATCAAACGAGGGCCTGACCTGCTCGTACAGCGTCATAGCAAACTTCTGATGAGAAATGCAGGACTTGGAGGTGCACATATCCGTCTCGCTGTTTGGCACTAAGTGAAAGTGAATCCTCTCGAGGATATTTTCCTAAAAAGAAACATCAATGTAAATTCAAACTGAACTGATGAAGTCAGAATACGTGAGGAACGTTACAATTCAGTACTCCCAACTACTCCCCTCGGCACCAAAAAGTACTGAGACTGCCGTTGAGTTTGGCCCCTGATTCTGCAGGGCCATTTTTATATCTTTTGCCTAAAATACCAGAGGTAACGGGAAGAAGTGAGTCTATTCAGGTAGATCAGACAGCTGATTAGTTCAGGGTTCAAATGCATTTTGAATAGATGGAACATTAATGAAAGGCTCTCTTTCATGACTGCAATCCACTAACCTGACTGCAAGATCTCAAACAATTGCTTTCAGGTGAAAATGCACCTGGGCAGGTGGGAGGAATTAATTTGTGGATCCTTCCAAAAGATGTCCAAAGCTGAAAGTAATTGAAGCAGCAACCACGTTTTCTGCCCCTCAAATGTGTCAGTGTTTTATGGTGAACATTTTCATTGTCTAACACAGGAGCTCTTTGAAAGGTTTCTTTACCAGAGTTCTGTGCCATCTGGAGTCATCCTTAATGGCCACATTAATGGCTCATGTGTTTCAATGAGACACGTAATAAAAGCAGAAAGTAACTACAGCAAGTAGTTACTTTAAGTATCCCATCACTCTTGGATAAGAAAATGGAAATCTCTTCTGCAAAAGAGTTCAGTAATGAGCTGGTGAGTTGTAATGGAATATATTTCAACAGCTGATGAGAGACTACTTGGAGGAACAGACTATATATTCAAATCCATGGGTGCTGCTTCTCCTCAGAAGATAATGCTTCTCTCCACCCAAAAATTTCCAAGAGTGACTCAGAGTTCATCATCCTCACTGCCCTAAACTGGCATAAAGAAGCTCAGGAGCATTATGTTACTCGAACCCTCCCAGTGAGCCTGGAACTACCAAAACAACAGGCCAGCTTGGCATCAGCTAAACACAATTCTACTTCACTACCACAGGGATACTCACAAAGCATTCTGCTGCATCATCCATGAATCCAAGCTGGAAACGCTGTTCATCCTTGAAACTTTCTGCCAGGGCGTGTCTCATGTTATCTGACGGGAGGGCTTTCTCTCGGCTGTGCTGGAATTGTGAAAAGATTGCCTAGGAAGAAATACAAGTACTTGGCTTCATTGCCCACTCGACTAGACATAGCAGTTCTACACAAATACATCAGTTCTTGAATAAATACATAAAATACTTGTATTCATAATGTTTATAAATCTAGGAAACTTTAAAAATTACTGTTTTCTCTTAGAGGTACTTGGTTTCTGCGTTCTGTTACCAATTCCATGATAAGAAGCTACCAAAGTGAACTTTGATCCAGTAGAACAACAACATAAGAGTATATCAAAGTGCAAATGATTGACTTGAGCTCCCCAAAGCAACACACCCCCTGGTCTGTAATTATACAGCTTTTTAAATTTGGCCATTGGAATAACAGTTCATCCATATGTGTCTCATCTTTACGGATGGTCTGTATTTGTTAGGGCATAATGTAAAACCACTCGGGTTAGTTTTACACCCATCATTCATTAAATAACACAATATTTACATTATTACTTCAGAGGGCAATGTATCTTTATTAAAATTATGGATATGTAAAAACCTCCCATAAATTAGATCGAGTGCTGATAATCCTTGCTATTAAATCAGCACTGCTGAGCCAGTGCACACAATACAAGAGAAAGGTCAGTATCTGCAGTTCCAGACCATGATGATAAATGGCACTTGATTTTTCCTTCATTTCCCAGAAGAGTGACTTGGCTGCCACTTTTCTTTTTGGCAGATACACATGCAAGTGACCTCATCATTTAGCAAGCAAGGCAGGTTGATTTTGAAAGAACTGAAAGTTAAAAGCTGTTAAATGAATCACATATGTTCAGATATTACAGGGTATATCCCACTGTCAAGAATTCTAAGTCCAGCTTTAGAGGGAAACGAAGAGAACAGAGACAAAGCAAATGAGTGGAAGCCATGTAAAATATAAATAAGGACATGCATTCTTTACACAGGTTTCCTATGGTTAAAATCATCTGGATAGAAGGCACAGATGCAACAGATAGGCAAAGTTTCAGTGCTAACAAAAGTTAGTGTTTTAACCGTGATGCATTCCAGGGTGTCTGTCAAATATTTAAAGTCCCCTCTCAAAATAAAAAGCACTGATGAAAATTGCCGTCACTATCTGCATGCAAACATTCAAGACGAAGTCTTTAACAGGTCTGAAAATACAAGTTAGCTCTCCTTTGAAAACTTTCATCAATACTCATTTTGGCTGTAGGTAATTTTTGGTATGCAACAGAGCCTTTTATGTCCAGATTTAAAAAAAAAATAAAAAAAAAGAGGACAGATAAGCAGTTGTGCAGATGTGTACGCTCAGTGTAGTGGCCTGCACAGGTAAAGACCCACCCCAGTGCTACCCAAAAAAGAACAGAGCATATTTAATTCTTGAACACCACCAAAAGAAAGAGATAATGGACTGAACTGAAGTAAACCAGAATTTACTGGCTATGCTTTTAGTTTATAGGAGAAGCTGTATATAGGTGATATCCTTCTTCGATTGATGAACAAGTAAAAAGGGTTAAAATAGCCCAAGATCAAAAAACCCAAAGCCAAAAAACCAGCCCAAGTCTCAAACAAGTTACTGAAATGCATCCTCAACCAGCACATACATTGCATGAAAATTAAAATGCCCCAGGTTCTGAACACAGAACAAACAGAATTACTCAACCAGTATCTCTAAAGAGCCAAGGAAGCAAAACCAGCAGTGTACATAACAGCTGAGGACAGATACTTCCAAATGAATTAACTGCCAGGTTTTGAGCTCAGTACATAGGCCAGGGAGTTAGAGATCTATACTGCTAAAAAAACAACTAATTCCATTGCAACCCATTTCAGAA
Organism: Oxyruncus cristatus; assembly: GCA_013399855.1. NCBI lineage: Eukaryota > Metazoa > Chordata > Aves > Passeriformes > Cotingidae > Oxyruncus > Oxyruncus cristatus. Next base: position 594,900 of record VXAY01005024.1, on the reverse strand, counting down.
CAGGCAGCAATACCACTTCTTAGCAGTATTCTTGGGAATGTATCAAAATAGGAAGATGTCACTCCAGGCAATGCAAAACATTCCCTGTAAGCCATTTAGGTAAATCCCACAAGGTGCATCACGGAGTAATCAATCCCTCAAGAACAGAGGCTTGAAAGAATAAAGAAAATTCCAGGTCCTAAATTAGAGCAGCCTTGTTAAGTTGCTGAAGGCAGTGCATGGCTTTTAGGAGGTGGCTTACAGTGATGCCAAACCTAAACTAAAGCCACCACCCCAAGACAGAAACCAGATTTAATCTGAAAACACAGGTATGCCCCAGTTATGGGTCAGCACTTTAAGTACTAATAAGATTGAGTGCCCAGCACACCGAAGAACAGCACGGGCATCAAAACACTGGGGAAACAAAGCCCCAACGAGTTCTGCAGAGTCAAGAGCTTTGAAAAAGGTTGGAATACAAGCCCCAGGAGGTTAGTCTGAATATGTGTAGTCTCAACTTGCTGGCTTTTTAAAATTAAACACTTTAACCAAAGAAATGAAACAGCACCTTTTAGGGAAAAAAAAAAATGTTTGGAAAAAGACAAAGACACGTTCCAAAGTAGCTGTACAATACTGCAATGATGATAAACACCAGAAATTACTGGAAAAAATACCAAGTACATCGATTATACACATCCTGAAGGAAATGTCACTGCTAACAATTCTTTCCTAAAACACTCATTCAGCTCCCCGAGGGTAAACTCTTAAATACTTGGCTTACCTTTGCCTACAATTTCGCATCATCGAAAAAACCACTCCCTCAATGAAACATTTTCCAATAGTCTTGTTCCTTTCAGCTCCCTCCAGATTCCCAGTTCTGTATGTCACTATATCTACTACCATATTTTAAAAGACAGTATAACTTATTTGCACTGACAGAAGTTTTAACTAGACTAAATTTTGCATACTGTAAAATTTCTTCTCTAAACGCAAGAAAATATTTCTGTTACAAATGTTCTTCTATCTAAACTGTTTCTTTGCACAAGAATGCCTTAGAGAGTCACTCAGGTATACGTATGATACAGACGTAATTTAATAAAAATTATTTAAATTATTCTTCCCTCATTTTGAAAGGTGATTCTTCCTAAGTTTATTATTTACCTTTAAAGCACAAAATATGCAGGCGTCTCCTTGACACACGTGTCCAGTTAAACCTCTTAAACTTCGTCGAAATATGTCAAGTTGCCATAATACCTATGAAAAAAAAAGTTTCAGAGAAAATAAGGAATGACTTCTGAAGGTTCTTCATTTAGCACAACACACAGTAGCTGCTCATTTTTTCCTTAACTTCACATAATGCACAACTTAAGTACCAATATTGCTACAAGAACTGTGATCCTTTCCCTTTAGTTTGGTAAACTGTGGGGGTGGAAGTGTAAGTTTTGCATTCACCTCTTGAAATTTAGATCTTTTTTTTTTCTTTTTAAACTATTTGAACCAATGTACTTTGGAAAAATAGTTTAAGGACTCCTAAGCAAACAAGCAGCAAGCTAAACTGTGTATGGGGATTGTAGCAGTCTTCTTACAGCTCTACATACGTCTGTACTACATTCTTAGGGACTCTTACTAAAATGATTGCTGAAATGCATTTGGTTTTCCATGGTTCAGAACAGTTCTAGTGCTTAAACAGGTGTGTTGCTACCTTTTATTTGTGTAGCTACTCTACATAAAGGCAGTATCAGCATGGCTACAGTACACTGCTTTCAGTGTCTAGTGTCTTAGGTACACATGAAGTACTTCAGAAAGTTGCCCACTAAAAAAAAAAAAAAAAATAAAAATAACCCCCCTCCCCTCCAAAAATGAGTTTTCGAGATGCACAGTAACAGAACAGCTGCAAATCCAGGGGAAAAAATATCCTCTCTATAAATATAAAAGCGAAAATGAATTGGGATGTGTTTGAGCACCAGAGCCTGAAGCTCAGTTCTGAAGGTTGCAGAGAGGTTAAAGAGAAGAAAGGAAAGCATTCCTGCTCGTAAAAGGGCAGTCACCGACCATCAGCCACTGCTTGAGAAACAGCAGCGTGTTGTGGGGTAGCAGGATTGCCTAAAACTGTAAGTAAAATTACATAGGGTTTAATTTTAGGGCACCCTAAGCAAAAATAGCAGAACGGCAAGAGGGTATCAGTCATGCTGTTCCCATTGAGTGCAAACCAGCAAACATTCCACATTTTTATCTTGAACACATTTAGATGCCATCCACAAACACACCATAGCATTACCTCTCCTATCTCCCATGTTTAAATCCATACCATTTTTAAGCCTTCCAGTTTTCACGGGAAGTCTATACATCTATTGGACTCCTAAGTTTCCAAATACAAAAGGGAAGTTTTTCTGACGTTCTTGACGCGTGCAAATAAAATAAGACACTGCCACATTTTGCAGCAATAAATATTTAATACTCTCAATTCCTTCAAATGGAATGCTGAGTGAAGTTCCTTCCACACAGAGTCTTCTTTCTCCCCCACCCACTAAGGAAAGTCTACTCAAAAAATGTTTAATAAATCAAGGTTTTTCTTACCTGAACAGCACTATTAAGAAAGCAGCTGTTTTGTCCAGGTTCATTTAACAAGCCTTTTGTAGGGGCCAGGGACAGTATACTTCCGGGCTGATAAACTTTTCCAAGGTTTCCTCCAGGTTTCCTTAGGAATTTCACCCATGCCATTATTTTTTAGAGTTTCTAACTGCAACGTTTATGCTGTAATATTTAAGGATATGATGGGTGCAAGGCAAAGAAGGTGGTTCTACGAGAATACTTCTGAAGTCATGGCGTTCCGTTCAGCTCTGTGCAAGAGTAACCATTCATGGGTTCAAGTCCATTTTCCATGAGCAGCTGTCAGCCATCGGTCAGGAATCGGTGCCTCAGTGAAAATACAGCTAAACAAAGTCTTTAACTCTCGGGCTTAAAAAAAAAATAAAATAAAATAAAATGTGTCCAGTTAAGGTTAAAACATGGTCAGAGTTGTTAGAATAAAAGTTCTTGTTAAGCGGGTTGCACAGTAACTGACTTCTTCCAGGGATATCAGTAAAGTGCTACTATAAACCATTGGTTGTATTATATCAAGAGTTTATATATGTAATCACAAAAATGGGAAGTTCTTGACAGGCTTTATACTCCTGTTAGCTCATTTCCCTCCATCTTCTTTTTACTTTTAACTGTGACCCATGAAATATATTCCAGTTTAGAAGACTCCATGCTTATTTCATGCTCCTTCCAGTGAACCTGAAATAGGAAAAAAACCAGAAAATTTAAGAAAAAAAAATTTCAAAAGGTTAGAGACCTCCTAAGCCACAAAAGCGATCATGGCTAAAACAATATCTTGATCTATTGGCAGATGCAATAACCAGGGAAGAGGACAAGAAAAAAATTAAAAAAAAAAAAAAAAATTGAAGGCAGAAAAATTAAATTATTTTATCTATCATAATAAATTATCTTCTAAATTATTATATATCTCTGAAGACCACAATAACATTACTATAAAGGTTCTTCTACCAACATGCTTATAAAAAGACCATATAATACATGAGTTGTTCTACCTTTGAATGTCTGAGTCTAACAAAAACTTTCCTGAGAAGTAAATATTTTTATTCAACGCTGGAAAACCTAAGTTGGTTTTAATTTCAATCTTCTAGATGGATTCTGAAAGCTAGTACTCAGCTTTCAGAAGTTTGTGCTACCTAAAAAACACTACATAAAAATTAGGTCTTTAACCTAGTTGCATTCTCAAAGCACCCAGGAAAACATTGCTAATAGCGAAGCAAGAACATTCTGTTCGCTGCCTCCAAAAGCCCATTCCAAGATTTTCGAATTCCAACAATACGAGTTGTTTCCCTCATTGTTGGGGGAACATGTTTAAGGTTAAATGGTTCCATATCCAGAACATCACCACATGGAGAGCCCGAGGAGTGACTCTCTCACAACAATGGATTATTCTACCAGTCTGGCATTACTGCATCACCCACATAAACATCTGAAGTAACAGCACAGAGCAGAATAAATTTAAATAAACCAAAGCAACTGGGGTTGCATATGTGGGAAATTAAAAAAAGAAGAAGTGAATTTGGCTTCACATTACAAGTGAGATATTCACCTTAGGTTTTACAAGCACGCATGAGATCTTGCACCCTTGAAACCATTCCCTTTTATTTAAAAGAAGCATTGGTACTTGCTTGCATTAAAAAAAAAAAAGTAAATCAATAACTGGAACATAATCAAAAGTCTCTTTTGCCCCATGAATAATCAGATGGGGTTTGTTTGTTTACTGATGTTACCGTATCTCACCCGTAAGTAATTTGATTTAATAATACTGGAGATGGTAAGTGTGATTTGTGGCAGCACTGAGCAAAGATTCTGAAATCTCACTGCAAACTGACCTTGACACAACATCAGGCGACAATTTTGTTTTCTTTATGTTCACTTCAATAAACCCAGAAAGGGGAAGGAAAAAGAAATGTAGAGAATAACTAGAAATACCTATCAGTTTCAGATCTTATTAGAAATACACGTGCTGCTTGGGAAACAAGAGTTCTTCCAAGACAACTTCAGACAAAGAGCATTCATTCACTCAAAACCTACAGGAAGTGATTTTGTCTCGCATTTCAGGGATGCCCTAGAAAAAACACTCCATGCACCAAGCCTTTAGCTGTTGGGTTTCAAGAAAAGTTATCATGACTCACTGAATAAAAAAATTGTTTCAGAACACATTCATTGTGCAGTCTTGATACGTAGAAGTTCCACTACCCTTTCTTTCTCCACTAATACCCCAAATCAAAGCCTGTGGTGCACAGCTTCTCTTTCACTAGTAAGAGGGGCACTTGAGATGAGCCTTCCAGTGGTGCCACAAGCAATGGGATTGACTTGGCATCACAGGCTCTCCCTAAGGTGAGAAAGTTTGTAGCAGCATCTTGTTTTGATCTTTACATGTTTGGTTGAACTTTGAGGTGACTGGGACTTGGACCACTGACTGCCGTAACCTGAAGTCACTACTCCATAGCACTGTAATTAGGAACTGAAGACTCCTGACTTGGCTGTGGTAAGCCAGTGTTGCTGAGAGCACTGCAGCATTTATTAGCCACTGGGGTTAACCAGTTCTTTAAATTCTTGCCCCAACAAAGGTGTGAGCGACTGAGGATGGACCATAAGTCAGTTGTGGCTGCCCCATCCCTGGAAGTGTTCCAGACCAGGCTGGATGGGGCTCTGAGCAACCTGGGCTAGTGGAAGGTGTCCCTGCCCATGGCAGGGGGGTTGGAACGAGATGGTCTTCAAGGTCCCTGCCAACCCAGGCCATTCTATGATTGAACCCCATACCAAGTCTTCCCTAGGTGCAATCTTTCAGCAAAACAGTTATTGCACCCAGTGTTACTGACACAATCCATGAGATTTTTAGCAGCTGAGAGGTAAAGAAATATTCTTGCCCTTCAGACTAAAGGAATTGATTTTGCCAACACTTCTCAACCAAGCAAGGGCTATGGGCGCTCAAACCAATATCTGTTTACCAGCCCAAGTTTTTCAACCTTGCCCAATTTCAGACACTGCTCTTCAGTCATCAATGATCTCATCAAGCACCTGACTATCCTTAGTTGTGCAGCCTTACAGGACAAAATACATGCCTGTCACAAATTTCTGGCACTTGCCTTTACAGCTTCCAGAGTAACAAACACACTTGTCAGCAAAACTGCATGTTATCACCTGCAGTGCTGGTACAGCCTCGACGGAACTGCGGCTGCCACAAACTTCTCAATGTAAGAACAGTGTCACTAAAGAAGCTTAGACATCAGCGCAGTTGCTATTTTACCTAAACTAATCACTTTCTACGAGCACATTTGGGTTTAAGCATCTTTGATATCCATTTAGATAAAACTGATGAGATCAGCGGTTGGTTCTGTGAACACTGGAATTACCAGTGCCTGGGCTCCTGATAACTTTATGTCTCATGCCTGAGTTCTCACAGTTTTCTCCCTAGTTGGGGCATATGCCAACTCTGCTCCTCACATCTTCTTACAAGGCCTCTCTCTTCCAGCCAGCTGCCCCCTTTCATGCATTTTATAAGTACATAATCATCTTTAAGGCTTCTGTCCCTTCTGTCAAATGGGGTGGAAACCTGCCAGTGGGTTCAAAAGTAGTTGACTGCTTGTGTCTCTGAAATTTGGCTGAAGAACCGCTATTTGCATCTTCTCAGCTTCACTTTGCAGCTGCTCTCAGTGTGTTGCATAATTGCCTAATGGCAAAGCTTCCCCATGCCCAGTGCTGGGGTTACTTTTAAGCCACACAGCTTTTTGCTTCTGCTTGCAGCTCACGCCTCTGTGCCGAGCCTGGCAACCCACCCAACAGTCTGACAACTCCGGTAAACCAGTTTCTAAACTGATATAACTTTGGAGTTTAGACACAAGACAACAAAAATTGTGAGGGAAGAGTGATTAAATACATTACAAGTGAGTAAAATATGACGGGAAACCACTAGAGTTCTCTGCAGTGAGCCAACATTATTAGGACCGGGGTTACTGTTTCCTCCTCAACAGAACAAAATCCATCAAAAATCCAACAACTTGCAACTGCAAGAATTTGAGTGTTTTCCACAGCTCAAAAGGTTGTCATTTAAAATTGCCAATTTCTGTGAGCAGAACAAAAATCTGACTTGTGTTGTGACAGTGCTGGAGGCTGCAATGATTTTTCCCCACACTGGAAAAAAACAAATAAACAAACAGCGAAGCTACTTTAAAACTGTAGAAAAAGACCAAAGTTTGAAAGGAATAAACTCTTACATCCACCTCAGTGAGGCCGAATCACAATTTTGTTGGTGCCTGCACATATCCTGTCCCCTTTCACTTTTAGCATTCTGTTAAACTGTTTATGGCAACAGATCTCATGCACCAGAAGATACATGAAATGCTTTTAGTAGTCACCCGTCTTTGTCGTTGAAAATTATAGTACTCACTTCAAAAGCTGTCAAAAAAATATGTTTACAGGAATGCAAATTCTCACTATTTGAAACATCAGAGAGAGAGAAAAACTTCGTTTTATAGCACTTACTTGCAAGACACATAAGATGAAACAAGAACAACACTACAAGACAAGACCAATACCATTGTATTACCGCTCGCTGGTATTGGTCTGACACATTCTTTCTCCTTCAGTCACTGACTCAAGAAGTCCCCAAGACACCAAAGGAGTATTTGATGGTATCTCCTCCAGAAAATCTTCCAAACCATCCCCGAAGATTTTCAACCCAGACTATTTCTATTTTAAAGACCTCTATTGTCTCTTCCCCAGCCCTTACCCATTTAGCTGTCCCTCATATGCCAAACCACTGCTCCTGCACGTCATACTCCTCTGTATCCTTTCAGGATGGGAGCACCAGAAGCGTAGATGCTGTCCCAGATGGTTTTTATATAAGTACACAATTTTTTTCTTTAAGCTGTTCCAATAAAAACTTCCCTGTTCGCAGCAAAACCAAAACAACAGGTTCACAACTCAGCCTCTCTGGGCTGTTACGACTGGAAGCCGACTTCAGAAATGGCTACAGTGGGAACTCTGAGTAAAGATCTTGGAGAATACAAATTCCCAGCCCATGACACTGGCCAGCATTTACAGTGAATCATCGCACAAGCACTAGAGAAGATTTTTGTTTCTCCATCTTCCTATGGAGTTTTGTTCAAAGACTACAAAGTATTCTTTCCTGAGCTTTAAAAAGATAAATGTATCCTTAAACTGATAATTTTCACACTTGCCTTTTTATCCCAGATTAACTGCCTTTGCCTTTCAGTTCTCTCTACCGATGTTGGATCATTAACAGAAGTGCAAAAATACCAAGTTCTGCTCCTTCCCAAAAAGCTTTCTGATTCCTTAAGTCACCAGGAAAAAACTGCATAACCGAGTTAAAAGGAATGGTAATGTGAGCATCATCTTTAAACCCACACAGCTTTTCCAGGCTTGACCCCCCCAAAAAAAGGAACATTTGAATGTCTGAATCACTATACTTCATATGTTTCTTCATGAACAAATCCTGTACAAACCTAGCTACAAACATTTCACTCTACCCACACATCTAAAATTCTGATCCAGCCTCAACCCATCGCCGACAAACTCCAACTTGTTTCTGCTTAAACCGTGAGGTTTCTGAAGAGCTCCGTGAATGGGTTTCGTTCCCATCACTATGTCCCTCAAGTGACTGAACTGCTTTACTCTACCAAGAGGCATTAACCAAGGAAAAAGGGCAAAGTGCTGCTACTCAGATCTTGGAAAGCAGCGTAACCAAAACACGTGACAGTGCCAATATCCTGACCCCGAAGCCCTCTGGGTCTCACACCCAAACAATGCTGTCAGTAGCACATCATGCACACCGTATGACCAAAAAAGATCCTGCACTATCAAGTTTTGATATGAAAGCCGAGTGCATATTTTAGGTGTTTTTACTGTCAACATCCCACTGGCCAAGGATAAAAACTTTTTATACAAGTAATTTGATATTTAAAAGAAATAACCAGCAAATAGCTCTTACTGCAGCAATTTGTTAGGGGAAGAAAAGATTATTTACCATTTGACAAGGCTAATTTCTAGTCAGATTATAACATCAGGTCTTGCTATTTTGACACCAAAAATCAACCCTTCATTCTACAAAAAATAAGAGCAGTTACTAATAAAGTCAGTCAATGCATTTTCCATTGCCTTGAGGTGGAAGGGAATACTGCATCATCAGTCAGGCACAATACTATTCACACAATTAAGTTGTTGTTCTCAAAATAATCTTAGTAGCTTCAAAGTTAAAAAAGCTTAAGTTTGGGGGTTTTTTTGGCGGGGGGGCAGGCTGGGTTGCACGCGCAAAATAAAGCACTAAGTAGAGAAACACTTATTTTGGGAAGCGAAAAATACACGTAGAGAGAACAAGCCATGTCTCCTATGAAAAGCAGATTTTAAAGTATTTGCATTGAAAATCAAAGTAAGGGGATAAACGTAAACTTACACCAGATGCTAAGCAGATGATTTGCATGCTATTTGCACGCACCTACCTACACGTCCCCGAAACTCCATCCGTACGAGCACGGCAAACAGCTCTGCCTCCAAAACACTGCGAACTGATTAAATTTCAAACAGCCCCACGCTACCTGTACTGGCATTTCCTGCTGCAGCCAGCCTTTGGAAAACACTCCTGCGAGACTCGCCGGTGGACATGTGAGCGCCGCGTTAAACATTAAACCGCGAGCCCGGCGCTCGCAGGGTCCCCTCGGCTTACACAACGCGCGGGGACAGCGCCGAGCCGCCGCTGACCCGCACCCACGCACCCCGGCAGGGACTTAACCCCGCACGAACCTCCGGCCGGGAGGAGGCGGCGGTCCCGTCCCGCGTCCCACCCCAGCACCGCCGCTGCCTCCCCCGCCGGGACCGGCGCCACCACCCTGCCCGACCCACCTCCTGCCCACCCTCGGCTGTCCCGTTGCCCGATCCCCGGCTCTTCCCCGGCTCTCCTCCTGCCCGACCCCCGACCCAGCCCCGGCTCACCCCCGGCGGCTCCTCACGCAGCTCCTCTCCCGCCCCCTCCCGGCGGAGACTCCGGGCGCGGCCCCGCCCTCGCGGCAACTTTTGCTTCCCCCGCTTCCCGCTCCTCCTTCCCGCTCCCCCCTCTCCGCCTTCCCGCGGCCTGGCGCCGCCGCGCCTGCGCAGTGCGGACGCTTTCCCGGGGCCGGTATCCCGGATATTCCCGATCCAGCGGGAGGGAGGGAGAGGTTGGAACGCGGCCGCGCCTGCAGCCAGTGCGCGTGCGCGGTGGGCGCGCGGGAAGGCGGGCGAGGCCTGAGGGCGTTCTGAGGGGCCGCGATGGCGCCCGAGGCGGCGGGGAGGGAGCGGGGCTGGCGGTCGGGATCGGGCTTCCCGCGTCCTGCCGAGGCCGCTGAGGGAGAGCCGTGCCGCCACCCTGCTGCTCCCTGCCCGCCATGTCGCTGTTTGAGGGCACGGCTGCCCGAAGTGTAAAGTTTGAAGGCTGCAGCTGGTGCCCCTCCGGCGCTCAGGTTTGCAGTCAATAACCCGCTAAAACGAGCGCGGCGGTGGTTGTTTTTCCAGCAATTGTTCTCCAGCGCTCGTTCCAGGATATCTGGCTACACGCACGTTGGCTTTCCTCAAGATGCCTGGGAAAAAGCAGTGGCACGGAGTGGCAGCTGGAGCCGGGGACAGCTTGTGAGCCAAAACCCCACACAAGTAATTTTTATCACCTCAGAGTTGCATTTGACTTCCATGTTACCCAGAAATATCCTGTTTTATTATTATTATATTATCTATACCACCTGCCCGAGGGTCATTGCCCCAAAGTTATGTTCCCTGTGATTTTTATCTGGTCTGTTATTTTGGCGAGGGAGGGGTGTTTCCTTTTGTTACTTGGGAAAGGAATTCCGTATTCGTGAATGCTCATGTTTCTGGTTGCTCAAGTACCTTTTATATTTCACTATTATGACCATCTTCCTGGACAAACGTGGAGATTTCATTAACACATTTCATTTCTAGACTAGCAATGAGATTTTAAGTGTTACCACACCCAACATCAGTCCTTGGCGTGGGCTGCTGGACACAACTTCTTGTATTCTTGCTCTTCCAATTGCCCTTTTTTGTAGTTTTCCAGGGTTGGAAATGTGCTTCTGTGTATAAGAGCATGTTTAATTTTCCAATAATATCTTCTGCAGTAGTACATGAAATAATTTCCCTGTAAAGTTCCCTCCCTGCGTTTACTTTACGTCATCCAGATTGCAAAGTGACTGTGTGGAACATAAGGCACTGCATCAGTTTAGCTCATTGCCTTATAGAAATGCTACACTTCTGTTGTTCTTGTATCCATTTCTGTTAAAAAATGATACATTTTGATCAGATTATTTTGGCTACTGTTTCTTCTATTATATTGGGATGTAACAAGCCCACTGGCAAAGGCAGTTTTCTCAGTTTCACGCTCCAACATTTTTCATTAAATGGCCAACTTTTTACTTCCAAAAAACCCAAATTGGGGACATTTCTATTACATTTTCCAGATTTTGTCTTGTGTGTGTCTGTGTATATATATTTATATATGGCCATGTTTTTCAGTGATCTATGTAGTCATACAAGTTGGAATTACTTCCTACAGGATTTGTACAAAACGTTTTTTTCTTGAGCCTGGCAGATGTTGTGGCCAGTAACATATATATCCTTTTTAATTTTTAACAGATACTGTAGTTCCTTGCCTCTTGTTTTCTTAAAATTTTCCTAGATTTTGTGATTCTTGAAGGGAATTGAATCTCTCATACTCTCACTGCCCTAAGACTCATACAGTATATTGGCACAATGAGCATTCTTACAGTTTTTTGTAGTTCTTTCTAAGCTGTTTACTGGTAAGTGTTTGAATTCCGGATTCTCTCTAGAAAATGTAAGGTAAAACCAAGTTAATAGTCAATATATTAACATTACCATTAAAAATCTAATTTTTTGTCAGCGCATCTTGTTACTGTATATTTCTATGAAACATTGCTTATTGTTTTGTTTGGTATGAGTTCAGTCCTTGATCCCTTTGCATTACTTCTTTGCAAAGCCAGTCAAACGAAGGCATCTGTGTATCCCAAAGTGGGATTATGACCTCATTCCGATTATGACCTCATTTTGATATTTTTGCTTCTCCCTGAACTCTGCTTTCTTGTTTGCCTCTGCCCTTTCTTCAGCAGGGATTTGTTCTTCACCACTAATCTTTTACAAGTCCCTCAGGATTTATACCGGTTTCTTCTGTTCCTTTTTTTCTCGGAGTAAGTGTAGTCTGTGAGCTTTAATTATGGTATATTTTAAGATTCCCTAGCAGTGAATCTTAACAGTCTTCCACACAGTTCAGACAGAGAATGACACAGGTGCGACACAGGAAGCCCTAAATGAGGTAACAGAAGAATTTTAAAATTAGAATAAATGGTGCGAGTAGGAAACAATGCTACAAGGGCAGATGATTTCCTGTTGCGGTTTGTGTCAGTACAGGATATGTGCTGGGCATGATGCAGGGGGGCAGAAGAATGTTTATGTGGGTTTAGCACTGACGTTTATGCAAAGTTTGGTAGGATTAGTAACACGGATTGTTGAACTGGAGAGCTGAGCGTTGGAAAGGTGTTAAATATGGAGGAGAGGGGTTGAGGGTGGTGGGTTTGGGGTGTGACATGAAACATGAAGCTGGAAGAGAATGGAGGCACACCATATACAGATCCTTCAGCGCATCCAGGGCACTGGCGTTTTGCACCTGTCCAACCCAGGTTAAAAACATATTTATGGGTAGTTACATGCCAAACGAATAATCTTAACCTGGATAGGAGACATCAAAAGGTTTAAAAGTAATTGCGTTAAATAGGTTTTCTCAAACATGCAGGCATCGTGCATCATTGTCATTGGTGAATGAGCTGCAGATGTGGGTTTCACACTTAAGGGTTTATTTTTGTCTTACAATTTTACTTGTCCTGTGTCATCTATATGACTGTTCCCACTGGCTCATCTGTAGATAAATTCTGATTCTTTCCCCTGAAATAATTTTATTGTGGGGTTTTTTCATATATATGTATATATATATATACATACAGCGTGTCTATGAACATTTTCGTACCTGTAGGTGTACTGGAACACCTGTTCTCTAATTGCTTTCGTGTTTCTTAGTGCTGAGGGCATGCTTACAACAACCTTTTCAACCAACTGCTATCCTCTTCATGTTCAAATGTTTAATGTGAAAATTATGTCTTCTTCAAATCTTCTCAGATTGAAGGGGTAGAAGGCTAAATTTTGAGGATTTTTTTTTTTTTTTAATAAGCAATGTTTTATTGAGTAGTCCATTTGGTCATTGTTACTCTTATTCTTTTGCACAGATCTTTATTCCTCCTTATGAGCTGTTGATCATGTGAAATCAACTTGGTATTCTTAGCAGGAACTGTGACTGTACTTACTGAGGGATTTTGCAAAAGTAAATTAGCAAATTATGTGCAGGGTCTGAGGCAGAAAATTCCACAAGCTATTGCAGAATTTAAGGTGTGGTTTATTAGTTGCATCCCTTTTTTTAAAGTCTTTTCAATTCATTTAATTCAGCACTACACGTGAGACCGTCTGTTATGGTTCAGTCTGTTTTATTGGCCTATCATAAACAACGTTCTGTGATCCAGTAGCATTTAGCATTGACTTTTGAGGCTATGCTACTCTTCTCAGAAGAAAAGAGGATCAAGAAAATCATTCTTCTAGAAGAAAATGTAATTTGAAAGATACTAGGGAAACTGGGCCCTACTGTGCATAGGCTGTAGCAGGATAAAGTTTCATTAAGTGAGGTAAGGGTTACTTTAGAGTACGTGATTTTCCACGTTCTCTGAGCCTTTGGGGTATTGTCAGATCATATGTTTAAACTTTTCTGCCCTGAGAGGAGAAAAAAAATCCCTCTAATTCCAAGATGTTCTTGTAGTTACTTGTCTTTTTCCCTGAGTGAAAAGGACACAGTGCTCTGCATAATGCTGCAAGAGTTCCCCATAATGAGGAAAACACATTGGTAGGAAGGAAAGCCATAAAGGAGTAAAAGAACCAGAGAAAAAGTGAATAGTGTTTATTATTTGTGGCATGAAATAGTCGTGTGCATTTGCTAGGGAGGCTGTAGGGAAGCCCTAGCAGCATTTTGGTCCAAGTTGTCTAGGTCGTATGCTCAGCTGTATTGCCACGAGAAGATCCGAAACAAGAGCAGAATGAAAAATATGTCTTCAGCTTTCGGTAAGCTAAGCAAGGACACATTATTTCATGGGTAACTTTATCTAACTATATTCCAGTGCTCAAGCCTCCCCTACCATGAGGACCTATAACCACAACCTTTCCTTTTGAACGTACTCTAGCAGTGTTTTTCTCATGTCGTCTGTAGCAAGCAGTCACATGAAGCTTAGTCATCTGATTGATCTCATTCCCACATCCTGTATAGAGTCTAAAATTTATACATGTAAATTGGGGACGTAAGGAGGCATGAATGAAAGAAGGACAAGATTGATCCTGTCTCTAAAAAGAACCACTGGGTTTTTTTCATCTCAAGAGCTCCAAGTGAAGTTTTAGAAGCAGTGAGAGTGTAAAGTGTTGGTTTATTTTAGCTAGGTTAAAAAAAGCTTCCCATCATTTCTGTTCAAGTTTCTTCTCCTTCTTCCTCCCCTCAGTTAGCTGTAGACACACTTCCATGGAGCATAACCACCGTTTTAAAAGTTTTCTTCCAGTAGGTGCAGGAATAAACACAATCTAGCTTGCTCTTATTCATTGTACATTAGCCTGACTATACGTTTTTTCACGGTAGTTTTCAAGTGCTAAAATTATCAATGGGGTGGCAAAAGCAATTTCATTGAAGTCATCTAGAATTTCACCCTGAGAAAAAGAAACATTGGTTTGCATTCTTCTGCAGACTTTTTCATGATAATGGGCTGTGGAACAAGGTCTCTGTGTGCCTGACTGTGTTCATTCTTTAGGAACAGGGAAAAAAGGGTGGGGGTTGCATAAGTCTTACAAATGAATATTTTTCCTCTGGATAATCCAATTTCCAGTCCAATAATCTACTTCTATGGAACAACAATGCAACTGAAATCCTTTCCTATTTTAGGCTGTCCTGTTTTTAAAGTTAGTTGCTGGAACAGGAGAAGTATAAGGAAATTCTGTGCATGCTGTGTATATATGAGGCACTTGTTTGAAATTGTGTCCTCCTCTGGCTGCTCTTGAATAAATAAAGATTTTATGTTGATCTTTGTTTGTGTTGCATCAGTCTTGGATGATCCTTTCAAGTTTCCAGGTCTCATTTATTGTTTCCTCTTAGGATGTAAGCCAATGGATGTCTGCAACAGAAAAAGAAAAGGAAGACAGAGAGGTCTGGATTCACACAGACAGCTTCTCTGGCTAAGTTGAGATTTCTGGGTGAAATCCAACATGAAGTAAAATGAAGACAAAAGAGCAATATTTAGTGAGTATAAAATTAGGAATAATACAGTGGGTAGCAGTACATAATATATACTCTGTCTCATAGAAGTAAAAAATAAATACTTCAGATAATAGAATGCAGAAAATGTTACTAAGTATTTATTAAAAATTGTTTTGATAATTTTTAATCAAATTATTTTAATTTGATAATTAAAAACTATTAAAAAATTTATTTTGTCCCATGTGAGAAACTGAACATTACTTGTTTTAAAATACATGAGTTGAGTCCACATCTCATGCTCCTCAGTCTATAACTAAATAAAATTTAACAGGATTGTGGTATAGAATAGGCTGACAGAAAAAAAAGGCAATTAATTTGTTAAATGTTCTGGTGTTCTCAGTGCTCATAGTCTGTGGTGTAATATAAGAATGTTTAACCCCACTTCTATTCACAGAAGCTGTTTTCATTTGCAACCCAGTAAGTTACTTTACAGGTGTGAATTTGATATGGATGACTGTAGTTGGTACAAAAGTAATGAGAAAACTCGATGACTTCTTAGGAAAAAAAACAGAATGTGGAAGTAATTAGGATAAAATATTTTTTTGCCACAGACAGAGCATGCCAGACTTGCCTGTTTTCTTTCTGTTGTTCAGTAACTGCTTTTCTAGACAAACATATTTGTTAAACTGGAGAAAAGGGGAATTTTTAAGGTAAGTGTCAGATGGGCAAAGAAACAGCCCAGAGGAAAAGGTGGCAACATGTTCTGCTGAATGGCTGGGGGAAGTTGTTGGACCTCTGTCCAGTAATTGATACTGAAACTGGTATTGTTCAGCTCTTCATTAGTGATCTTGGCACAAAAACTAGAACTTGGTCATGAACTTTGTTGACATCACAAAGTTGGGAAACACTCCCTGTAGGATGACGTTGGACCGGAATAATTGGATGACCTTGAGGAATGGAGAAGTAAAACGGAATACGATAGAGTAACGTGAAGTACAAAGTCATGTGTTAGGGCCTAATACATGAAAGATGAGAGAATTTCAAAGAACTGGGGGTATAAGCCAAGCACAGAGTGTCTGTGAGTCACCAATTTGATGGTGCTGTGGAAAATGTGCCTTTAGTCCCACGTAAATTCAGCCCTGCATTTCTTGTGCAGATGAAGCACTACTAATGGCACTTGTTAGTTACCTGTGGCTGGTGAGACTTTAAACCTGAGACCACATCTGGAAATCCACATGCAAGAAATTAAAGTTAGGAGAGTTGTAAAAAAATAATCTTTAAATCCTTACTGAAAAAGAGGAGTGGGCAAGAGACTAAAAGAACTTGAATTGATTAGTTTAGACAACTGAAGCGTGAAAGACCTTACAGTCCTTGAATATACTAGTTGAAGCAAATGTGACAGGAAAGGAAGCTTGTTTTAATTAAAAAACCAGTTATATTAAGAAATTTTTCTAAGCTAGGTATGAACAAATTTAGAGTGAAAATTAGAGGAAGTTTTTTAACTGTCGAAGCCTCTAAACATTGCTAAGAGAAAATATCATGTGCAAGGCAAACATTATAGAATGGCACTGCCTTTATCTCATGGAACCCTAGAGTTGCAGGTCTGCTTTACAGCTTCTTTCCCACCGATGCTTCCCATTTCCACACTTTCCCTTGTCTCTGCCTATTTTATAAGCCGTATCTGAAAGAATGTTGAAGTAACATTGTTAAGTATATGGAGACTCTTCATTTTGAGCTGTGTGTAGTAGCACTTTCTTTTCAGCAATCATACCTTAATGAAATGTCTTTGTATCACTGCACAACCCAGCTAGAAAATAAGCACTTACCTTTTAGTTCAGTAGTGCTTTCTGTAACTGCTCAGCTTGCTCTTTTCCTTCCTATTTGAACAGCATGTTCTTATTTTTATCCTTGCCAGCAAATAGTCAAAATGTTCCCATTAAGAACTTGAGGAATGACATAATGCTGGAATTCGCTGCCAGAATCGAGCCTTACTTGGCTTCTTGACGTACAGTAGGCCAGCCTAGGAAGAGCCTGTCATGCCTCAAATGTTTGTTTATAATCATTTGTAGTTATCTTGCATAGTCATCTTTCAGTAATCTTGAGTGCAATGACTACAGTAACTACTGTTTCAAGGCAGTGTTTGCCTACATTGAGTAACTTGACTGTGCAGAGAAACTTTCCAAAGGAAAAGGAAGTAGAGTGACATGCTCTAGACTACTGTGTGACTGCCAGCCTTCCCACGGGGGGGGATTGTTGGCCTCCTGTCACCCAAGATCTCCTCAAGATTTGAAGCTTTTATTAATTATTTTTTTTTGGAGGATGACTGTCCAGATGTCCTTCAGAACTCCAGAGCAATCCAGTCCCGAGTAACACCTTCCACGCAAAGCAACCTGAGGGCATTCCTGTGTTAATGAGTACAGCCAGCTCTGAACTGGCAAAGTTCAAGCTGTTCTTTGTACAAACACCATCGAATATTTTAATCTCCATTTGCTTTTGAAAGAATAGTTGGCTCACAATACCGCGGCTTATTTTCATTCTTGCAGTGATTTATAAATCCTCCCTCTCTTGCAACTGTTATTTAATTTTGTCTCACAGTGTCTTTGTGAAGTAGGGAAGTATTGCAAATTCTGGGCCAGGTATTTTGGATGAGTAGTCTGTTCTCAGGAAATCCAATTTCCATCTGAAAACAAGAGGTTTGTAAATTATTCTTAGATTTAGTTTATAGTTTTGGCCAAAAATAACAGTAAAAAAGAAGTTACTTGGACTTTTTAATAGCTAAAGTTGTATCTTTGTTTTAAAAAGTCAAATACTAATTTGTTGATACTTTTATCAGGTAGAATCTGCTCACTGTAGAATGAAATCCATTACTTCAACTAAAATGAAAGTCAAATGTTATTCTACTAGTAATGCTTCTTTCATTCATTATAAATCATAGCCTGGAATATTATGTATGTACTTGTGTAAACCTATTTTTTACTTTCTTTATTTTTACCATGAGATTTCTTCCTTAAAATTAAAAAAGAAAAAAAGAACAAAACCAAAAAAGCAAAACAAAACCCCAACAACAAAACCTAACACAGACAAACAACAAAACCCCCCCTTCTACAACCTGCATTAATATTTCTATTTTATTAGTGGGAAAACTGAGGAACAAATTTTATATGTTGTGTCCTAAACCGGTCTGTGCTGGAGCCTGGTACCAAGCTTGTGTTTTTCAGACCCTTTTCTCCCAAGACTCTTCTTGTTTTCTCATCAGTAAAAGGAAACTTTCTCTTTTATTATTTTTTATTAAACTCTGTATGAAAACCATAACTTAGTGAAAAATCCCTGTGGTATACTGAGAGCTGGTGCATCCGAAACGTGGAACATGGTGAGTGTGGAGGCAGGAGGGTGAGGTCCCTCCATAGGATCAGGAGTCTTGCCAAGGCGGAGCCCAGCTCCGGATTTGTGTTCCCTGCAGCGCCCATAGGCTGTGTGGGAGGATCTGTTAACCCTGACTCCCTCCACCTCCAGCTTACATTGAAGTATTCCCATTCCCGTGTGGAAATTGGCTTTCCTCTGACTGCTCCCACACTGGGTATTTTGGGGTAAATTAGTAAGCCTCGGTACTAGCACCACATGCCAGAATTGACATGCTACTTTAACACCTGCTTTTTGGAAGACAGACAGAACAGATTTCATTGGGCTGCCAAATCCTTCTTGCATTGATCTTTGACAGTGCCCAGTAGAAGGTATTTATAGAAAGAAATGGTGATCTTCCTCACACAACTTCCTATTTTCCAGATCCAGATCACATAGTGGCCATTATCCATTCTGGGTATAGTTACCACTATGAATTTGTTTGTTCCTGTTTTGAGGTTATTCATAGCTTTTGACCCACAGTATCCTATAGGACCAGGTCCCACAACTAGGCCTTCCTTGAAAAAATATTTATTCCGTTAATTTTACAGTCGGTTCCTTACCATTTTATTAAGAGTCAGCTTGTTCCTGTGTTATTGTTCCCTCCTCATCTTTTCCATACCATTTGTGGAGACCTCTGTCATAATTTCCTTTATTTGTGTTGGGATAGTTTAATTGCTGTGTCCTTGCAGTGACATTTTA
Source organism: Oxyruncus cristatus (assembly GCA_013399855.1). Taxonomy (NCBI): domain Eukaryota; kingdom Metazoa; phylum Chordata; class Aves; order Passeriformes; family Cotingidae; genus Oxyruncus; species Oxyruncus cristatus. The sequence continues at coordinate 575,873 of VXAY01005024.1, read as the reverse complement.
TTTGTCTTTTTGTTTTCTGAGTCTCCTCTATTCTACTCTTAAACCCTGGTAATTTTTTTTTTTTTTTTGGAGAGAAGGGTTAAAGCTCTGTACTAGTTTTTACTTACTCTGAACACTTCGCCTGTTTAAAATAACATATTAATTCCTTGAAAGGATTTTACCCTTTCAGTTGCTTTTTAATTTCCTTTTAATAAGAGTATTTTATGTGCAATTTTTGTTTCTTAAACGGTATCAGTATGCTGACTGCATTTTGTGACTATTTTTGATCACCTATATCCTAACACCCAGTTACATAACAGCTCTGTGGCAAACATCCTATTTATAAATCATTTAGATCACTTTTTATTTGTTTCTGAACAGTATGTAGCCTCTGGGAATAACGAAGGAGCCAGCACTACGTGACTTGTCAGCCCTGTGGGGATCTTCTGGTGTTTCTGTCTAGACTGCTTATAGTTTATGGACCCCACAAAGGGAAATTCTAATCTAACATGTATGGGGTTTTATGCTCTAAGGGATCACTGGGTTTGTTTGCACTTCACCCTGTGTATAGTGCAAAATGAACTATATATGTAGTTAGGCCCAGCTCTGTAATCCAACATATCCATTCCGATGCTGAACACACAGCAGCTTCGGTAATGGCATAACTTTGATGGCAAATGCACATTTGAGATGAAATAATATGACCTCTGTCTGCACAGAGGTCAGTGCCAAACCCTTTGATTCCATTGGGATCAGAATTCCGTCTCCAATGTGTTTTTCCTGCTTCTGATAGAGACAATGTGCATTACATTAATTTAAACACAGGGATACTTTGAGACAATGGAATCATGATTTACTTCCACAGTTGCCAGTTGTATGGATTATGCAGGAGGGAAAGCAGCCAAGACACGCTGACATATTTAAGATTTCTAAGAAGGGAGCACGCAGTTAAAAAAATTTAATCTCCACTGCAGACAGTCCAGGCCATGAACCCTGACTTTTCACGTCAAAAGAGGTTTAAGGTGCATCTGTTTTAAAAAACCCTTATGTTCATGGAGCTTTTGAGAATTGTACACCTCTTATTTCTTTTTGACTTACTATGATCATAGGGTATTTTGTGTAGGCTGGGAAACAGCAGATCTATTTCCTCAACTCACCACATTTTTAGTGAAAACACTTAAATGAATTTTTGAGTTCCCTTTATACTGCTGCCATTACCTTGATGTAAATAAAAAGGAGGCAAAAAAACCTTTGGGAACAAAGACTTCTAGCCAATTTTAACTGTATATTTATTCTCACCATAATTCTGCCTTTTCATGGTAGTCTTCAGTGCCTTTCTCTTTTGGAAGCAAATATGAGTGTCTTGTGATGTACGTGAAGTTATAAGCACATTTTCTGAACTACTTATCTACTTGTGATTGTTTGTGTTTCTGTAAAGCTGTTACTTGTGTGTTTTTCCATTTCATCTGTCCTTGCAGCTGGATTTGTTACAGCTAAAATAAGCCTTTAGAAGCACCCCTGAAAATTTAGAAATACGTGTTCGTTGATCTTTCCAGACCTGTAGCTAAAGAACCCTTTATTCTCTCACTTCAGAGCCGTCTCTTTGTCTACAAAAATTAATACAAATATTGATCTCTGAAGTTGTCACTGGTTACCCAACACCAGGCTTTCCTCTACCTATAGGATACATTTCAAGTGCTATATAAAAATATCTGACAAAAGGAATGCAGGTGCTAAACCACGCTGAAGTGAATAGAGAATCTCTGAAAATTCCCAGCCTTACCAAGAGCCCTTCCTTGCTGGCAAAGGAGTTGGTTTTTGGCACAGAGATTTGTTTATTGCAGTAGGCCTCATTCCCACAAATGAGGGAACATCTAGGCTGATGCAGCCAGGGAACATTCCTGGACACTGGCACTTGGATCTGTGCTGCTGAATGCTTAGCACATTGTGCCAGCTGTGCTCTCCCAAACACTTCCCAGGCACGGATCAGGAGTTTAACCACTGGATCCATGGATGAACAGGAAACCAAAGTTTGCATTGCTCACTAGTTTTAATTTTTTAGCCTTGAAGAACTTGTATTTTTGTCATTGTCCGTGTAATTGTTGTACAGCAAGCACAGTTAAGGTCCCCAAACTAATCCCTTGCTAGGAAAGCATTCTCAGTCAGTGAGATTGATTTTTTTTCCCCTTTAATTTCACAGATTTGGTCAGGACCTGTACATTTGCTTGTGCACTTTGTGTGACAAAGTAAATTAAAGAAAATAGATGGCAGAATTTCGTTTGCCAACTATCTCCTCGAAAAACATATATACTTTTAGTTATGAAACATCACAACTTGCCAGTGTATCAAGAGCAAGAAATCCCTCATGGTCTTAAGTCCCAGCATACACTGTGGCTGTAGGGAAAAATGAGATTTCCTTCTAGTAATAAAAGCACTTGTGGCGATACTATTTTAGTATGTTTGACAGAACCAGTCATTGCTGGGCTTTTCAGTTCTGATTAATACAAACCTTGAAGACATCCAGGAAATACCTCTGTACTTTTTCATAGCACTTCGTGATCCTTGTCATTGCCACATTTACTGCATGTTCTCTAAACAAACCCAGCTGACACAGGTATCGATGGCCATCATAAAAGCTGAGTAAGATCAGAAAGAAGGTAAATGGCCTGGATTTGCTGTCACTGAACTACAGACACAATTCTTAACTTTGGCCAGTGGGAAATAGGCCTGATTTGTCAGAGCTTGTCTCAAGCAGGTGAGACTTGGGGTGCACTGAGTGCAGAGTTGTGGCATTGCTTGGTTGTTTTACCAAAATCACCGAATCTATCAATGCAAGTCCCTTGAGAGTAGTGCCACCTTTTTTTTTTTTTCTTAGTACACTTGTTCTTAAATTACAAGTGAAGATTTTAGGAAGTAAAAGAAGAACATGTAAACACGAATAGAAAACATGGCTGTCATATTTTCCAAATGACTTTATTTATATCGTGTTTACAGCTGAAACTTGGTGCCAGAGAAGAGACACTGCATCAGACATTATTGTTTATACTCCAGCTGCCAGGGAAAACTTTTGTCAGTAGCCTTCAGTAATATTTGGACCAAAAATACGTGGATGTGCAGCTTCCAGCATTTTGTAGGGTTAGAATGCAGGCGCTCTCACAGGTCCTCTGTTTCTGGAACGGGGTTGGACTCGGCGGGCTGGATGAACACGACAGGGATATTCTCAGACGTCCATCCTTTGGGAGTCCTGTTGAAGGATCTTCTGGCAGCGAGAGGGTTTGCAAGGATCATGAATCTGGGGTCATTTAGCATCAGTAGGTTATAATCTGGTACCTTGAATTTAACCAGCTTTGATGCTCTCTCAAAACCACCAAACGGAGTGGCAACTCTGTAGATTTTAGAGAAATAAAAGTAAAATGTGATTTTAAAAGTACCTCTTTTCCTCCCAGGAGCTGAAAAGAACAGAAGCTATTTTAATGGTACAGATTTGGTCCAGTTGCTTGTTTAGATTTTCAAGCTTGTGGGAAAATTATGCTGATTGTCTTTCTGGGAAATTCTCTTTAAGATCTGATTTATTTTCCCTCAGATAAAGCCTTCAGCCTGCTTTAAAATTCAAATGGGTGGAAGAGCCGAGAGGAAAAGATGTGGCAAGAAAACCTTGTCATTGGTGAGTCACAGTTACTAAACTTATTTTGCTGGTGATAAGTTGATAAGTCTGAAAACTGTAGCTCGACGCATTCTCTCTAGCAAAGCAAGTAATTAGTTCAGGAAGTTCTCACCCCATTTTCTCCTCTCCCCAGGTTCTTGTTCCTCCCACTGCACTGTATTTCAGCACCATATTGTTGTACTGGTTAGAATGTATGTGGGTTGTGCTATAAACTTGGGTCACTTATGGGATCTGGGTTAAACAAAGATCCTTCCAAACAAAGCAGCACTTCAAAATCCAAAGTATTTCAGGAATCTGGTTCATCTCATTATGCTGAAACACTTGTAGCAAGTGAGGAGGTAGTGGAGTGTAGTGGAAAGCCGAAAGGAACAGCCAAAGACAACAGGCTCTGGAAAGGAGGGGAATGGGTGAGGACTTGATACACCAGCTTTGTTTCGGAAGAAAATGTTTATGTAACTAAGCCCTGAAACACTGTTTGGCCAGCATTTTTCATGTTATTTAAATGTGAATGTTCCCTCAGGCAATAACCCTGAAAAACTGAAAGATAAGGAATACTAAGCTGGAGCTGACTGTTACATGCATTTGCAAATCTTTTAAAACAGTATTTCCAAAAACCTCCTGTGATTATTCTATATATGCAGGTTTCAGGCTGAAAAAAACCCAAACAAACACTTGAGTTTTTCTGTCACTTTTTCCAGCCTCCTTTGTATAAGCAAACATATGTGCTCTGCATTTTGATCAGCTGCGTGACTTTGCCGGGATATATTCTGGTCAGTTAAGAGTGTCAGAATTTTAAGCTACACCCGATTTCTGCAAAACCAAATATACAGTGGTGAATTTTTGTTGAAAAGGGTCTTCACCAGCCTTAGTGGATTTTGTGTGTGGTACAAAACAACAGACCTGCTGGAACATATTTCCAGTGGCTCCAGGTATTGTAGCAGGAGCCCAGAGAAAGTAATACCAAGAGAAACGAACAGATCATTTGAAGATCTGACGAGGACACACACAAAAATAAGAGATTAGTTCCTAAAAATGAATCTGTGACACAAAGGAAATGGCACTACTCTGTCATTACGTGGATAATTCACTGAATTTTGGTATGAGCAGCATTTGTTGAAGGGGCTGGTGTTAACTCCAAAGCATCAATCCTGTGAGATATAAAAAAATCATGAAAGTTCTGAGCATGCACACTCGCTGTTGGAGTGTGCTGTACTGCTTTGGAGTAAGCTCTAAAAATGTTTCTCAAGTGAGGATAAGACAAGATGTTGCAGCAGACACAGCCAGTCCAGACATTAAATTCTCTTGAGGTCAAAGGAAATGGTCTGTACAAAGGACCTGTGGTATCAAGCTTTTCTTGTGAAACTGTCTTCTAGGTCACAATGTCAAATGGATACCGTATGATACTGGTTAAAATAATTGCTCGGTAATTGGCACAGAGTGAATGTGGTGATATGCATCTTACTGGATAATAAGGATTGTTTTAATTACTGCCCTAATTACCATACACATTCTCATTGTTGTGATATTTAATTCTCATTAATAGGTGTATTAAAGGGATAATCAAAATAAAATAATGATAGCTGCATAAATCCAAAACAATTCTCTAGTCGGAAACAGCCTCCTTGTGGTACTTTCGGGTTTTAAATACAGCATGTTTCTGTAAGCAACAGAAGCAGGAGAGTGTTTTATGGAAATTCAGATATCTTCTGTGGCAAAATACCTGCATGTAGTTCCTGTCCAAAGTCTGGCCTCAGAGAACTGTGCATTCCTGCATTATAGGCAGAGACACATGATGATTGACATAAAAGAGACTACAGTAATTGGCTAATAGATGTTAATATTTCTTTACAGCAGCAGTAGGTATATTTTTGTGAGCAACAACTTGTCTGACAACATGGTGTTGCAATGACCTCTGTTGTGTGCTCATCAGCTGTACCACTTGAGCTCTGATTCATCGTACAGAAGCCTAGATCTCATGGCTAAAAAATTCCAGCAGTTGTTGCTCATAATAAGGGCGGAAATTCTGGTTCAGAGCCATAGGAAATGGCACCAGGAAGTGTACCAGATTGTTTAATATTCACTTTGCATATTCCTAAAAAGTAGGTGCAGGATTTAACAATAGCAGGCACAGTGATGTTTATTTTTAGCTGTTGTTTTAGCAGGACCTCTTTTCTCCTTTGGTCTTTCGTACTGAACATTTTATTTTCTCAACATAGGAGCCTACTTGTAGTTGATTATTTGGGAAAGCTTGATGAAGTGCTTTACTGTATTAGATTAGTGTCTTCAGTTACAAAATTACAAAAAGGTGAGTTTCATGTTTTAAAATGGGAACATGGAACATTCTGCTTATAGTCAATTCTGTGCAAGAAGGAGACATGGGAGCAAAGAACCTGATCCTGCAAAATGCTCAGGGCCTCCTGGGGGCTTAGTGCAAGAGCTAATGCTGATCTCAGAGAGGTTTGTAGGTGCTAAGGAACTGGCTAAGCACCCAGCTTCCACTAAGCTCACACCACTTTAAGTTAGCACCCGAAATTCCTGTGAGACGCTGGATCCCAGCATTTTTATAGTGGAGTTCAGAATCCGTGAATGAAGCAAAACAGAGCCCAGCCCAGATGGACTGGATTCCTGCAGTGTTTTTGAAGGAGTCGTCTTTGGGAATTGAGAAAGCTGAGCGAGAATTTATCTGGTAGGAGAGGCAGAACTAGTCAGACTTGCTTGTCCTCTGTGAGTAAGATGTAGTGCTCTGTATGTTACTCATAATCCTACCTCTGACATTTTATCCAGCTCCAAGAAAGCAGATGGAATAAAGGCACTAATTTAACTAATTTTATAAACTCCTCAACAAATGTAGATTCATGCTGCTTTCCCACAGATGTTTACTAGGTGCTTCCACCCTGGGAAGAGACAAGAAATCTTTTCACTAGTAAATACTTCTTCAATCCTAATAGGAATTAATCTCCGTGCTTTTAATCCATGCATGTGTGCATCTGTTCCAACACATCAGACCTCCCTCGCTGCTAAAGTTGTGTTGCTGTTACTGTTTGTTGTGTAACAAGGAAGGCTGAAAGGAACCTGAAATGGCCTGTAAAGTCCGAGTGCCATTTTAGCAGACGCCACGGAATGAACCGGGAGGGATCTCAGGCCCATTTCCCTTGGGAATCCTGTGCATCAGACTTGCTGTTAACCACACCTCCTCCTGACTAACGATGACTGTGCCAGGGCTTTGCACAACAAGCGTAATGGCACTTCACTGGGTGATGGAGCAGGATAGAAAGCCTTGAGAGATCCCCTCACTGATAACACAGTGGTGCTATTATATCACACTGTAATTGCCTAATACAGTATCATTGGCTTTCTCTCCAAGACTGCAATTAAACAAGTCAAGGATACTGTGACCTACATGCACAGGATGTCTGAGGATCTAGACAGAGAAGTCCATTTCTCTTGGTTTGCTGGGCATCCAGTGTGCTCTGTTTTGAATCCCATAGTCAGACACTCTCCTGTGCATTTTTAGGAGTGTAGACCCTTAATCATGACTGTAAAATCCTCTCCAAGAGGCAAGTACCTTGAATTTCAATTTTGCAAATTCTCAGTTTCTTTTTGGATATACTCCTTCTTGCTAGACAACATAAATCTGAACATGTTCTATTTTTAGGTCTGCCAGGCATCCTTTTATTTTCTTCTGGATGTCAGGTTTTTTTCCAGGAGAAGGAGAGTTGTGGTGGATTACATTTATATGTTTGTGTTCTGTATTTACCAATTTCACAGTTTGGATTTGAATTTATGTGTGAGGTTTTTAGGGCAGTTACAAGGGATAATATTGACCTTTTCCTTATAGGATTGCACATATGTTCAAGAAATTCAGACTGTGGTGAGCCACAGTACTGCTGTGTCATACATAGAGAAAATCCCCATAGAAAGAACCCCAAACAGTTAGTGTTGTAAAGGGGACAACTAACAGAACATGGGACCACAGAGACAGCTAAAAATCCACAAAGAAGCCATCAGACACCATCTCAAGACACATATCCCTGTTAATGGAGTCTCTGTGCCCCGTGTGATCCTGTCCTTCACAGTAATGACTAGCATCTCTCTTGCGAGAGGGAGAATTGACCCTGTCTCCGTGTATATGTGTTTCTGGCATTTTTTTCGTGGGCTGTTTGTTGTTTTGTTTAAATTTTGTTTCAGTTACAATAACTATAGTGCATAAACTGTGCTGTTACTGTTCCGGTGTTAGCAGCTGGGGCACATCTCAGCGGCTTGTGTTTGCTACTTTGTGTGCTGAGAAGAGTGTGCCACACAGACTTAATTATTGACATGGCAGTGTATGTTGCTGTTAGGAAACCACAATTAGTGCAGTGTCTGCAGTGCCAGTTTTGATGCTGGATTGTGTAATGTTTGAGTCCTTGCACTCGTAGTCAAGACTCACATCAACATCAGGAACACAAGTGATGTTTGTGGGGCTTTTCTCTGAGTTTGTATTGCCATGAGCCATTTTCCTTTTCAATAGATTGCTGTCTGGAGTTTTGAGGACGGGTTTTGGTTTGGCTCAGCTGTCTGGGACTCAGCAGGGGTTGTTTAGAGAAAATTTGTCCATAACCTCCATAAATACGAATAGGGTCAATGGAATGAAAGAAAGCAAACGACATAAATAAGATTTTGTTTTAAAACTTTAAAATCCCAATGTTGTCCATATATCTAGAAGTCCAACTGAAAGCCTTACTATACGAGTTGCTAGTAAGTAAAGCAGTCTTTTATCTCTTAGTTTGTCACTGAAGGTTATCAAAGACACAAAAACTGTTAAATGCAATAAAATGCAATAAAATCTGCAAACTATTTGGTGTGAGGGATTAGTTGCAGGTTAAAGTTCATGGTACTATCATTGCCTTAAAAAAGCTACATGAGCTCTATTAAAAATAAATTTAAAAAAGAGTGGTTTTCATGGTACAGCTTAGAAACAAAGTTTTGACTGAGAGTTTGTTTCTCTGGTAGCACTTGTAGTCCTGTACCTACCGAACTCAACAACAGAAATACCGAAAGGAGTTTGAAGCCCATATTTCCCATCTGCTGAGTACACTGATTCTGATAATTTTGTTCAGTATTTTTAACAATTTGTCATATATTCCTAACTCTACAATTTAGTTTTGTGCCCACAGTTCAGGGATAGTTTCCTCCTTGATCCCTTGTTTACCACTGAATCTCTGTCTGTGTTCGTGTTCATGCATACACTTGCCAATACGGGTAGGAGGGGTTTTTTTACAGCTGGTGGAAACATTTTATTTCACAGCAATTTTTCTCTGCTCTGTAAAATTCAGTGGGAATTCAGAATTACCTGTTAAAGCTCCTGTAGTCAGGCAGTTCTGGCTTTGCTTCTGGTGTAAAAAGTTTAGGATATAAAGCTTCCAGCAGCTCGGGATCATCCCTAATGGCTTCTATCCAGGGAGACTGATAATACTTGGGCACAGCAGTAGTGTTGAACTTTTCAGGAGGAATTTCTTTCAGTGGTCCAGAATATCCTGCAATGTGATCGAAGCAAACCCATTATAATGATACTTGGTGTTTTCTGCTTCCTTACCACCATCCTGTGTAACCAAGAACTAACACACCATCGTTTCTCAGGTAAAAATCAGCAGGTGGGTCAAGTCACTTGGCTGAAGCTACACAGAAACAGAAAGATGTCAGGGGAAATTTGTCGCCTGTTAGGTAACTGCTCTGAAATATTCCATCCTCTTTTGAGGCTAATTTTATTTGAGTTTTCCATAACTTTGTTTCTATTGTAAGCACTTGTTTGAAAACAGATTGTAGCTACACAGTCCTTGAGCTGAATTAACAGGAAGATTTTAAAAACAGCCTTTTGATTAAAACTAAGATAATTCTACGGTCTTTGGGTGACAGTCATTATTAGTGGAGTTTTCCTCTTCGATTTAAAATGTCCTACCTACTTGGTTCTCTGGTTCTTTTTATCATCTAAAACAGTGAATAATCAGTTGTTCCCTCTGCATAATCATCTGAGGATCAGGCTTTGACCAGAATTTTACTAAATAAAAAAATTCCATATTTAGTGTGATTTCTTCTAAGGCCAAGTACAAAAGGGCAGGACTAAGCTGTGGGGAAAGACAGACCTTAATGTACAGTTTGAAGAATTAAAACCAGCAAGTGACTGACCAATATTTATTTGAAATACAAGGGAGATCTATTCTCCCCTTTTACCCTCCCACTACATCTAAGTCTTTAAAGTACCTTTAGTTCCTCCTATAAGCTTAACCCCCCCCCCCCCATGGTTTAATAACTTCTCCTTTGGCCAGACTTTTTTTTGCTTAAAGAAAGGCCTGAAGATTTGTGTCATGTCTAAGCAATGGAAATGATCTCTGCATTGTATTTGCCCAATGGATGCACAGAGCCTCAGCAGCCACTGACAGAGCAGCACTGACCCAGTTTGCATGGACTGGAAAAGGTCTGCACAAAACATGCATTGAGTAATTCTGAACAAAGAATGAATTTGTAAAAACCACGGGCTGCTCATGGATAATTCATAAACAGGAAGAAGGGCTATATCACTGAATAAATTAATTAAAACAAATTAGCCTTCTCTACTCTTTAAAGAATACAAAATAAGGCCTTCTTGTAACTCACTGCTTTAAATAAAGCCAACAGTACCCCCACAGTTAAGGATTTTAAAAAGAACAGTTTATGCAGCCAGAGGCAAATCCCTTTTAAAGTTACTTTTCTCTAAAGGGTTCTAGCAAAACTTAGTGACTTCAGATTTACATTGATGGATAATTGAACTACAATGACTAACTTTCAAACTGTTGAGCAATGTGTCGTGTATTAGAGACAAAGGTTTGGCAAAGAAATCTCAGTATATTAATGTGGTTTTAAATCTGAGGATCTCTTTCTCAACGTTTATAGAACCAATAAATATAGGAGCAGTCTCTCTTGATATTAAGGTATGTTTCCAGTTTTGGGAGAAGTAGCACAAAGGGTATGTCAGATCTTTTACAAATGAGCGGAAGAAACTAAGAGCACCACTTTACCTTTCTGTGAGAGATTCTGATTAGTTATCTGACTCAAATTTATCCACTTCTATTAACTAATTCAGCTTTATCAAAAGGTCCTTTCTCTGCTATGAAACGAGAACTAAACATGTCCAATGTCTGTCAAGTCCCACATTACCTGGGGCAATGTTGTCAGGGTGTGGTGGGCTCCGGGGATCAGGTGTATTGGGAGGTGTCATTGGGGCGTGCTGGGGAATTCCTTCCACACTGAGGCCGTCCATTCTCACACTCGGGATGGGCTCCCCACGCTGCACTCAAAGGGAAAGAAATACCAGTTACAGGCAAAACAAGCTGGGATTCTCTGGTGAGGTTGGAATGACACTCCAGTGCACAGCCCAGATCTGATTCCCAGGGTATACAGTCCTAAGGCACACTGAGCTAGGTCAACAAGATTCCTAAATTACAACTGTTCATCCGAGCTGTCTGACATTTCCCAATATTTAGGATATTTAAATATTGATCAGCAGTAGTCTATGAAGAGTGTTCATCCCATCTGATGCTTACACCAATCACCACAGAATCTTCTGGGCATATGAGCAAAGAGTTGCTCTGGTCATTTTGACAGGGAGGCCCATGAAATGTGTCCCCTGTGGCTTTTAATTATTTGACATTAAAATGTTCTGTGCCACTCTCGCTACCCCAAAGGTTCCAGAAATCTGGCAAGTTTGAGCCCTTTGAGTTTCAAAGCACCGATTCTTCAAAGCGTCTCTTCCCGTATCAGTTGAAAACTCACTGCATTTGTTGAACTGCTTTTGTTTGGGATTGTCTTTTCCTTTATTTGTAATAGAAATAACAATTTCAGTGCAGGTCACTTTCTGGAAGTTCATGATATGCTGTTATTTTCCACCCTCCTATCGGGTTATTGGTTCTAAGGAAACATCCAAAAACTTAATCATTGTTGCTTAAATTTAGAATTAGAGTCTCACAAGAAGTCAGTATCTTATTTTAGCTATGACACATAGGCTAAAAGCAATTTAAATATAGACTGGTTTAGAGTAAGAGTTTCTTGAAGTAGGAAAGCAAACAAATAACACTTGTTTAAACTTGAAACAACAACAACAAAAAACAGATCAAGGCGGAATGTTTTCCAGTCATCCTGAAGTATGTTAGAAAGAATAACTTTGGCAGGCAGAATCATAAAGATGCTGAAGGCACCACCAGTGGTGGCTAAATAGACACTTAAGGGAAGGAAACAGGAGCCAGAGGCATCATTTTTTCATGTATTGCAATGTCATACTCGGTGTACACCGTGTGTACTCTGTTTTTGTGCGACACAGTGGATTAGAGGGAAACGGATCTGTCAGACCGTAGCAAAATCATGGACGTGTACACAGAATTCTGACAAGATTGATGATGTGCTCCGAATTTATCTGTGTAGCTTCTAATACTCAGTAGAGGCAGAAATTGGGGGGACGGTATTCAGATGGGCTGCTAAATACTAGCCTTGGGTGTTTAATTGAGTTATTCAGGCTTTTTTTTTAATATGGGATTTCTCTTGTCCAGATTTATTTTAAAAAGGCAGATTTATCAAAGCTCAAACTTGATCCCACTTTATCCTTGTGTAATTTAACTTCTGTTGAGTGAGTGATCAGAGAAATATCTTGAAATATCTGTGCCATATAAAAAGGAATGTAAATTTGTTTTCTTTTTAGTAGTCTGTAGGATCTCTATAAAATACAAATAGCCTTATTCTAGTACAGGATTTTCCTTCTTTTCTTCCTGAAACTACAAATAGATCGTGCACAATGTTTGTATCACAAGCAGCAAGGGAATCTAAGCTAGCCTGGCTGTGTTTCATTAATAAGTCAGTACAAAATACTCACATTTCTTGGCTTGTTTGCTACGTAATGATAATTTTCGTATGTGTATTTATCAGATCTCCGCTGGCGTCTCTTGAAGAGTCTGGCCCCTCTGTTGCTGAGTGTTGAGAGTTCCTCTACCATGATATCTCTGGGCGTGCTGACCTTTTTTCCAAGGTTTAAGGTGGGTGAGGCTGCAACACAGTGGGTAAATACAAACCTCTGTTTGCCTTGACTTCCTGATAGTCCATCCCCTGCATCTGAAATCCAGCAACATGTTAGTGCATACTTAGCTGACACATAGCACAGCTTCACAGCGAGTTAGTGACAATTAATCCTTCTTCCAGAATCGTGGGGGACGGTACTGAACATCACAAACCTCAAGCTCCAAATTTCCTTCTGCTGTTACCAAGGTCACATCTGTAGTGTCCTACACACCACGTTAACAGCAGCCTGGTAAAAACTGCCTTCTGCTGAAACGGGGAGCAAAGTCCCATCTGACCCCAGGGTTCGCACACCAAACCTTCAGTTAAACTTTCTGTGTCCTGCGTTGGATAGATGAGAGAGAACCCCTTTTAAAACCAGGTTCTTTTTGCTTATAAACATTGTATTTCCAATTATTCTTCTGTATTCTGCTCGCTTTTGTAATCTAGGGCATGTTTTGTCCTTTTAAGAAAAGGTTGCGTTAGAAAGTCTCTATTAAATTGGTTTTAAACTAACTTTCAAAATTAAGCTCAAGCTGTGGAAAATGAGAGCCCTAACTAAGAATTGCCATATGCTTCTAGGAATTGATTAATTTAAAATATTTTAATTCTCTCTAAGAGGAAACTGAATTGCTGGACAATGTGACTTTACTCTCTACTTGGGAAAAATTCCTTCTTTGTCTTTAGTTACGTGCTGGGGAATTCGAAATTGCAAATGCATCAGCAGGGGAAGGGGTGATGAATCGGGACCGTAACCAGAGAATTGTGAATGTCACAATTCCTACTGGCCATCTTCACGGTAGCGTTCTGGAAACCGGGATGGTGGTGGCACTGAGCAAACTTACTGCTTAGTGACTGAACTCTCACTAAGTGTCCTCAACCTATAGATAAAACTTAAACCTTAGCATACGGTAACTTAAACGCTGAAGAAACTATTTTCTGCTTATTTATTTCTGCTCAGGATGTTGTAGAATTTAACAGATATAACACTAATTGGATCACATAGTAAAAACAGGATTTCCAAGAGAATAATTCCCATTGCCACTGACTTTAATACTTATAATTTTATTAGTTGATATTGTTCTCAGTTTATAACCTTCAGGAAGAAAAGTATGCAGTGTGCCTTGAAGATTATATCAGTGGTCTGATATGTTTCTTTGATTCACTTATTCAAGGTCACATTCTGTTATTTCTTTAATAATAAGACATTCTGTCCTTCACGCATTCTTACGGTCTGCGGGATTTAAAATTCTGAAATTTGACATGTATTTTAATGCATTAAAATGAAATGAAAACAAATTATATGTGATTTACTCTGTCTTGCTTTCAGAGTAAACGCACGGTAAGCCCAGTTTAAAATTAACATTACGGAATAATTAACTGCAAAAGGTACCTAATGCCAAAGTTAATATTGCATAATGAAGGGTTTCATTGTGAATAAATGGCGTGCTCAACCTGGCATGTGGCTCCTAGTGACTATATTGGAAAAACAATGTGATGTGCTGACATTTAGGAAAATTTAATAGAGACAGGCATACTAAATATTTAGCCAGAGTTGTACAGACAAGAGCTTTCCGTGGACTAAATCAAACAAGTTGGTGGGCCCTGGAGTGCATCACAGTGGATCCACTTCTCTTCGTACCAGTTTCAATGGAACGTTTGCAATGGATTTAACTGGAACAAGAGCAAGTTAACTGGATTGGGAGCTGGATCCTGCTTTAAAAATAGTGTGCACAAGGAATCCTAACAACCTCCTGTTATTTAAGAGGTAGCTACAAAACACAGAGTTCTTAACATGGAAGAAAGTGACTCAGCTTGCCCAGTGCAGCCCTATCAGTGACAGATAGTGGGGGTTTGGCTCTGACATGGAGATAACCACTGTGGTTACTGGCCCGTGGCCTGAAATTTAGACCTCAAGTTGTATTTTGATTTTAGCATTTCTCAAGATGGACTGTTGGATGGTTTTCTATGAGTAAGGAGTAAGAAGTTTGCCCCACAACTCAGCAACGTTCCTTGTTTGTATGAGAATGGGTGTACAACCCCAGAGCCTGGGGTGCCAAGGTGATTGTAGATCTCTGTCCCAGCCACTCAGGATTCTGCTGGGACACACTGGGTGTTATCTGTTCTGGGCCTTGCTGTTCCCTTACATACATGCTGTTCTTGTTAATATTAGCTGAGGGCTCCAAGCTACTTTGTAAGCCCCAGTTGTGTACCATTGTGTATCCAGGCAGCATCCCAAAATTGTAAGTGTGAAGTTCATTTGAATTCCTTGCCAACTAAAATCTAATCATGTGCCTACTTTCATGGTGTGTCAGGGATTGTTTCAGTGTCAGTGCAGAAAGGGTGATGAAGAACGAGAAAAGGAGGACATTTAGAGGATGGTAGAAAGAGAATGTCATAAATGGATGTTGTAAAATAATATTAAAAGTTTAGTTAATAGTTTAATCTAAATCTTAACCTTTAGCTTTAATTTGTTACTGCCAAGTCCTTCCTGTGCTGTACTTAAAATCATAGCAGACTATATTTAAATATTGTTTGTATAGTTCCTTCTCTATTCACTACCTAATACTCCTTTAATCCTTCTGTTGACAGTCTTCTAAATACCTTAATCTTGACCATAAATTTTAATAAGGAATATTAGTGTGTTTGTCGTAGTGTCAGAAATAAGACTTTTTAACTGCATCAGGAAAGATTCATGTAGCTACTGAGGAATGCATTGAAGCAATAGTCTAGAACTGGGCATGAGGTTCAAGTGGTGAACTCCAAGGGCTTCCTCAAACATGTGGATTTACATACATGTTTACCCCTACCAAGTAGCCTCGGAAATGTTATGATTAGTGCAAGTCTACCAATGAAAAGCCAAGGGTTTGGGGAGGTGGCTGTATCCACACACGGAGTTACAGCTGCAGTCTCTCTTTGAGACCATAGGAAGGTTTACGGTTGGTGCCTATTCCTATTTTGTGTCTTGCCAAACTTCTCTAAAACGCAAAGTCATGTCCCACAGTCCAGCAGATGTGCACTTCCAGTCATCACCAGTCTTGCCCTGGTAATCTCAACACTGGTAAAAACTTGGCTGATTTTGCAGTTTATCAACAGCTGTTTCTGCTCTGAATATCTTTTTAATAAGGAATTGGAGATTCACTGTTTGCCTGAAAGCCTGGTAATAAAAAGGGACGGAAATAAAAATGCAGTAGGTAAGTTTACTGTGTGTCATTCCAAGGCTTGCAGTACAGAATCTTCTGTTGGTGTTTACCTGTGCTAACAGTGAAGAATTTCCCAGGGCTGGGAGACTGGCTGAAACTGTACATTTGATTTTTTCATAATTCCCAGGTGCAGGACTGTCATTAAGAATGACGAGGCAAACCCCTGGGAGACAGCAGTTCGCCTTCCAGATCTCAGATTAATCTTGTTAAATTAACAATTCAGGTCAAAACAAAATGTCTAGACTTAGTAGAGCTGAATTTAGCCACTTAAAAGCCAGATATCTCCTTGATTTTTCCAAGACTTGTTCAGATTTGCTCCCAAAGAACTAGCTTAGACTTTGTGTGACCACAGCTTTGGTTATTCTTCTGTTTCCTAACTGGCCTCACTGAGCCTGAACAGTTATAAATTTCAGACTCTTATTGCACCCATTTTATAGAATTTTACTTTTTTTTTTTTTTTAAATTTCAATATCCCAGGCATCCAAAGGAGATGCAAAAATAGAATCTGCACTAAAAGGGTTTAGTATTGCCTTCAGTGGCCACATATCAGAGCATATCTTGCAGGATAAGCTGTCGTAACTATGCGTATGAATCTTGACAGCAAATCTGATAATACATAAATAATAAAGGGAAAGATTATGTGAGGCAAATGCTAAGCATCAGCACAGATTATCCAATAACACCAATGATGTCAAGGGCTGTATGGTGCATTTGTTAGTATTGCTATGAATAGTAGCAACGTTTACCATGTGAAATGCCTGGTTCCAAACAAACATATGAAAGAACTTTTTTTTTTTTTTTTTAACTTTTGCCCTGAAGAGCTTACAGGCTATTTCAGGCACATGTAGTGCTTGGGTTTACAATTCCAACATAAAATGGAGTTGTAATGAAATCTGGAAGGGCAGACTGGCTTTCAGACTTGAGTGCGTGTTCAGTGGAGAATGGAAATAGGAAAGAGGTATTTGCTTAGGAATAGAAACTGCAGAAAAAACACCTCTGCAAATATCAGAAGCAGTAGGACCAGGCACCGATACTCGTAGCCTCTTTTTCTAAAATCCTTATGTCTCTTAGCCTACTTTTCCTGCAATTACAGTGGTCATTGAGTGAGTGCAGAAACCATCCACAAATCCTTTAAGCCAAAAGCCCACCACTTTTGAAAGATTTTCAAAACTGGAATTTAACATTCAGTGTTTTCTCCTATGCAAGTGGTATAACTTTCATAAATTCTAAATATTAATGGAGCTTCCTGTTTTTCCAGTTAGTCTTGTCTGGTGCTTATCACTTTTAGAAAACTGATCTTTTGTGGAGATGGTAAAAAAGGCTTCCTGAGGAGGATTGGAAGGATCTCCAAAAGCATCCAGCACATACCTAATGAAAGCCAAGCAGATCTGTATTCCCAACTGAGTTAATTGCTTCTTAAGGTGTCACACTAGAAGCAGAACTTTATGAACCTCTTTGAAAAAATCAAGCAACCTTCTCATGAAAGTGTCTGCATTTTCCTCAGTGCAACAACAGAGAAGTCAAGTTTCTTTCCCCTGAGATTAATTGGTGGCAGTGCATTAGAGAGACTTGCCAAGTGCTAGTAAAACGTGTTAGTCACAAAGACAAAGTTTGAGAGGAAGGAACAGAGATGTAAACATTCGTTTCAAATTTTTTTATCAGTCATATAAAAAAAAAGCAGAATGAAACAGAGCAAAAAAAAAAAAAGAGTGTACAGATCAGTATGTTTCTTAGATGATAGCCTTTTAAAATGGAATGAAGTCATGTTATTAACCCCAAATAATGTTCTGAAAGGCTATCCTAGCAGAATGTACATCAGCTGTTAGATTACTTCATTCCTCCACAGCAGTTGTTCATCTGAAAATAGCTTTCAAATGAAAAGAGGCAACTACAAAAGGATTAGTTACCATAGGCAGCGTGATACTCCCACAAGATTATTTATGGCAAAACACCCAGAGACAAAGCTGTAAGAGAGTTAAACTCTATGATTAAAAAACTGTATTAGGGAGGGCTAGAGGACATTGCATATGCAGGAAGCTGGGTTCAGTGCTATACCATTTCTGTGTATTTCATCCATAATGGCTGATGCTTGTTCTTTCCTCTCTTTGATCAGGGCAGAATCTGATAACATTGTGATTTGCTGATACGCTTTTTCCTTGCTGGAAGAAAAAACAACACATTTTTACATTGTTGAGCCAGCGCGTACAGTGGGGCCAATTTTATTTCCAATAGCCTGCCTTAGAATGGCTGAGCAGGGAAGTCAGGTATTTCTGACTGAGAAATACTGCCCTGCAAAAGGCACTGGCAGCTCTTGCCTCCAGGCAGATGCTAGGACATGTTTTGATGGACAGAAGATTCAAAGGAATGGCCTTGGAGTTGGCTGCGTGAACTCTCCAGCAAAAATCAGTGTCAGTGGTCTAGGCCTTCTCACATCTACATATTATATTAAAAGATGTAAGCTCATAACTAGTTTTAATTTACATCTAGGTTTATTATTTTAGAAATGCTACGTTTTGAAATTTCTTAATCTGATAAGAATTTGAGGAACTAAACAAGTTACTCTGGCATCTTTAAAAAAGGTGCATTTCTGACTAAGTAAAAAAAAAACAAACCAAAAAAGAATCCTTTTAAATTGCAGAGTCAAGAGGTTACATAAATGCCTTTTCTATGAAAGTCTGCAGGATAGACAATGTCAAAATATTTCAGGAAACAATACACTTACCCTACTGTTTTGTTGTGCAGATAAAAAGCGATCTCAAGCCTTTAGCTGAAGCTTCAGGAGTTAGTTATGCATGGGGAGGACCTGCCTGGTCCTGGATGGTTTGTACCCTTGTGCTTGGATCTGCATGGTACCTAGTACTGAGGCAAACTGGGGGCTGATCCTCTTCAAAGGGGCTGGCATCCAGCTGACATCAACTAGTTATATTTAGAGTCAAACACTCCAGCCACTCATATCTTCCTGGCAAAAGAAGAGAACAGAAAAGATTCAACGGCACCCACAACAAAGAGAGTTTATATCCCTTTGAGAGCCTGTTGGTGGATTTGGTGGAATGCTCCCCTCATACTTGTACAGATCATTCTCCTCATCTTCTCATCACCTCTGAGAATAAAAATCTCTGTGTTACAAGCAGGAAAGAGACATTTAAAAATAAGGCTTTAAATATATGGATGGGCAAGACTATATCAGATGAGAATGGCATGGGCTAATCCTTTAGTGAAAGATGAAACCGTGCTTCAGTAGGAGCTGATGGCTACAGTCAGTGGCAGATGGCTGATCTACAGAGCCTGTTCTGAAAAAGAAATGAGATTTTTTTCAGTGTTACGTGTGCTAGAGAGTAATTGCTCAACAAGCACAGGCCTTGCAAACTGTTACTCAAAATCCCTTCATTTTCTTTGTGCAATAGGGACAGAAACCTGCAGTAATTTGAAGCTTACTAATATTCAGCATTCCAGGATAGTGTTGTATCAGTTTATCAAGGAAATGTGTGATATGTAGAGCACAGATATTTCGTGACAGTGACCAGCTATGGACAGAATAAAACAGTGGCAGAAGGAAACATTCCCCCCATTACCTTCCTGTGTGAATGCAGCAAGATGAATTATGGGCAGTAAAAGCCAGGTGAAGTTTTTGTATTTCCAGTTTGGATTTGAGTTTGTTCTAGAAGGTTCCTTTTTCTTGTGGAAAATGATGGTCTTATTTGGCTTGGAGGATTGATCAGAAAATTGCTTCTATCCTGGTATGACAGGAGTAAGAAATTCTGACTGCAAATGGCATCTGGAGAGTAATAAAATATACCACCACAGCGTGCAAAACTTTTCAAGCAAGAAGCTCTCTGAGACAGATAAAATGTGTGTGCCTGATGCAATGTCCTGAAAGTGTGTCTGTCCAACCAACAAATTTTTCCCTCAAGCTTTCTATTCCCAGACTTAGCTTTGCTAAATGTGTTTCTGAAATCCTTGGCCATCTCTACCCCAAAGAAATGGTCGTTTTAATCCTCACCATCAGAATTTACCTGCTGCTGTTACTCCTTGGTAATTCTTTTCTAGTATTTGAGCTTGGATCAGACACTTCCAACAGTACCAGAAATCATGGTCACCGTCTTGGTTGAATCCTCACAAAATCAAACCTTGCATTTCAATGAGAATAATTATTTAACTAGTGGCAAACTAGGATGAGTAATTCAGGATTTGAACAAGGACAACATTTACCTGCCTCTTTCCTTTAGGTCATTTTTGTTTAACCAAGACTTTTCCTTTTGGTCTGGCCTTTCCCAGCACCTGGTGGGATCTTTCCCACCACACTGCTTCCTCTGAGTTGCATAACTGACCAGAAGGGATGCCCAGGCTGGCAAGTGGAAAAAGACTGAACTATTCATCCTCATTTTCTTTCTTTTTATGTCCTTTGCCTC
Source organism: Oxyruncus cristatus (assembly GCA_013399855.1). Lineage (NCBI taxonomy): Eukaryota > Metazoa > Chordata > Aves > Passeriformes > Cotingidae > Oxyruncus > Oxyruncus cristatus. Next base: position 555,561 of record VXAY01005024.1, on the reverse strand, counting down.
TCCCCTCCCCTTCCCTCGCTTCTTGTCTCCTCTCTTTAAGCAGGTGCTTAAATTCATCCTGAGATTGTGTCTGCCGTATATGCTGGATTTTATGCCGTGGATTTAAATCAATGAACTATTCAGACTATTTAAGTTAACATGTGTCTTAATCACGATATGAGTGAAATCAAGAGGTTCACAGGGATTCTTATACATCTTCTTGTAAAAAAGGGGGTTGTAGTTACTAAGCAATGGCAGAGTCACTGTTCAGTGAATGATGTAACTGATGTTTCTTTATTCTGTGTCCATCTTAGCTTCAGATAATTATTTACAGGTATAATTTACTGAGAAAAACCTGACTGGAGCCGAAGAATAAATTAGGTCGAGATAAATTGCCTACAGTTGCTTTTTTAAATGAAACTGGCCCCCATAGATATAAGTGTACCCATAATCTTGGTTTTGCCTAAATTCTGAACCTAAACCTCCTACATGTGTTGCAAATGAGACCAAGTCCTGTCATTGTCATAAATTTTCATGAAATCTGTCCTGCATTCTGTCAGAGGCAGTACAGGATTCCCCATTTTCACTTCTGAATTCAAATTTGTTTGAATGAAAAAAAGAAATAGTAGTTTTATCTGGAATATACTTCCCTGCCTATGAAAAGTTGTGGGAAAAGCCAATTTCTTTTAATATGTCCAATTTTAAGTTTTGGTTAGGGAAAAGAAATCATTATTGTTTTCAGATGAAAAATTAAATTTAATTCTCATTTCAATTAACCACTGGATTGGTAATTTCTCTGTTAGCTACATTGGACAGACTGGCAAGAGGTCATTATATTTGAGGTATTGACATAATGTATATGTGTTTGATGGACTTTTCAAAATATTTTTACTGTTGTCTTTTTGTTCAGGATCCAAAGATCCGTATAATTATTGTTTTTCTGGGATCCATAGGAAGACATTCTATGCTTTAGTATTTTCATTATCCTCAAGTTTGTTTAAAGCAAATGGGATGGTTTATTTCGTGGGATTGACATTTGCCACATCAGATCTAGTAACAATTTACACAGAAGGATTGCGAGAACCCCCCCCCAAAAATCAAAACCCATCAAAAATAGCCCTCCTGTTTTGACTGCCGTGCCTGTAACATAAAAAGACCTAAAGGAGTATGACAGGTAAATGTTGCCCTTGTTCACAGACTCACAGGCTGGCTTAATTGTCTCAGTTGTTAAATAATACTTCACCTCATTGAAATTCATGGCTTGATGGGTACAACTCATTGGAGACCGTGGTCTATGTTTGGCTGCAGTTAAATAATCCATAATAATAGGCACAAGGAGCAAGGGGCATTTCTTCAGCAGCACTTTTTCTGTGCTGTGGGACCCTTCTGAATTTAGGCCAGGCATATTAGAAATACATTTTCTGTGCAGAGGTAGTAAGGGAGCAGAGCTTTGTTTTTCCCTGGAGGCACAATGGCACCCCTGCTCCTCCCTGAGAATGGGATGATTGCCTCAGCAGGCCTGGGATGCTGTGGAAGTGTGGCCATGGTTGTAATTTGGCCTAGAAGAACAACAGATGTGAGGTGAGTTCTCAGGTGTCAGTGCTGGCTGACACTTTCATGCTGTATTTGCAGTTGAAATACTGATTTTCAGAAAACACAAAGCTGAGAGCCTGGTTTAATCCCAAGGGCTGTGGCCACAGGCACAGGCCTGTGCTGTCAAAGGACTTAATCAGAGCCCGCAGCAGGCCAGGGAGCTTTAATTTATCACGTGCATGTTCTGATGGTGTCTGGTGAAAAACTCCTTCGTTTCTGTGGGTGGTCCACTGCACTGTGAGCTTGACATATATTTGGGGTTTCTTTTCTTTCATACAAGTCTTCTCGCTGCTTCTAACAACGTTATGGTTTGAAATAGTGTCACAAACAGGGGGTGTGTCTGCATAAGAGACTCAAAAAGAGTCTCTTGCTTCTTAAATATTTCATGGCACGTACATCTCTTTGGCAAGTTGATGTTTGTTTGGAAATAAGTCCTTTTGATCCTTCATTTAGTTCCAGCTTCTTTCTCCATATCTAGTGAATCTGTTTTGGGGCCTTCTCTAAAGGGTTCGGATACCTGAGAATTTTCTTTTGTTAATTTTTGCTGCTGGTACTGTGAATTTAAAAGGAAGCATTCCCAGAGAAAAAGGAGTTCAAAGAAAAGACTGACTCTTCTGCCAAGTTGTTGAACTTCTTCTGGTTGCTGAAGAGTGCCAAACATCAAATTGGCAGAGTATCTTGGGGCTTTTGTTTTGAAGGTGAAGGGGGAAATTTTGGTCCAAAATACATTTCATGAAGGTAAAGTATGTAGTATGTTTTTAAAGTATTTGAAGATGAAGGTCCTCAATGTGTATCTGGTTTTTATGAGCTCTATTGATACTATCAGATCAGCAAATTAATTCCATACTTGTTTTTCTAACTTTGTACTGACAAATCCAACCATTCAGAATGAAGATCCATCTTCTGGACAAGGGTTTATAAATAATGTGTAGTTTTAACTGCATTGCGGGGAAAGTACATCATAATTTTTGACTGCCATGCTCTTCAGACATCTTTTCACTTTGCTGGAAAGAAGCTGTTGGAAAGCTCAGATTCTTGTGAATGCGGGAGATAGAATTTGAAAAAAACCCAACTTTGAAACTTGAGATTAAATCCTGGCATTTTAACAGCGTTGCTGGCCTGGCTCTGCTTTGCTGCGCTTTGTCAACCCCGACTCAGAGAAAAACTATTTGCCTTCTTCATATCCATTGAATTCTTTTGTCTCTGGTAAGGCAGCTACGAGCTTGGCTTGTGATGCCAGCAGAAGTCATTCTGCAAGGATCTTGTTGATATTTGGTGGTTTGAAACTAACTCAGAAAAGACAACAAGACCTTTGTTATGAGCAGGGCGAGTTCCTTTATATGTGGTCTGCAGCTCATATGTTTGTTTTTAAGTCAGGACAGTGTGAACTCTTCAAAATAAACGAAGAAGAGAGCAGAATTCCACCACTTAAAAATCAGACTTGAAGTGGTAAACACTGGTGAACAAAGCTGAGAATAATTGGGGGGAAAATAATTTGTGGTTTAAAGAAAAATAAGGTCCTGGTCCTACCAATAAACACCTGTTCAGTTTTATGTGTTTAGTCGAGTGACTGCTGGGGTTTACAGCTCCAGTAACTAGACTGGACTAGTTGAAGCACAAGTTCAAGAGCCCTTCAGCAGAAAAGTGGACTGCAGGACAAAATAAAGGTTTCTAGAGATACAAACAACTTTGAACAGAAAGAAGAGTGTCTGGGCTATTTTTCCTACATCCAGGCATAAGCAACTACATAAACTGTGTTTGTTAGGTGTAATTTGTATCGCTTTTCAGGTTGAAATAATTTTAAATGGAATAAATCTTTACATTTAATCGTATTTAAATGAAATAAATCTGCCACGCTGAGAATGTCACCTGAGTGTAAAGGCAGAGAGGCTGAGGTGGAGCTGTGGCTAAGTGGGAGCACTGTGGCGTGCACTCACAGGAACTGTGTTGGCAGGAAACAGTCAATAAGAAAAGAAAACCAACAAGGAATGGTGGCCAAGTGTTTTCACAGGAAAAAAACTGGCAGGAAAATAGCCTTGTATTAAAAGGTATTAAGAAGTGCTCTGCAGAAGGGTAACACAGTAACTTTTATTGCTGACGTGTTACTGTTAGTTTAAACGCGTTTTCCCAAAACAAATATATAAACCAAGCATGTTTCCAGTATTTCTTCTTCCTTTTTTTGGTACTCTGCGCAGTTCATCATCTTGCCTGGGACTTCTGTGTAGTACTTCAGGGGAAACAAATGTCAATATTCCTTTAGAATCTCAGGCTTCATTTATCACTGGCCTAATTCTTTCTCTGAACTGATAAACTTACGGGGGTGCAAACTTATTCAAGTGTATTTTTTGTTTTTATTTTTTTTAGTCAACTGAATTCTCCCAGAAAAGAGAACATGCCCTCTTCTGTAACAAAGAACTTTATATAAATTATAATCATCATCTTCTGAAATAGATTTTTCTTCTTTTAGTTTATTCCTGTTCCAGGCAGATCCTTCTGTCTACATGAAGAATATAATCTAACATAACTTCTAATTACTTCTTTTGCAAGGCCCTTTATCAGCATCCACTTTATTATAACCATTAACTGAAAAAAACATTCCTCTATTTTCCCCTTGTGGAAAGTAACAATTTTTTTTCCCTTATAAAAAAAGTCTCTTCCATCTGTTTTATGATTAATCCTTGTCTGAATTCTTCCCAATACAGAAACCAGACCGTGGTACAGTCTTGCAGCTTCACAACCACCTGGTATGCCATATCACAAGCACACAGCTTAAATATAAATCTGATTTATATTGTCAAATGTTTTACCAGAAGAATTGATGATAACTAATGTAGCAGCTACTGGAAGTTCCTGTTATTTTTTTCATCAAATATTCTTTTCCCTTAAAACATGTCCAAGCACAGTAGGACAAAGTGGGTAAAATAATTCTGTAGATATAATGTAATAATTTAATTTAATAATTAAATTATTTTCATAGCTGACATATTTTCCAAATTTCCTTTCTAAGTAGATTTTCTAACTATTTTCTACTGTTGCACTGGTTAAGGTCCAGCTGGGCATCTTACCAAGGGGATACTCTGTGTTGTCAGTAGATCTGTAGGACTTGTGGGCTTTTTGACTTGTGGAAGTTGCTTGTTATGTCTTCTGTAATGGAAATATCCAACCTAAAAAATTACTTTTTATATGGAAAAAAACCAAACAGATTTACTTGCAGATTTTCAGCCTGCGCCACATAGTTTAATTTTATGGCTAGTAGACTAAAATTTTTTATACTGTTGTTGCTTGTTGCCAGTGATGTCAGGGTTAACCTGTGAGATGCAGAATGTTAAGGTGGGGGTTCAATTCTGCCTCCTCTGCCCTGGGAGGTGACCATAAAACCTGAGCTAAACATCCTGTTTCTTGATGCAGGCATGTACGTAAGTGCCTATGACCAGGCACCTAATTCCATTTGACAAGAAAAATGGGAAGAAGAAATTACTGTCACAAGAAATGCCGTGATACTCCTGCTGCCCCGAGGAAGAACATTGCGAGCATGCCTCACAATCCCTTGAACTGAAGGAGTTTGTCCTGGAAACTTCAGCACAGTTCCAAGAGAAGTGTCACCCTAGGTGACAGTGGTTTCTTTCCAAGACACTTGTTCCTCTGGGCACAGTTGCTATTTGTAAGGGATTCAGACTAACGTCTCAAAGTCTGGGTGACCCCTCAGTCCTGCCGCAGGGCCACTGTGTTAACCTTGCTTTGTCCGCGGGCGTTTTGGGCAAGGCAGCTCTTGGGGTCCCCAAGTTTTAGGCCTAAATGTCAACAGGGATGATCCTGTTCCTTGTGAGGTGGGAATGTGTCATGCAGTGGATATTCTGCTATTGGGTGTAGTGGTTTTTAATTCTTCCTCCTCACCTGATCCCTGATGCTGCTCACAGGAATATTCCACTGCAATTTAGAATAAATTAGGGGAACTAAGGTTGTGATTTAAAACACTGAGGTTTCCCTCAGTGGCCAAGCTCTTGTTCACTCCAGAGAGAGAGAGGATCGTGTCTCCTATCAGAGACACGCAGCATATTTCAGTTAGTACACATTACATAACTTGTCCCACATTTCTTTCTCTTTTTAGTATCCCAGCGTTATGGGAAATTATGTTCCCATTAATCGTTATAGCTACTCGTCTCTTTCTGTGAAAATAAATTACCCTGCGCTGCCCTTCCTGCACAGGACCATATTTAAATGGCAGCAAGGATATGTCCATGATTGGCTCAGGGAAGGGAGTGTCAGCTAATGGAGCTTTACTGCTGCAGAAGGATGAAAGCAGGATTTGTCTGTGTACTCAGTGGATTGCAATGCTGTGTGGTGGTGTCACCTGCCAAATAAGATTTCCCCTCTAGCACATGCCCAGCTCGTTTGAATGTCCATGGAAACCGTGTACACCCATTGCAGGGGGACCTGAGGCTGAGCCCTAAATGTACCAGTGAATCCCACTGGCTGTTTGGTAATACCTACACCTGAAAACACTTGGGCTGGAAAAGGACAAAGAACCTATATGACTGGGAAAAACCAGCAGGCCTCTAAATTCCTGTTTTAGCTTGTCACCGGCTTTATTGAGACTGTTTTTAGGAAGCATTTAAAATCTAGACGTCTAAAATTACACATCCAGCACCATGTTCAGGCTGCAGATCAGAGGGCTGATTTTAAGACATGATGGGCATTTATGCTGTTTACTGTTTTCAGGTCTCAGCACTTCTGAAAAATAAGTAATTTTTATCTGCACGTTTTGAACATGAATTTAGTGACTTACCTTATCCAACAATCCAGAGGTTATTTTAAGACTTCCCAATGTGATGCTGGGCAAAAAGACTTTTGACACGGAGATTGCTGGTTACCAAACCACAAACATGGACCAACATTTTTCAGCAAGTGTCTGTTTCTCTTTATTCAGGACATGTGAAAACTGAGAGAGCAAGTAAAAGGCTGGTTGCAGATGATCCTGAGGGAACAGATCCTCTATCGGGAGGTCAGTTTTCTCCAGCGAAGAGATCTGAGGAAAATCCACCCTCAGGACATACTGAGTTTTCTTTTAAAGTATTTGTAAGAAATGAATTCAGGATTAGTTTTACATGGAAAATGAGTTTCTTATTTGGCCTCTGAAGAGAGATGAATTTTCATTGGTCTTATGGAAGAACACGTTGTATTTTTGAAAATGAGTATTCAGTACAAAAAAGACCAGAAGTTTTAGGACAAAATGGGTCCATTTCATTCAGACAATTAAATACTTACGAATCAAGCTTTTCTGCTGACCTCTTCAATTCTGTGCTGAGAAATGAAATCCTTCCATAGTGAAGGTAGCAGAAATTAAGAAGACATCTAAATAAACTTTCTGGTCATCTTCAGCTGACAATCATGTGACCAAAGCAAGGGATGTTCCTCTTGCAACTGTGTAATATTTGCTGACATTCCAGGCATTGAGTGTCAGTGAACGTCCAGGCTTGTGAAGCAGGGACACCTGCATGTGTTTTAAAAGCTTTCAGGGACCACTTTTTATTATTTCAGAGACTATTAAAGTAGCAGAATGATTATTTATTAGTAAGGTGACATGTCTAAAGTTCAAAGTCTGCCTTTGGCATTTCTGAGGGTTCTTCCCAAGGTGTTTTTGCATAGGCAGACTTGGTATCAGCAGAGAAGATGTGGAGTCTATTGATTTTGTGGGGTTTTTTTCCCCAAAAATCAGACAGGAGATGTAGACCTCATTTCTGAAGTTATGGTCTGACTGAACTTGTTTTCTGTTTGATGTTTTCATTTTCAAAGAAGCTTAGGAGTTTGTGTCTTGTCACTGTTAATTACCAATCATGTTTAGTGAATTTTCGCTAAATGGTACTGAGGACGTTGTTGTTCTGCTTTGTGACTTCTCCAGTGTCTGGGAACTTCCTGGTGATCCCATTAACATTGAAGTTAATTGGAATACTTCATGGTTGTAATGTAGAAAGCCTGCAGTTGAGCAGATGTTCTTTTTCTGAGTTAGCACAAAAGTACTGAATTAGAAGTACCATTTATTTGTTGCAGTGCCGTCAAGATGTGTCATGACCTTACCTTTGAAAAGTTTGAACATTGTTCCCAAACCCATTTAAAAGGCTCTGCTTGTTGATGCCTAACCTGATTACATGAGATTGAATACTGTATCATTAGATTAAGCAAGTATTAACTTCAAACCTGTAACACATCACAACTGAAGAAGTGTTACTACATTATACCCCCCAATACACCTTTCAGTTTGACCCTCTGATGTGCAAAATACTGCATTGTGTAGAGAACAGCTGCTGTACCACTGGGCAGTTGTTTTAGGGATAGTTTCTCAGTTTGTGATTAATTCTTGGCATTTCTTCCATTTTTTTCCTTTAGCTGTTATTGGAGTCATGCAGAAGAGATCCCTCAAGGAGAAGGTTGCCGCAGTAAGTATGCATTTTACAGTATGTTTGGAAAGTGTACAGTAGATTGGATGCTGTTCTTACCAAGCAGGAGCAGCAGCCTTGGAAGTAATACTTGCTGGATCACACCACCACTAGTCTGCCCCTTAAATTTTTTTTAAATCAAAATTAATTTACTGCATCCAAATAAATATGAACTCAAATACATAACTCTTCAACGCAAAGATTCAAAGACCGAACTTTGATCCATATTTCCATCTCTGCAAGAAGGAATATTTAAAAATAGAAGGAATACATCGCTCCTGAAACCTGCTGTATTTCCTCTCAACGTTATTACTTTTAATTCTTTCTTCACACATTCCCTTAGTTTAGAAACATTGCAGGACTAATGGCAGAAAACAGAACTCCTACCACTTTACAAGAGCCCAGCCATGCCGGAGATGTTTTCCATTCTCAGTCTTGATATTCTACAGATGTGGGATTAGAACTCCTCACACTCTGAGGGAATGCCTGGTGGGATCTTCTATGTGTGTTTGACTTCCCTGAGTAATTTTTCCATTCCTTTAGCTCCCCTGAATGTGGGTATTGTGCCCAGTGGGGTAACACTTGCTGTACCAACCCTTAATTCAGATAAAGCTTATCTGTCAAATCAAACAGGAACTGCCAGCGTTTACTTTTCCAAATTCCTCTCTTGCTTAGGACAGAACTAAAAGAAACAAGAAACTACGGTTGGCAAAGGTCTGGAACTTCAAGTTGTCTTTGTATTTCCGTCCCTCAAAAAATACAGTGCAAGAATAAAAGTCATTGATGCAGGACTCAGGGGGTTCCCTCGGGCTCCCCTTCATCCCAACTCTGACAGAAGCTATTCTTCAGTTATTGCACTAGGAAAAAAAGGTATGTATATTATAGAGAGGACACATAAATACAAAGGCTGAAGGTTTTTTCTCTAGGGAAATTTTCTCTTGGTGCTTTGGTATTTGATTTAGGGCAGATAGCCATGATCTGTAGCCATAGGAAAGCAGAGCCCCGGATGAGCGATTAGAGAGGGCAGATCCAATGTTTTTGCTTTTTTCCCCTGTATTGTATTTGCTGTTAGAAATGAAATAAAATAAACAGCTATATAATACTGTCATCATCCTCTTTGGTAGTGGATGATAACTTGGGCCTGCGTGTCAAGGAAGCTGCAAACACCCAAGTCTGCATGATTTTTGTCTGTGCATACAATCTGTTTTAATTATGCCAACTTCCTTCTCTTTCCCCCAGATGCTGTGCCTTAGAATCTTGCATGGAAATGGCTGGTATTTTATACCATGTCTGGAGTGCTGAAATTTATGGACAGGTATTCATATAAATTTACTATATGTTGGTTAGTTATCCTATTTCTTTTCCTTACTGCTGTGCTTTTAAGGAAGATTCGTTAGAAATGGGTGTGCTGTTTTCTATTCATTGCTAATGGTTATAACATTGTTTTCTTTAAGCTTTTTGTTTATAAAAATGCTTTGCCTGCACACTGATTTCATCTACATTTATTGTTATGCCACCTGTTTGGAAGCAGAGGTTAATTGTTAACTCCACTTTGTTGAGAAAGAAGGGGCAAGTTAGTCAAGTTTTGCTCGCTCATTTTTAAGTTAATCATGCGACTTCATATTAAAGCAGTTTTCAAGGAGTCACAAGAGAAGCTCTTACACCATCTGCAGTGACATAATTTTTCATGTATGTCACCTTTTCCCCAGGTTAGTGGAAGAAACTCCTTCATCTGATGCCTTTGAATATGGCTGTGCCATTCTTTTCCCTTTAGTGGCACAGCTGAGCACCTGGGTGGCAGCTGAGTGTCTGTTTTGCATTACTGTTGGGACAGATACAAACCCAACATGTGCTCCTTAGTAACAGACGTCAGACTGAAGACATTGCCAGTGATGATTTATCAGTGGCTCGTGAGGAAACTCATGATTTAACAGAAACTTCTGATTTTGTTTATTTGGATGAGCTTTGTTTTATTATAGACTTCAAGTGAGACTAGAGTGGTGATATGGGAGAAGACAGGTGCTTTCACTGTGATAAGCAAATGCAGACTGCCCTTTTATTCTGACTTTTTAAACTACTCTTTCCACTGCCCTTTGAGGTTCATCTCTGTTCACTCAGCTGTGGTTACTGTAAGTAAACAACTCCAAAGCCTTACATTCTTTTAGAATTTGGTGAAGTTTGTCTGGCAGACGGGGCCATAACTTGATCAGTCTCATGAATTACTAGATTGGTCCTTCAGAGGATCTGGAGTTTCCTGGCTGTTTGTTTGCTGAGCTGTAAGAATGTGATTGTGCTGGTTGTGAAGCATGCATTGCTGCTATAAATAGTCAGTGGATTATAGGTGAAGGCAAGAGCTGGAATGCCCGAGTTGAGGTCCAGTGTTGCCATCGCCCCAGCAGCCCTGGGCAATGCACATGTTCTCTCATTGTCATGTTTTCTTCCATTTGTGCAGCGGGATAATGACGTCTGTCCACCCCGTGGGGCTGAGGTCAGGAATAATTAGCTTGTATGTCTGTGGCCCTCATTAAATAGGCTTGTAGGAATACCTCCTGTACCATCTTCTTTAGCTCAAGCTGTAAAGTTTTATGGCGTTTGAGTTCTACTCCAGTGTATGTGTGGATATGCTGATAACGGCACTGTCTGGTTCTGGTGTCCAGACGGTTCTCCAGCTGTGCCACAACTTCTCTGTTGAAATTGAGGCCTTGTCAGGGGGAGGAAATAATATGGATTATATGGATTGTGTACCATTGCCCTCTGTTGGACACCACTAGGCTTAGTTAAAGTGCTTGTCCTGTTTTGGCCTTGAAAAATAGGGAGAGATAAACATGCTAATATTCAGTAAGTTTGAAGTGTTTAGTGACAAAGTGACCATCTTTTAGCAGACAGTAAATGAAATTACCTAGCCAGATTTGTTATTGCTGCTAAGTACAGGACTGCATAGGGTCTTCACACTGCTGAGTGTCCACAACATGCTGTTCTGCTTAGCTTTTTAACAAAAGATGATAAAGTTAAGTATAATATTGTTGATTTATTTTTATTTACCGGCATAATATGCCAGTAGGCTTAGCACTATTGCCTACTGACTTGTCTTAGCTCTGTCTTCTTGTGCTCTCCCAGCTGTGTTTCTGTGGGTGCCGTTGTGTGACAGGGACCAGAGTCAGGTGTTCTTGGGCTTGCACCAGTCCCTAAAACACAGAGGGAAACAGAAGCTTGGAAACCTACCCCATCCTATGGTCTAATATAACAGAATCTTTCTGCTTTACTGGTAACACATGATTTTATTTTGTTTCCTGGGTTTTGCCTGGTTTTTAGGTTAACTATACTTTTCTCAGGAGATGTATATGCTTTGTCAAAAATATACAATGCATCTCATACACACTAGAGCATCCGAAAGGGAGATCATGAATAATGGCAAAAATTTAAAATGAGAAAGTAATTAATATAAAAGGCACAAACAGTCAGATTATTATCTGGGGGAAAAGAGTTACAATGGGCCCTTAATCTTCACTGTAGCTGTGAACTTAGTCCTGAAGCACCTCTGTGTTCTCCGCCCTCCTGTGCAGTTTATGGCAGAGCATTCAAAGGAGTAGAAACTATTACAAAGGTCACAAGGGAAAAATAAAGCTACTGTTGCTACTCCCTGAATGTTATCCATTTGGATTGCTGCCATGCAAACCTCTGGCCATCCTGCTTCTCCTTTGAGGTTAAGTACACAGGAGTCACATCTAACTCCAGTAGTGTACACCCAGAACACGGTGATCTGTATCTAATTCTGCAGGGTAAATAACAGCTCACTAAAATACAGGGAGATGAGTGGGGATCTGCTCCTTTGAGAAACTTCCACAGAGATTTTGAAAAAGCATCCACCTAAACTCCAAGATCTTTATGGCTGCCTTAGTAACAACCATCTTTTCTTCCCTGTCCTTGGGTGGATTATCTGGTCTGTTGTCAGTCCATGTCACAAGTACCCAACTGTCCAATCTGACCTCTACAAGCCTAGATGGGTTCAGGGTGATGTAAGCCTGTGTCTGGGGTGCTGGGACTTAATTTCTCATACCAGATCAAGCCTGGTTAGATGAGGAGCAAATACAAGTGCAGCCCTGCAGGAACATGGCTCCAGAGCTTCTGAGACTGGGCTGGCATTGCACAGCCAGGCAGCACCATTCCACAACTATTAGTCCTCTCAGAACCCACTGCACCAGGATGTGCTGTAGCACAAAACCCACCCCAGATCCAGAAACAGAGCTGTGTATTCTGTTTCTTTGTTTGTCCTTTTATTTTACTATCCAGCTTAATGAGGCGTTGCTTGTAACTTAACCATGTACTTATCCTAATGTGATCAAAATTAAAATTTCACTTCCTGGAACAGCTTCACCCTTTAAAAAAATAATTCACATGCCAAAGATTTTGCAATAGCTGAAGAAATACCTGTGTAAGTAGAGAGAGGGACATGTATAATCACCTGCCTTCCTGCACTCTCCACTCTGTCAGAAACTCTTTGATCCTCATCTATCCATATAACCTGTAAACTTAGCATCCAGCCCACATATTTGATGCATTTATTTGGGGATGGAGTTACTCTCTTTTTAAGAATGCCCCTCCTCATTGATTATACAGGAGGCCGAAACAGTAAGTTGAACCTCAACAGAGTCCCAGCTGAGATAACTCCATACGTTTGCACGTAGAAAAGGAGGACAGGAGAAAATCTGGTTGGTGCCTTATTGTTTTGTCAGTCACATATTTTATCCTACAGGCTTCAAAAACCTACCAAACTGCTGACACCAGTTCAGTGCTTGTGAATTCACGACCAGTTGTGATTTGTGGTGCTGCACATTTCTGTGTGAGGTGAAATCCTTGCCCTGCTGACACAAGTGGTAAATTAGCAAAGCTCCCAGTGACTTAGCTGGGATCAGGATTTCGCTCCATGTGGTCAAAGGATTTTTGTTGCCTTGTTGTTCTGTTCTGGGTGTTTCTTTGAGCTACGTTTTTCTGAGGGCATATGGATTCAGTAGGTAGATTTATTAATTTCTACATTGATATTTTTAATTTTTCTTTTACCACCACATGGAAAATCCCTTGGTGTTTTAAACTGCCACAGGAAGTAAAGAATAGTGAACTTCACAGGCATGGTGGACAGAATAATCTTGAACTTCCACTTAAGACTTGAAATTATGTGGAGCCATAGTGGGGAATTAGTTGGAAACTAAAAGTTACCTATTTATTTCTCATCTTTTAGCAAAATGACAGCTTAAACTATTATTTTGTGCATGCAAGTAATTCAATGGAGAGTTTCACTTTAAGTTCTGTGTTCCAAAATACAAACTGTTTAATAGGCAAGATACTTGAATTTGGCTGTCAATATGACCTGTCTTGAAAACACCTAAAAATCACAGTAGCTGATGAGCAGCCGATCAAAAATGCTGCATTTATGCTTATAAGCTTTTCTGTTAAAAAAAATTATTAGAAATACCACAGAGTTGAGCATGTGCTGGCTTTGATTCTTCTTTTCCAAAAATTACTGATTTTCTGAGATTAAACTCAAGTGCATCCATTGGTAACAGGAAGATTAAAACTAAGATGGCTTAGCAAATTATTAAAAACATTGAAAAGTGGCAATTGTTTTATAACTGCCACAGTTCTGTGAGCTCATTCATGCTGGGAAAATATACCAGTGCATCTGTTATTCTGACTCTTGAGTTCTGTAAAGCTTCTTATTTTCCATTTTTGCCTTGGGCAAAAATGCTCTGCTTGTCTAGAGCCTGCTTAAAAATATTTGCAACACACAGCGTTGTTTTTCCAGCATTTAGCATATCTTTCCTTCAGTTTCTTCATTTATAGGGAAAAAATAAGTCATGTACCTCTGCACTATTTAGACAAAGTTATCCTCGGGTTTTGATTTATTTTAAAGATAAAAATAGATCTAGAGGTTTATTATCAATTTCTCTTCTCTGTGGTCAGTATATTATAACCTTCCGGCTGTGTTTGGACTGTACCACAGCACAGTATGTTCTCCCAGTTCTCCATTAACATCTGTTAATTAGCCATTACCTTCCTTTATCCAGAAAAAAACCCTACAGCTTAGTGTGCGTGTTCACAAACACTCCCGAGGTCGTTTGGCTTTGAGTATAAAATACTTGCGTCCTTCTTTTAGTTCTGAAAATGTGTGAAAAACACCAAAACTTTCAGAGCACACTCGGGTTCTGTTTCTGACCCAGCAGCAACACAAAGCTTCTTTTTAAAATCCAGTAATATATCCAGTGAACAAATGTTCAGTTTGAGGAAAACCAGATACTGACTGGGAAACATCCATCTGTCTTTCTAGACTTCAAATGTTAAAGTGTTAAACTGTGAATGTGGCTTAAGCTTGCTTTTTTTTTTGGTGATGCATTTAAGAACTTTCCAAAGAAGAATGAAAAGATAGCCATGAAGAGAATAGTACTGAGTCTGTTACAACCTTGTAAATCCTTTGTAGAGCAAAGCTATTAAAATGCTATCGTGGAGCTTTTGCAGCTCCCCCAAGTTTTACATGCATCAGTCATTTTTCCTGCGCTGGGGACAAAATCCTGACTGCTTTACAAATGCAAAAACTGCTTTGTGATTTGTTTCCTGTCACTGGAGAAAATCTGATCTGGCTTTCCACAGATAGATTGTGTGTGCTGCCCTTATTTCCTTACCAGCTATTCACCCAAATAGCCTGGATAGTGTAAAGACAATTTATTCACACTATTTATTTCTTTTGTGCACAGTATGTTTCAATTGAGAATAAACAGCAAGAGAATACAGCAAGGAACAAACCTACAGGAATTAAGCAGAGGTTTAGGTGCATGTAAAGTAGAGAAGTAACTACAGTAAATAGATATTAGTTGCAGTTTTTATGGTTGGGATGAAAATGTTCAAACAATAAAAACTGTCCTGACTGTATTATTTAACCTGGGTAGACTGTTCTTCACTGTGTTTCCTTTCTCTGCTTAGTCAGTATGCAAATGAAATTCTACCGAATTTGATAAGTTGCCTTTTGACCTGATGCTGATTTAAGCTTCCAGAAGCTCATACCAGCAAGAGGTCACTGACAGGCAAAGTCAGTGAGTCTAAAAATGGTGCAGAAAAAAAGAGATTAAGCTTTATTTGGGTTCAGATTATTTAAACAAACAGACAAGAATTTAGGGAGAACAAATTTGTGTTTCTCATCTGACTGGTCAAATCACTTTATTATATGATACAATTTACATCTCTGGCATGCAGGCTCAAGTAAAGTGTCCTTTGCAGTGAGCAAAAGTCTTTAGAAGTGAAAAGTCTTTTATAAAGATAACACAGTCTTTGCTACTAGGCAGAAATGCAACGTGAGTAGATATTTGGTGTTAAAGCAAACCAAAATGAAAACAAAGTATGAACAAGAGTTGTGAACATCATCACCTAACATAACTAAAGAAACTAAATGTTTAGTTACATTGTGCATTCAAATGCTCGGCATGTTGTTAACAGAGACACCTCTGAGGGTGAACACAAAGCCGGTATCAAGAGAACTTTTTCCTCACATTTACTGAGCAGATCTGTGCACTCAAAAACAAATGTAAGAAATACTTGCATTAATATATTCAGAACTCATGCACAACGGTCACAACTAGTTGGTAGAAAGATGCTATGCTAGTGGAGGAATGGGGTGAAGAACAGAAGGGGAAAAATGCTGTGGGGTCCTTCATAAAACTCTGATGCATTAATATTTCATTTACTGATCCGGGCCTGCTGCTTCCTTTGAAATCAGTCCATGGTGTCAGTCTGGATTTCTCCTGATTTCCTTCTAAACAAGGCTATGTGATGTGTCTGCATGCCTGTCTGTATGTCTGTCCTCCCACTAAGAACTCCAAAAATGTTTATTAGTTTCATTTCTGTGGGGCAGAGGAATAGATCTCCAAGACAGTGCATTGCCCAGAGACTTTGTAAAAATAGACAGCTGGGTGGAGGCCAGATCCACTTACCAGTGTTGCTATCGAGGGAAATGCTGCAGTGTGAACTCATTCCCTGTTAGATATGAGAGAATCCACATGGGAAAGAGAGCTGGCAAATCCTCAGCAGGAGGGAAAAAAAAAATCTGTAGTAGATCATGTTAAACACCCAAGTTAATCTATGATGTAGCTACAAAAGGGACATGAAACTCAATGTCAGGAATTGTCCTGTTCACAGAATTACTCAGTGATGAGTTCCTTCTTGGGGATAGAAGAAAATGATAAGGCTACGCTTTGTTTTTCTTGGGAGTTCATATCAGTTCATATCATAACTTCTTCTTTGCAATAGCAAAGTTTAAAAGTACTTTTGGCAAATTTTAATTGCATGTACCTTAAAACTAGGCACACGTTTCCTTCTGGTAGGTGCTTGACCTTAGAATTCACAGCACTCGTTTCAATGTGAATTCAAAAGTCGGGTGTCTGATTCTGAGAATTAAAATGACGGGGATAATAGTAATAATATGCCTTTCTGCAAAGTCATTAGTCTGGTTTCCTGTTAAATGATGTGAAGGAAACGGTTCAAAACAGAAACCTGGATGCAGGGAACCATTTTGTTCTGGTAATATGGACCACAGTTCAGCAAGATATGTCAGCAGTACATACTTTTCACATAGTAGACCTTCTGTGAAAAACACCTGCACTAGTAGTTATTGATTAGCCAAGGCCTGGAATTATGAATTTCACTGCATTGAAGTTTGAATCATAATTTCACTGATAGGAAGTGAAAACTTAACATGTTCTTCCAGGGAGATAGGCTGAAGATAAGCCCTCAGGGCTAATGGGTCTTTCACAGTCCCGCTGGTTTCAGTACTTATATTCCCAGTCGTGATAGAAGGGACTCTGCAGAGAAACATTAATTTCTACCTGTGTGGCAGGAAAATTTACTCTGATTTTGTGCATGTATGACTCTGAGGTACAGAGCTCATATTCAGGCATGTCATGGCAGCATTGTTCATGTAATTTTTCTAAATTACCTTTCTTTTTTGCAAATTGATATTTTGTGAAATAAATCTGTAAGGTGCTCTAGCAATGTGATCATGGTCTGAAGGACTACAACCCTCATGTCTACATTTCCTGCTTGGTCAGAGGGATCAGTTGATTTCAGGGAGACTTGTGTCTGACTAGAGAATTAACTTAAGAACTGCCAACTTAAACTCATTAGGGGTATATTTTTCATGTAATTGTTTGCCTTTATGGGAAATTCCAGCTCAGCTGAACTTGGATTCAATTTTCCTTTTTCCTTCCTACCAATCATATTTTATAATTGCTATGAGGGAAAAATCTTTGCAGATGGGAATGTTTTGAAATACGTTTTTTCTTACTGCATATATGTTTTAATTCTTTCTGATCTAATCACTTCACTCACAGTTGACAACCTTACTGAAACGAAGGATAGTTAACTGTGCTTCTGCAGTAATTTATTTGACTGTGCTTGACAGGTCCTTGAAGAATTCCCCACAAACAAGCAGGACTGACAGCACCTTGCAAACCTTGGGGTGTGCATTTAATGCTTTAACAACATCTAAACTACCCAAATAAGCTTGAATACATATATTTTTAGCCACGTATTTCTATTGTTTAAATAAGCTGTAAATGCAAGATATTTATCACCAGCACAAATTATTCACCATCTCTTCAGGCCCATTGAGCTCATTTAAGTATAACCAACCATCCAAATATTTGCTATTTGTACAAGACTCGTACCGTGTAACACATGTCAGAAACCCTCTCTCACATGCCATTTTCTACACCGAACAGGTATTGTCCTTGATAAATGACTTATCTGTGCCTTTCAAATTCAACTCAAAAGCTTTCTAAACATGGAGCTACTTAGTTCCTACAAAAAACTGCCCAGCCAGTCCCATTAGTGGGCACTGCAGCAGTAAATGCTCAGCAATTAGTGCATTTCACAGAGAAATACAGGCTGTTCAGCCTCTGTTCGACAGTTTATTACAAAATTAACTTGCAATCCAGTTTAAATACACTCCTCAGCTATTTTGTTGTTCAGTGTCATGGTACTGACCTCTACTCACACTGCCTTCCTCCCTGGTGCTTTCAGATCCCGCGATTAATTGCAATACGGAAAACTGCATCGAAACTCTCTTGGAATCCACCTGACTGTGTAAGATTTCCTGTATCTACATATTGTGGTGGTTCTGGTACCATGAGCACAGATGTATTTTAGCTGCTGCCACGGTAAAAATATCCACTGATCTACTTTCTTAGCTCATTATAAAAACACAGTGAAGAAAACATATGGCAAATGAGCCAGTGCTCCGAAGTATTCGACTTCCACTGGAACTTTCTCAAAGCTGGCTATATTTAGTACCTTGGAACTCATGTCAACCATATCCAGAAAATCTACAAGGTCCTCTAAAATACTTTTTACCTTTAAAATGCCCTTATTTTACCTTGTTTTATTTCACATTAGCTCACCTGCAAGCCCTTTTACTGTCACTTTCTACATCCTTTCTAGATTTTTGCATCGAGCGCCTTGATTGCCCCACTGTCATCCCCTCCCCTTCACCCCAAGAAATGTGTATTTTTGCCTTTTGACAGACAGAACAACCCTAGGTGTAAAACTGAGTCTATTCTAGAGGCTGCAAGCCCTGCAGTCACGTGAAAACTGTGCTCCATTCAATTTTGCCTCCTCATTTCTTTAGTTCAGAGATCGTCAGGCCAGCAAGAAACCTGCCTTCTCCAACTCAGATCTTAAGGCTTGTAGAGCTGGAAGAAGGGAAGACGCACCAGGCCCTTCAGCTGCTCATGTTGGACGTCTCCATCCCCTTGGCTGTGGGTTGTAGTTTGAATCAGCCGTTGAAAAGCAATAGTCAGACCTGGAATCCACAGACATTATGTCAGGATCTGTTCGGGAGCGCTGGGTGCAGTAAGGATACTGCAGCTGGGAGCCAGCCTGGGAGGGGGCACTTGGGGCAGACAGGGAGCTTCTTTGGGGTGACACAACACCTGATTGCTTCCCCCCCAGCAAGGCTATGCTACCACTTGGGGCTGGAGGCTCATAAGAAACCTTTTGTTTCCATTCCTCTGGTGGCTCGGGAAGCGTTTTCCTGCGGGCAGCCGATACCACGTTAGCAGCAATGGATTCCTGCATGTTTTGGGGGCCAAAAGCTTCATCCACCAGGCCAAGGGGAGATCGTGCCGCTGCTTCCCAGGGAGTCAGTCTTTTGCCGGGCTTGTCAGCTGCTGTGTCTGGCTTGCTGAAGTAATCAGGGGCAGGCTGGAATAGGAGAGGAGAAGTAGGAGACATGGCTCGAGGGATGAACGAAGAAGGTCTCCCAGGAAGTGATAATGAGCGACCACCGCTTCTTCCCTGGGAAAACAAAATGCCAGGTACAGTTACACTTAATAAACAGCAGGAAAAGAAGCCCCCTCTCTTCACCCCCAAACTGGAAGAGCAGCCCCTGGCAGCTCATGACATCCCGGAAGTCCTGTTTTACATCCGTGGGTATTTTTAAAATCTTTAATTTACTGGAAAGACAGGAGGTATTGAAAAGGAGGCAGAGAAAGAAACAGGAACAAAGAGTAAATTGGATTTTTGAGGAAAGGAAACAGGCTTTTACTGAAGAGGCAAAATGACATTAGCAACTGTGCAGCTTTCCCGCTACTTAGCTACTGTGCCTTGCTCCGAAAAGACCATTCTTAATGCAAAAGGAAGTCATGTTGTGACAGTTCTGTGTGTGTTTACAAGATTCTTTCTAACATTAGGCGCAGCCTAATTTATTTGATAACAGGCTCTGTCTGGGACATCTGTCCAAGAACATATCTTTGGCGTTCTTTCAAGAAAGGGTTTTCTTACTCAAAAATTATTAACTTATCCTAGTTTTCACTTTTCAGGGCACAAAAATAAACACAAACAATTAAAGGCATTAATGCAATCATTCACTAAATACCCTTACGTGGCACTACTTTTGGCTTCTTTAAAAGGCAATGCCCTCAGAATTTCAGTACATTCCGACCCACTTATAGGAGCAATCCATTCATATTTGACAAATCCTAATCTTCTTAGTAATGCAGCACTTTGAAACAGAAACTGTGTTCGTGAGAAGGTTCTGCTGCAGCAGGCACTTGGCAGCACATGAAGCAGGTAGAGCCTTTCCCCAAGCCAGACCTGTTCTTTGTGATACACAGACAAACTGCATCGTTCCTGAAGTCTCTATACATGTGGTTCCTAAACTCATCGATTTACGCTCATTGATTCACGCCCTGAGGTTTAAATGCCTTTCTATTCTGAAATCTGCTGGGAAATTCCAGACTCTTTTGCCAGGGGCTTTGCTAGAATTTCATCCAAACAACGCTGGCCTGTGTTAATTTTTGCTAATTAGCCTCCAGAACTTAAAATACTGTGAGCATGAACTAGATACCAGTATGTAGTGTCTAGGGTAGTGACACACAGAGCTTATGTTTCACAACTAATGCTTTATAACAGGACTATCCTTTCACCTCTTAACTATGACCAGCTATTCCCAGCTTGCATTTCCAGAGGGGAAAACCCCTAACATTGTTAATCCTACCCCTGCATACTTAGGGCAGACTTTCATGCTAGAAGTTAATCTGATAACCTGAACCGCAAGAAATTAAGTGTTAATTAAGAAAATTAAGAAATTGAGAAGACAGGGTTGTACAGAGGGATAAACGTGTTGATCAAACAGGTCTGCCTGGTTATGTCTACCTGTGTGAGCTCCTATCAGGAGGGTTCAAGAACATTGTCTATGCTGAATAGGCAGGAAAGTTCCCTTTATTAATGGAAATTCCAGTTCCAAGCCCTGTGAGTACTTTGTGGGGATTTCAGAGTTGTAGAGGGAAATGATCCTCTTGAAAGAAGTGTTGCATTAAATATCTGTTTTTTCAAGACAGTTAGATGAAGGTACTGTTTAGTCTGTCATGTTCAAACTCCAGAGTTCATTGAGTTGTAGAAGTATCCTTTAGTCATAACCATTATTGATAAAGCAGGAATTAGTTTTCTTTGACAGAGTTTAATCAGAGTATGATGATTTATCAAGGGTATCTCATATTTTTCTGACAAAATGGGTCATTATACTGTGTTATTAAGGTAAAAGACCAAATTCTCCTTTCTGACTTGGTAGTTTGTGTTTGTGTTAGTTCTGATAGTAAGCTGGGTTTAAGTTTTAAAAGCCCAAAATGTGAAATTGCACATCTGTTTTCTCTAGATTTGGTAATGTAAGGATTAGTCTCTCCTTACGCAGAGTGAGGACTGAACAGTGTGTGGTTTTAACTGACAGTTACAGTTTTGGGTTGTAAGAGGACAAAACCTGGGAGGGCAAACAGTGTCCAGGTGATTAACATGGGAAGGGGCTGAAGTGTGTGGGAAGAACCTTGTCCATTCCATAAGGGTATGAAGGAATTAGAGGAGAAGTTAAGAGAGATCCCCACTCACTTCCTACCTTCCAGTTCTGATGTTGCCTCTGGCTGGCTGTCTTTTGATGGAGATGAAGAGCTGACCAAAGATTTTTGAAGGAAGAAGCTATTGATAAAGGAAACTGGCTGGATTCTCTACAGTTCCCAAAGGAAAAAAAGTGGTAACTGTGGTAAAGGTGGGCAGAAGAGGGTTTGAAGACTCCTGAGGAGGAGGAATTTAGTCTCTAGGCCTACTGATTGCTTAGATCGTGGGAGTATCTCTTGTAATAAAAGCAGTCCAGCAGCACCCTGCACAGCAGATTTTTGTCATTGCACAGTGCCATACTTTTTCAATAATTTATGGAGTTAAAAAAGTAGAATATTTCTATCTAAGCCAACTTTATTCTGAAACTAACAGATCTTCAGCTCCAGAATATGCACTATCACACATTTTTTCATACTCTGTGGTAAATAGGTTTTAAGCACTTGTAGAAAAGCATGATTTTGCTAAAATATAAGTGTATCTTAAATGCAGGAACCGTGAGATGATCAGTGTTGCCTTGCTTTCATTCCAGTTAATTTTTGTTAGTTGTAGCCTGTTCCTAGACTGAAAGTCTAGCTCTGGACATTTCAAAATTCAAAGCAGGTCTATATTTGGTATTTATATACCAATCCCTGTCACTACTTTGGTGTCCAGCCCCTTCCAGCCAACAAACACAAACTTTGGAATTAAGGCCACTTTTAGTCCCTAGAATTCCTTGTTCATTTACTTGACAGCAGCATCCAGACATGGTGATACTTTCTATTATTTTCCCTTTATATTTCATTCTTGGAGATACATCTTTTGACAAGCATGTACTAAAAAGAATGCACAAACCCCAGATCATAAGTGGCACAGCAGGAAACATGAAGTGCAGAGAATAATTGCTCTGCCTCTCTCTCCCTTAAGCTACAAGAAGACTGTAAAAAGAGGGGTAGAGATTTTCCATTCTTCTTCTCAGGAATCAAGGGAGAAGGGAAAAAAAAGTGAAATGCTACCAGAATTATTACTTTATCACATACTGTCTTCCTGTGCTCTTGTTGCAGACCAGTTATCAGAATATTGAAGTATTACACAGCAAAACAAACCAGGACCCTATGCAGGGATTGCTTTGTTCTCTTCCATTGCCTGAACGTTTTCAGAAAGACCTTTTCTACACTATTTACTGAAAGGAAAGTGATTCCTAGATGTTAAGAAGAAGAAAGGCCACTCAGCTGTTCACTACAATCCTAGAATCCTGACAGCTGCTGACTGCCTCGGGTGTCTGTGCAAACAGATTAAACTGTAGGTTTAGGTTAATGTTGGTTTTAAAAATGCAAACTAGTTATAAAGTGGCCGATGAAGTGAACATTCATTGCACTTTAAGCATCCTTGCTATTTATAGGCTGTGTATTAATATAAACTACAACTCATCTAACTTTTCTTCTGAAAGTAACTGTTTCCATATATAAGCAAATGAATGTAAAGAGAGTGCTTATAAAAGGTGTGTGCACGTATAGCTCTAGTTAATGTAATGAGTGTGACTGTGTGCATCTGATTCAATAATAACTACATCAATAGTGCAGAAAAACGGGTTATTTGGAGCTTAGACCTATTTCAATTTTCTTGCTAATTGTGAAAAGCTGAAAGTCAAAAGAGTAATACTGAGGTTCATAAAATAGAGCAAATTTTAAAGGCGAGTGTCAGAAAGATACTTTTCCTTTTGCAGAACAAACAGGAATGCAAAATACTACCTGGTGAAATGATTTCACAGCAACTGCTCTTCTGTCTCAGGTGGCACAGCTCCTTAGTAGGTGAAAACTGGGTGTGTGTTTACATGCTAAAGATGCCTTTTCACCAGTTAAGGAGACAAAAGTTGGTTGGAGTCTGCATAGCCCAGTGAAACTGTCTCCAACACTGACTCCCCCCTGATTAAGTCACTCGAAAAAATTGGACCTCGGTGTCTAAGTCATTAAAGCAGTTTTATTTTCGTCTTTTCATTATAGTCCTGGTCCTTAATCCCATATCAAAGCGTTTTCAAATCTGAGTTAACGATGTTTACACAGAAAGGGAACAAAGGAGGAGGAAGTTGATAAAACAATTGTTTTATCTCAAAAAATGACTCAGCCTTTATAAAATGTCCAGAGTGATGCATTTCTCCTCTGGGCTTGTAAAGGTTACTGCAGTTAGAGGCCACAGTGCTGAGAAAAGGGTAGGTCTAAATAATACTAATTTGTTATGCCTTTTAATTATTTCCTTCTTTTCGTTTTTTTTTTAAACATCAAACAGGCACTTGAGATTTTTAAACTGAACTGGGTATAGAAGGGAGACACATTGGTAATCTTATTAACAGCTTTTTTCATCCCAAACCATTTACAATTTAAACTTCATTAATGAAAAAGTAATTTCTCTCTGAAATGCTACCAGCTCTGCAGTAAATGCTATGGCTGTTTTACAATACAAGTACCAAAAGTATTGAAATAAAGTGGAAAAATAATAGTTATTAGAAACTCTGGAAGTAGTTTATAGTAGACCCAAATGGGAGTGCAGCATTTTGGCTAATAGGGATGTTAATGGCTGGGGAGGCAGGGAATCATTAGAATCACGTAGTTCATGCCTGATCTTGACTTCCTCAAATCTTTTTTGTCAGGGCTTGCTTCCGAAAATTTACAGGGAATTTTAGGACTGGAACCTAATTTATTCAGAATTCAGATTGTTTATAAATGTGGTATCATTTCAGGTGAGAATAATCTTATTTTCATCATTCATACGCAACCCAATGAAACAGTTGCTGTCAACCATTTCACGTAAGCTTTGTGACAAATTTTGATTTTGACCATGAAGTTTTTTTTTAATTGCCAAGTCATGGTAGAAGAAGAGAGGAAACTATTAGAATCAGGCCTTCACTACTGCAAAATGTGGTTAAAACCCATAAGACTATTGCTAGCCTGTGATAAATTATTCAGTTTGCTCACCTTGCACCTGTGTAAATCAAAGAAACTCAGTGCTTTTCATTATCATTTATCCGTATTCAGTTGTCAGAATACAATACTTCTATGGCTCTAGAAAGCAAATAGCCAAAATTTTTCTCCACAGGCATCTTAGATTTCCTTGGAATAGGACAGTTTACTTGTGGTAAGGAAGAATATTTGCTGCCACCTTCTGGGTTTTATATTGCACAGCTACGAGTGCAAAGTTGGTCCTATTTTCTGACCTTGCTCCCTTGAGAAGTGGTACCATTCTAGGCTTCAGAACTGGATTGAACCTCATCCTTGTCTCTGAAGTGCATCTGCCCCATATGGAGCCGTTTCAGGGCGTCATTTAGGACGTTACTAGGATTCTCTAGCAGGGGAGTAGCTGGTGCCAAAAGTGCTTCCACTGCCTGGAATTCATAGGTGGTCATGGAGGATTCCCTTCCCGGAATTCCACCTGGAGACCTGTTGACACTCACAGACTGGAGTTAAGAATCACGTAAGGGTCACAGAGAGTAACCAGTGCATGTGCTGCTGGACTCTGGAGGTGCCCGCTGTCTTGAGCTGGACACCCAAGGCTACGGAGTGTCCTGGTGTCAGTGCCACTCACTTTGGGCCTTATTTACCCACTTGCAGAATAGTGTCAAGATGAACTCTGACTTGTGAATGACTTGGGTGCTAACAGAGAAAAATCTGTGAAGAAATAATTCTGCACCAAGAGCACATTTTAAAGAATGTACATTAAGTAAGGAATGGTGCTAAGCACAGAACGATGTCAAAACAGAACAGCAAAGAGCTTTTTGTCAGGTGAACCTTCTGTGCCCTGAACTGAGTCTGGAGTCCTACATTTTAAAAAGCAGCAGATGATGACATAATTGCAGATGGTTTGGCCACACAAACACCCAGGGAGTTTGGATTAAGCCGACACAGACAACATGGATTCCAAGTGCCCCATTTTGCAATCCAAGCAGTGGTGTTTAATACTGTTTACCTATCACTGTATATACGCAGTGTCAGGTGCTTGATTCCATACTGCTCCTGTAGCAGTACCAAGTCCATCAAGTTTCCCTACCAAAACACCTCTTTGAAAGTAATACCAGCATGAGAAAAGTGTATCATTTTGTTTATCTGGAATGTTCCCAGCTGTGCAGCAGGGTACAGTGCAGGCGTAGTTACATCACCAAAACATACATTGCTGCCTCTCCTTTGTTTAATCTTTGGATTTTTTTAATACAATGCCATCATCAATTTTTTTTCTCATTAGTCACACCTCAGCACTTTCTGACATCAGCCAAACAAACAGCAAGGAAGTATTTGGAAACCTCTTCTGAAGAGACGTGCAGTCTGGTTTGTTTAATAGAAGACAGTCAGGTAGCACAGCAGAAATATCTGTACATGCTAGAACTGTTTACTTAACTAAAGAAAATTAAACTTCAGGCGGATTTTGAGTCACCTGCTTAGGTTCCACTTCTAAGTTATAAGCCTGGTGGGGGAAAATTCCCAAGACTCTTGGAAGAAAATTAAGTGTACCCAGATTCCCATGCTTTTCTTTTGTGCACAGTGTAAAGCTGTGTGCCAACAACCTGCACAGTGAGGCTCTAAGAAACAACATTCTCACAAATTAAAGAAAAAAATCACTAGCAGTTATTGATGTTCTTTGGGGAAAAGAAGAACTTTCTTTTAAAAAAATGAAAGTATTTGTCCGTAGGTTGTTACTGTGTGGGACCCTTTGCTTCTAATAGAAATGTACTGAATTCTTTGCTTTGCAATCAGTTAAAGCTCATACTAAAATCACCAAGTGCTGTGCTTCGTGTCACCCTTTGTAATCCAACATGTACTCCTGTGACTGGGAGTGTATTTTTCTTCTGGTTTTTTATTTATTTCTGTCTTTTACTGCTCCTCCTTTTCTTCTCTGCGTTGTACACTTCTTAAATCAGTTACAAGCTGTTGTTTCGGATCTAGATGAAGGGAAACACTCTACCTGTTCAACAGTTCAGTCTTGACACCTATTTAGAAATGTCCTGCTTGTTTTCATAGCAGCTTATCTTTTAGTTGCCTGGAATTGGGAGGGGGGCTCTCTGGTTTAAGATTTGTCTTACAGACAATACAAAATAAGCAAGGATTCTTGTTTGAAAGCACTTCTTGTTGGTACATTAACCACAGGAAGCCTTTACCTATCAATCTGTAAGTTCAGTAAGTTGTTTTTCTCAGCCTAAGGGAATGTCCAGTTACTGTGACACACCACAGTGCAGGTTTCACACGCACTGCAGTTAAGAACAGTTTGTCAAGATCATTACAAACAGGGATGGATTTTTTGCTTTGGGAGGATAACAGGAGATTTTATTAGCATTGAAAGAAAAAGTCTTTGCCTGCCTCACTTGAGGAAGCAAATGTTAAACTCAGGGGAATATCATCATATGGTTGGTCATGGCTTGTAAGGCAAAAGTTTTTTTGGAGATTCTTCTAACAGTGCTTCATGGAGCTTCAGGGGTTTTCCTACTTTTTAAATAATTTGATTAAAAACCTAGAGTGCTCTCTTTAGGAAGCAACCAGGCTGAAAAGCGCTTGTCAAGCGTAACTCTTGAGTGATTCCAACTCCTAACTTACGCAATCAATCACATGCAAAGGTAATTCTGCTATAAAGGAAGACCAGTCATTGCCCTGGGCCCTGTGAAGTTGTGATGGTGGCACCCAGTGGGCTGCCATGAAATTACCACGCTCACTTCTTTTCCCAAGGGATCTACCAGCAGTGAGTTCATTCAGACCTTCTGAATCCACAGGTTTTTGAAGACCTTGTCGAGTTTCTTCTCTGTACAACGTTTCTGTTTCAAGCTGAATAGAGTCCTTATAAAACAACATTGTGCCAAGCTGTGTAATTAAGATTTGCACTTGCCGTGCCGAACCACCAAAGCGACCAGTGGGATCCCGGGAGTTTGGCTGCAGGTAAGGAAAGTTGTGCCATGGAAAAAGGCAAGACTGGAAGAGTGAACCTTTTTAGAACCAAATGTTTTGGAATCTTAAAGCTACCAAATCTGGAAAAGGACCCTGGAAAAAAGAGAGGAGAAAGATTTTGCAGACTGTTAGTTGCTGTCATCTCCCCGGTATTTCCCTGCCTTGCAGTGTACAGAGGATTCCCCACAGAGATGCTGGAGCAGCAGAGTGGGATAGTCACGCTGGTCCTTTGTGGAGGTGTCATCCTGGATACTTGGTAAGCTCCGCTCCTCCCACATCACATCACCTGGTGTGAGGTTCTTTTAATAGTTGCTTATAATCTTTTATCAGAGTTTAACAAAAAAACCCATTTCAATGAAAGTCTGGAAATAGCCAGCCGTCTCTGTGCAGAATAAGTGAAGCCTTTTTGCTGATTGGCCTTTTACCTTCAGCATTTCGTGATCCTCTGACAGGTATTTTATCCTGTGCAGTCCCTGCAGGGTTTTTTGTGGGCTTTTCTCCCCACAGCTTGCCTCCCTCTAATCCTAGTAGCATTTTCTCTCAAAATTACTGCTCTGCCACTAAGCCTTAATTTTTCTGTCTGAGCCACACACCAGCTCCTCACCTCCTAATGTTTTTGGAGCCTGCTGATACCTCAGCCTCATAGTATTTCTTTACTTCAAATACAAGTTTGGGTAATTCTGAACACTGTGTAATTCTGAGCATTCATTAATAACAACAGGCAGCCAAAAAGAAAGCAAACTCATTGCCACACTGCTGCTGTGGTGACAGCAAAACGGGTCATTGCAGTTTCTAGGGCTGATTTTGTGTCATGGCTCTTGCATGTCTCACAGAAAATAAAATCGGGTATGCAAAATAAAAGCAATAAAATTAAACTAGGTATACTTGTAAGAGATTATAAAGTTTACTCTGTAAATGTTCCTACCGAAAAAAAAAAAAGTCATTGAAATCTCTTTCTGGTTATTCCATAATATATTATTTTCTGCGGAGCAGGGACGTGGTAAGAGTGGTTGCCCTAAAGAAGGGGGGAGAAGTTAAGCAGTTCTTTGTTCAGGAACTAAATTTTGTCCTTTGTTTTTACAGCAGAAATTTTAGCTTTTTTGTCCTGAAGCCACTCATCTCCAACACAAAACTTTTCCATTCCATTTTCTGTAACAAGAGGTTTGTAACTGAATCAGAAATTGCAAGTGTATGAACCCTTGACTGAGGTAGCTGTTTTCATGGCAAGGCTTTCTAGAATGTGAGATCCATTGTACTGGTGCGGTACAATACTTCCAGTACGTGGTGTAATTAAATGTGCTAAAAGCAACATAAAACATTTCAGTTCCTCTTCTAATGTGAACATGCTGGAAGTATTGTTATTAGGGGTGGCTTAAAATTCACCGTTAAATACACTTACATGGTAAACATGACAATTGCATCTTGGTAGCCTTGTCATATTTTATGAAATAATTGTAATAGCTTTTTCAGAAAACCACTTCCAAAAGCTCACTGCCCTTTCCAAGTGAAATTTCGGTTGGCTCCTCAACACAAACCCTTCATTTCCTTGCCATTCCAGCTGTGTTTGACACCATCCTTAGCTTTTCTTCTGGACCCCTGACAATGAACAGCTGGACTTTCCTCTAAACATCTGCTCCACCGCAGGTTACACCTTGGATAAACCTGTTACTTCGATTAGACTAGTCTTCTGAAATATTAATAGGAATTGAGGACTTACCTGATTAGTAAAAAGAACCCAGAAGCCAAGTTGGATCCCAGCACTATGCGTGTAGAATGATGTGTATATGTTAAATGGAATTCAGGGTTGGGCTTGGAATGGGATTTTCAAAAGATCTTAACTGAGTTAAGAGCGCCAGTGTCACTGAGGCTTTGTTTTTAACTCTTGCTGGAGCTTTCAAAATCCTTCTGCTGTTGCTATAGGCCCTATGAAATACTTGCATTTCAATAGCAGCAAAAAATCCAAATGTGATGAAAAATTCAAATTTTCAGCATAGACACACTTCCTTTTCTTTTGGAGAAAGTAAAGAGAAGTTAGGCCACAGAAATGGACTTTCTGCTTAGTGCTGCAAACACGCATAATCTTTTGGGGGTTCCCTAAGGGAACTTCTGGGTTGTGCTGAAAATGAAAGAAATAGCAAAATAATTTTCAAGATGACAATTATGCATTTCTGTCTGCCAGCTGGATTTAAGGCAGATAACTCAGGAAACTGAAATGTTCTGTTTCACCCCATAGCTCTTCCCTGGCTCTTGTTAACTTCTGTTTTTCCGGTGAGCTGATTTCCTTTGCAGGAGAATATTTCACAGCTTTACCTCTTGTTTATTCTGGTGATAATTAGAATAGTAATGCTTACTATTTCTCACTCGGAAAGTAGCCTGCCATACAGATCTATGTTTGCTACAAGTTAGATTTGGGTTATTCCCAGGTTTCACATGGGATACTTGGAAGTACAAAACCGTTGTGAATCCCCTCATTAAGGAAATAATTCCTGTGGTGAGGGGGTGAACAAGTCCATAAGTGTGATTGTAAATTACAAGATGTACTTTACAGGAAGACATTGTAAACAAAAGCAGGTAAGGCAATAGGAGGGTAATTGGATTTCTGTGTCTCTGTCTCTAGGAGCACTACTTACCTTTGGGAGAGTTTCTTTATTCCAAGCACATACTGGTACCTTAAATGGCTTCCTAAAATAATGTATGTAACTTCAGACTGAACTTTTAAAGAGGGGGGAAGCGAAGGAGGGAGGGAGGAAGGGGAGAGGAAAAGGAAAGCAAAGGGGAATGGGAGGGAGGAGGTTTCATAGTAACAGGCTAGCATAGAAAAGAGATTTCCCCCCAAGATATACTGTCAGCCTGTACAGGTAAGTGGAACCAAAAAGTAGCAGCCAAACAAAGGAAAAACCCGCAAACAGGCAGAGAGGAAAGGGACAAGTTTAATGATAGAAGAAAAATACAGATATTGAAAGTGGAAAACAGATAGAAGGGAGATCTCCAAAGGATTAAAATATTGCTACTTTCTACTTTCAGGTAAATATAGTATAAATATTTCCTGAGTTTTCCAAACTATTTCCCCCTCCCCGCCCCAAGTTTCCCATAATTCACCTGAATTTTAAGAGAGAGATGGATCACTTGGTTGTTTTCTCCTAAATGCAGTCAGCATCCCAATCCATAATTGAAAGGGGAGAGTGTAACTTTGGGGGTCCAGAATTCAAAGGAGTGATTTTTATTGGCTTGATTAGTCTTTGATTTCCGCCTGCTTTCTGCAGCACTAACAAATGCATTCTTCTGCACTTTGATTACAGTTTGAGTTACCATCATGGGACCAAGCTAAGGAGTTTTTGTTCATACTTAGGAATGTTTTCTTCATCAAGATAGATAGTTGTACAACCCCCCCTTATGATATAAAAGGTCCATAATAGGTCTCTAACTAGCTGAGTGATAGTTTAAACAAATATAGCAACGGATTCCGCCACCTTTATTCGCAGAGTGATGCTTTAATCTTTAGCTTCACACTTGGGATGGATTTTGATCCCCTTAATTGTGTGAGAGAGCACCTTGTTTCAGCCCTAGCACCCCTGATGGTAACAGGACTGCTTTTACTGAAAGACATGCTAAACTACTCCAACATGGCTCCTTGGTTTCAGCAAGGCTCTGTGTTTGGTTTGAAGAGCATAATCTCTTACAAACTTCCTACAGTAGCAGTATTTCAATCCTTAGTCCCCAGTACAGCAAGTAAAAGGTGAAGGAATAAGACCAGAGTAAAAAGATTTTAAGTGGGAAGAAGCACTGTAGAGCCCCAAGTGAAAATAATAAAATGTCTACAAGAGACCAATAGGAAGACATGGTCATAATTATGATATACTGTTAATAACTACTCTGGGTGCAAGAATCAGTGCTCTTGACTATAGTAGCCCTTCATTCTAAATCACTGTGCTTTCACAAGAAACTGGTGCATTACACTGCAGCTGCAGAACCCAGCTCCCCTCTCTGACTGCTCCAGAATTTGGATTTACAGACTCCTCTCTCACTTGCTGGGTTCGAGGCAAACTCTGGCTGAAAATATGCCTGCACCTGGGATGTCAAATTTCCCCAAAATGGGAAATCTCTAACAATTTGTCCAGCTGTCTTTCCACCTCTTTTAGTCTTCAGAACACTCCAGCATCTCTGATAAGCACATTCTCTGTGAAATCACAGAGGCAATTCATGATTTTTGGATCACAGCTGATCCACGTAGCTTAAAAGCTAAGCCCCTGGCTGATCAATCAGATCCCTGTGGAAGGACCTTTGAGCCAGGACAGATCCTGAGGGAATTCCGTGGCTCTCTGTGCAGGCCAAAGGTCTATCCACTTGTATTCTGCTAGTGATCAGTCAGAGTCTAATACTGTGTCTATTTTAGGCTATGTTAATAATACATATTACTATTAGTTAATAAGGCACTTCTTTTAAAAAAACAACCACCACCAAAGTCCTCAAATCCCTAGGTCATTAGAACACAGCTGGGGAGAGAGACAGAAAGCAAGCTCTTCTCTATTAATTTGACATACCAGGAATATTGCTTACTGTTGTTTCTGTTGTAATCCTAAAGCAAAAACCTAGTGTCCTGCTCACTTCAGGCAATGGCATCTCTTCATTTCAGAGTGATCGCCTATAAAGCACCCGATAATACGCATAAATGTGCTAAAATTTGTGTCTGCGTTGATTCCTTAAAAAAGTTCAATGATTTTGGACCCAGATTTGAGGTGATACATCTGACATTGTTAAGTGAGCTAAGGAATAATACCACTGGCACTGTTTGTGTGCCGGGTGAGCACTGCAAACCAGTGATTTGCAAGCAACATGGACACTAAGTTTGAGCTCTAAGGTTTACTCTGCAATAACTGATGGCTTCCACACCTGTGCAGTGACTCCAGCTTTCTTGGCTGAAAATTTTGGCCTCGGAGCAGTAAACAAAGAGTGGGTGGCGGTTTCTGGCTTAGAAAATGCAGAGTAGCCTGTAGGTGAATATGATTCATTTACTGGGAGAGAGGCATTTGACTGGAACGGAGGTTGGGAACCGTAGGCTGGCACGGAGTACACCGAAGATGGCCGGGCCCTGGTGGGAGAGCCAGCACCGGGTGGGAGGAAGGTAGGCAAAGGCAGAGCTTGCTTGGAAGGGGACAACTTCGATGTCTGCTTCATGGCAAGGCTTTCCTTAGGTGGTTGGAAAGTAAATAAAGATGGATCGAGTTGATAAGGTTGATGTTTCATAATATCCAAAGCGTTGAGACCTTTCTTAGGTTTTCTTTTTGCGTTTTTGGTGGCAGCAGCAGACTTGGAGGAAGCCTTGGAAGCAGCAGGAGGGTAAGATGGGCAGTGGATGGGATTGTAAGCGACAGGTGGAGGTGCTCGGACATTGGATGAGTATTTCCAAGACGCTGGCAAAGATGGAGTTGGAGATGAGGCTCGTGCCATGTTTGCCTGCACAGTCTCTGAATCCACCACGTACTTCTCCATCCGGGAGTGCCTCCTGGCAAAGAGCTGTGCTCCTTTCCCGCTCATGGCCGGTGGCATCTCAAAGGGTGGCTTCGTTTCCCCAGCACTTGGTGTGAGTGGGGTTGACTTTGGGGCGTAGCTGGGACTTGCCAGGGTCGCCTGGGGCCCTTTGAAAGGACCAGCTAAGTTGAGAGTACTTGGGGGATGGGTGGGAGAATGAGGATACTGTGGAGATTTCGGTGGAGCAGGATATGCTGCCTGAGGCGAGGCTGGTGCTGGGAAAGAAGGAGCTGGAGATTTCGGTGGAGCAGGATATGCTGCCTGAGGTGAGGCTGGTGCTGGGAAAGAAGGAGCCTTGTTAGAAGCTGCAGCTGAAGGTGACCAAACTGGTGAAACTGGAGCACCGGCAGGAGAGACCTTGAGTGAAGGTTTTGGAGCAACGGGAGGAGGGGCCTTTTGTTTAGATGCTTGAGTCTGCATGAAATTGCAAGCTTCTGCTCCCAAACTGAGGTAGTCTTCTTCAGGTCCTGACTCAAAACCAGCTCCAGTACCTTTTTTGCCCTCTGAATTGTGTACAAGAGACAACAGGGCAGGATTAGGACTTACTTTGGGTGCATCTTTGAAGTTGAACATGGGTTTTGAAGTGCTTCTTCTCTTTGCCTCTTGCAGTATGCCAGTTCTTTTGGCTGGCACGGCAATCCTCTCATCCCTGGATGCTATGTGTTCCGTGGGCTCCGTGGGTGCCCACATACTTGGGGCAGCCTTGCTGGCCACAGGAGCTGAGACAGGTCTGTAGAAAGCCTCGGCTGGTGGGCTGACAGAGCAGTAGGGAGGCGGTGCTGCTGCATCTGAAAGAGGGCTAGTGACATTTCTTACAGGTGAAAATGGTGCAGCTGCTCGGTTTTGAACCCCAGAAGGGAAAGGTTTAGCTGTTATGTTCAAAGATGGTGCTTTGGGGGCTCCAGAGGACTGAAAAGGGAGGTTTGTGCCTGGTGCTAAGCCAAAGCCGTTTTGTTGCACCATTTTGCTGTGGTTCTGGCTCACGTCTGTGTAGCTTTTGCTCACGCAGGTCTGCTGTCTCGATGTTTCCTCCTCCTTTGATTGATAGACTGAAGAGCTTACTTTCTGGAAGTTCTCTGTCACGGTGGTTTCCCTGTGCTCCTCCGTCTGCACTGTGCTGGCCTTCATCTCCTCTTGCTCCGCTGTAATCTGATCCATCCTCTGCCGTCTCTTGGCGAACATGAGGGCCCCTTTCCCTGTGCTGTCTGCGAGCGTCTGCATCTCCTCTCCACTCTTTGTCTTCTTCTCAACCTCGAGTAGACCACTGTCCCAGTCAAAGGTCACGATCTTATCGTCCTTGTCAATGTCAGAGAAGAAATCTTCATCTATTTCTGACTCACTGGTTGCAAGCAAACTCACTTCAAAGGTGTTTTCTTTGTCCCCCTCTTCACCTTCGCCCTCCTCACCCTCGTCTTCGTCCCGTTCTAACTCCCCGGTGCCGTAGCTCACTAAAGTGTATTTCCTTGCCCTTTGGCGGCGCTTCTTGAACATCAACACCCCCTTGGAATTGGGGTTGGGAGCTGCTGTCAGCAGCAGTGCAATGCTTTTACATTTAGATTTGGCTTCCTTGACCTGCTTCTCTGACAGGCTCTCACTTCGTCGGAGCCCTGTGGAGGGAATCAAAGTACACATGTATTTACAAGCATCCCACACAACTACAAGGGGACTAACAGCTGCATTTATCTATACTGAAAGTTATCCACTCTCCCCTTTTCCCATAATGCAACATTTATTTCCTTTTGTATGGAAAGCTCATTATACTTCAGCTTTTCTCCCAGTATCAGCTGTGTTGTAAATTCCATCCCCAGCATTCCTTAGAGTCACACCCGTGCAAGTTCAAAGGCTTCATCACTTATTTTAGGACTCTCTTAATTCAGCAGGAACATTACATGTGTCTCTATTTCTAGCATTCTTGATTTTTGTTCCCACAAGAAATCTCAGCAGCGACAGGCAGGCAATATTTTCTCACTTATCTAATTTCTGGTCTGGTATTTACTGAGTGTTTGACCACAATTCCTGGGCTTCCAGCAGCCATTCCCAGCAAGCCATAATGTTTAATATCTGAGACCAAATGAAACCAAGCATATTCTGTCAGACAGTGGTAGCAGCTTCTGCCATTTAGGTGTTTATTTTACTCCTAGAAATTACAAAATGTGTATAGTTGCTATAGGATGCTCCTATGTATTAGATTTTTAAAAGGAAGTATACATCCAAAAAGGCATACACAGAAAACTATTAGCATCAACTTTCAGCCCCTTGGAAGATGTGGGAGTTTGGCTCAAGGAAAGCAGGTTTCAGTCGTTTAAAAAGCATTACCTGCCTGGAATATAATCCAAAGTTCTGTAGGATATAAGAGCTCCAGAATATTTATTTCGACAATGTGGCAAGAGTGAATACACAACTGACTCCTCAAGTGTATTTACTAGCACATATCAATGGCACATATTTCTTAAAGCATAAATTACTGGTTTTCATCAAGTCATGTGGAAGGGGAACAGATGCAGCTGTAAAGCTGATGGATGCTCTGTACGTCAGCCCGACTGCTTCCTTGTTACGGAACATGGAGCATGTGCCTCATGGGGCAATGCTGGTCAGCTGGTGTCCCTGTTTCTTTCCTTTCCTCACACTCTACCACTACATCTCAGGAGTGACAGCCTCAATAGCTTCTCCTTGCAGAAAAAAAGCTGGAATTCAAAGCTGTTCCTTTTGAAATCTATGGTCCCTTCCACTTAATTTTGAAACGAAAAAACGTGCCTCTGATATAAGAAAATAGAACAGTAAATTATTTAGTATCTTTTGCTAGCATACATAAAGCAAACTTCTTAAAGAAAGCCACGTGATGAGGTGTTAT
Organism: Oxyruncus cristatus; assembly: GCA_013399855.1. Classification (NCBI taxonomy): domain Eukaryota; kingdom Metazoa; phylum Chordata; class Aves; order Passeriformes; family Cotingidae; genus Oxyruncus; species Oxyruncus cristatus. The sequence continues at coordinate 519,853 of VXAY01005024.1, read as the reverse complement.
CTATTCATGATCCTTTTAGCTGTGTCAGTAGATGGAGTCTGATACTTCTCCTATTAAAGACAATTGGAGTTTTGCCATTATGCCAGATGACAGCACGACTGGACCAATGGTTCTCACAAGAACTATGAAAAAGAGCATGGCACCCAAACCAGCAATTTGTAATATTTTATCGTGGGAGAGTCAAATCACAAAATCCTTGGCTCAGTCCTGTGACCATCCAAGTGCTTACAGCAGTCACTGCAGATTATTACCGAAAGTATGGGCTGTGGTGCTAGAGTGTTACCTGTTCAGGTAAATATAGTGTGATTATTATTTACAGAGGAAATTCCTGCTAAAGAGATCAAGCACCTATAATAAATGTTCTTCTCTAGTTCAGACTGAAGTGCTGCATTATAGCTTCTATTTTTGCAGAAAACATGCGTAGTATTTGCTGCACACAGAGTATTCCCTGGGCTCAGTAATTCATTCGTTCTAAAGTGTAGGTAGGATTTTAGTAATAATAATAATAATAATAATAATAAATGCAAAAGCTTTTTTATATTAAATCAGTGGTTCCTAAGGATAATGACCTGCCACTCGATGAGTAGAGACTGAGATTATCGTAGTTGGCATGGGAAAAAAATTGGGTCTATGTCCTGCTTGAAGGAAGAATTTATCAAGTAAAATGCAGTTCATGCTTTGTACTTTTGCCTTTTCAGGCAGGCACTGCAAGTAATCCTTTAAGAAAGACAGGCACAGTCCCACAGTTGGTTCTGACTTCGCAGCCACAATGTGAAGCATGTGCACTTTTCTTTTAGACTTCATTTAATATGCCCAAAATATGTGGGTTGCATACAGACACTTAGGCATAAGTAACTGCTTAATCCACTTGCCAATAAGACACAAATGGTTATCATGCTAAAAATATGCTTCCAGAGGAATTAGCAGTGGGTTAGCAGAGGAGTTCCAACACTGCATATGAAATAGCTTGTTGCTACAGTATATCACTGCACACATTCAAGCACCTTTGACATACTGCTGCTAAATCCCCAGACAGGATTCTTCACATTGTTGGGAAGGAACAAGCCACCAACAGAGAGGTCCCAGATGAAGAAAATAATAAATCAATAAATAAATAGGTTAATTAATAAATAATGCACATCTACACCCAGTTAATTAATACTAGCTCCGGTGGCAAGTTTGCTTCCATGTAAACTTCTTGGACGCATTTTGAGGCTGACCTCTGGGTATGGGAGTCAGGAGAAATAGCATGTTCACTTTACAGTCTGGAGAAGGCTGACAAAACCAAAAGGATCATGTAACCGTTATACACATGCTGGTGTCTGTCAAAATCTCTTCTGCAGGCAACATCAAGCTTTTCTGCTGGCCCTTTTTATTAACTTTTGAGAGCAGTGCCATGGCTTTGATTCTAGATGATGCAAATGGCAACGCAAAGCTTTTGCTATAAAAGGAGAAATCCCCAGGATTCACATGTGCAAACAGCTTGCTCTTTTTGTTAATATTCTGCAGACTGCCTCTGAATATGCATTAGAAGACCAGCAGAGTTCAGCCCTTTCTGGAGATGTAAGTATTTTTAGTTGGACAAAGCCAGGAGTTAATTTCAAAGTGGAAGTCTTGTAAGCACAGTTATTCAGCACAGTTAGGGCATGGGTATACTCTTGGCTCATCACCAGGAGCATTGTAATACCCTGAAAAAATATCTAAAGCAAGAACAGAAACATTGTTTAAAAGAAAAAAGGAAAGTTAGAAAACTGCAGGAAAAAAAATCTCTTAACATTTTTTTCTAATGCCTTCTAAATCCTGAAATTATATCTAAAGTTGCAAAAGATGCCCTCAGGCAGTGCAAATGATTAGATGGGACATACTTACTTGCGTGCCTTGCCCTGTGCTTGAGAGGTCTGTGTTCCTTTTCCGAGGGCTTGTTGTCTTCTCCCTGCTCTGTGCCTTCTGGTGAGATTGCAAAGGAGAGGAGGGAAGGAGGTGCTTCTGACTGCCCTCCTTCTGCTTGAGGATCAACACACCCCCTTTCAGACAGAGATCTGGGCGCTTCCTGCTCCCTGTCTGAACAGTCTAGGATCACCTCCACCCTGGGGATAGATGGAATCGCACCTTGGATCCTCTTGACCTCTTTGCTGCTGGAAAACTGGACTACTTTGTTTGACCACTGGACGTGTCCCTCTTTCATGCCCAGGGGGATTGCGATGAGGGGGCTGGTCCCGTCCTGTTGTACACTGGCTCCTCTTGCTGAAGGGGGGCATTTCTCTGCCCCCAGGAGAGTCACAGCAGGAGCACTGGTGCCCTTGTGTGTATCATTGGAGAGGGACAACTGCAGCTCAACCACAGTACCTGGCCTTCTTTCTTCTGTCTTCCCTCTGAGAGCAGCCTCGTCTGCCACGAGCACTTTGGAGGTGCCAATCACTTTAGGAGTAATTCTGTGGCTTTGTGTGGTCTCTTGTTTTGTCTCAGCAAAGTTTACGTTGCTTTCTGCTGCTCCCTGGTGAGTGCCACTGTAAATCTCTGTGATGCATAAATCTCCACGGGGTATCTCTTTCGCTGTGTTCACTTGCAGTGTGGTGTTCTCCCTGTAGTCCTCATTTTTTATGTTCTCGGGCTTTCCGTTTGCTCTTTCGGCACTCAAGGTTTCGTTTATTCCACTGGAGGATCTGCACATACATAAACAAGTAATTCCAGAAATTAAGCTGCTGTAAGCACAACCATTGTAAGTACAGTTACAAAAGCAGTTTCTCTAGAGTATTTCACCCCTTGTATTAACTGTGGTACCTGCTAGCAGGTCCATATAAATAGAAGAATTTCCCCACAATGTAGAGGTCTTAAATTAAAGCATCTTTGCATCTTTCAAGATTCTTCAACATAACAGTTCAGTAAGAGGGAAATTACACACCAGTGGTAGAACTGTATCATTCCTAACATCAGTATGCTTTCACAGACACATTTCTGTTGCAGGATTTCCAGACAAATGCTGCTTTGTATTTGACATGCCCATGAAAAGATTCACTTTGCATGACACCAGAACAGGGGTTAACTTTTGGCTCTGTGGCCACTGCTGCAGCTGTGTTAGGCACCATCCTCCTCACATGCAGTTTCTGTACCGAATAGTTCACTCTCTGAGGGATACATAAATTCTGGATGAGGATCAGAGGGAAGGGAATGAATACTTAAAATACACATTCAAAGAATTCCTGTGAGGATCACCATCCTTATATATCATGGATCAATTAAAATACTCTGGGCCTGTTACAGTGATCTGGCACAAAAGGGTAGTGAACTGATGCAATATTGCCTAGTTATTTAAAAATATGTATTTCTATCTGGAAAACATTATTTTTCACTTCCTGAAGCCTACTATATATCTCAGTGTAGCTCCTTTCCCTAAACTGTTAATTCCCCTGGCCCAGTTAGGCTGTTTTACTGATTCTTTCAGTACTCTGGACCATACTGACTACTATTAATTTGAGAAGAAACCTTCTCTGTACAGCAAGAACTATAGGATGTTACTAAAACTTTCTATTGACTAGAAGGTAGAAAACCAGGTTTTCAAAAGAGGGAAGCAGTAGGTTCCCGCAGTAAGGTATTAATATTAGATACTATGGAGTTTTTTAAAATCGGAAGCAGTCCCGGGTATTCTGAAACTTTGGAACCCCCTAAAAAGAAAGGCTGGAAGAAGCAAGAGAAGAAATAAATCTGTCAGTGCACTGAAGAAGCTCCGATATCACTTACTTTTCTAGCCATGCAGCACACTGTTTGTGTCAGTCTGGATCTGCCTCAAAAAGCGCAAAATGCATAACATCCATTTCACTATGTATGGAGCTACATGAAGGTCAGACGGATTTTAATTTAGGGAGCTCCTTGTGAGTGCTGCTGGATCCCATCACATTATGCTATTTGGGTGATCAATTGTACTGCTCTCAAGCATAGATAAATTACAGAAATCTGTAAACATTTCCATGTAAGATATGGACTGGGGGCTGGGCCAGCTAAATGTTAGCCTTTATTGGTAGCTGCATGATTATGTGTCTGTGTGAGAGGGAAAGATTTCCACCTTAAAAGGCCCCTGCTACGTATGGATATACTTCTACTCTATATAGACATAGATGTTATCCTCTGTCAAAAGGCGCAATACTGGGTCTGACCTCTTTTTTTGTCATTTAAGATTCTGTTTTGACAAATTATTCTTTTTGTTTCAGGCCTTTCCAGCTCGCTGCAGGATCAACAGCCCTGGTGTAATTCCAGGAAGGAAGCAGAACCCATGGAGTCAGCACGGCAGGGTTTGTCTCGGACTCATGTTTTACTCCCTACATGGTGCATTTCATGTCGGTATGCACTGAGCACACTCCCTCCTTCCCCCTGGAACTGTTCTTTCTAGACTCAGCAGTAGCCCAGGAGTTGCTCACACTAATGTGAAAAGGGCAGGCTGGTGTTTCAGTCCCCACTCTCCGTGTTTTCCCGGATCCATCTGTTCAGCATTTGTCGGGAAGCTCGGGAGATGCTCCCCCACATGGCATCTGGAGAGTGCCCGCCCTGCAGGGTGTCGCTTTCCTCTGATCCTGCGAACAGGACACTTTCTGGGCTCTGCTGCTCAGTAACTGACTGTGCTTTACAGGGAATTGGGAAAACTTTTTGTAGACATCAGAGGCCAAGTAGCATTTTTTTGAACTACTTTGGAAGCCTAATTTGCCTCCCGGTAAGATTAATGAGAGCAAAATTAGGCCAGCAATGAATGCTTGTGAAAACCTCATCCTTCATGCAAATGGTTCAGGGACAACCAATATATTCCCAATGGAAAATATCCTTTCCTGCCAACAAGATACTTAGATGTAAAGATCACCATTGGAATATCACGGTAATTATTCTTTCCTTGTGATTTCCAGCTTTTTCTTGAGGTGGCTGCTAACAAGTGGCTACTCAGGAAAGGAAGGATTTGCTTCTCATTGCTTCCTGAAAAGTCCTTCTGGTGGTACTGCCGAGAGGGATAGTACCACGAACAAGGTGGGAGGGGAAGAGAAATGTCTGTTCTCCCATACCCGGGAAGATACTGACAGCACGGGATGGGATTTGGGAGAGACGAGCTGCTGAGAAGAAATACAGAGATTCTCCCAGTGAATTCCTGTAGAACATTTTGGCCCTCTCAGAGTGTTTAGCAACTCCAATTTCCTTAATATTTCTACCAGACATGATTTCGTTCCATGAGACACTGAATTAATTGGTCTAAGCAGTGTTTTGGTTCTGATTTTCAGGCCGTGCCTTGCTGTTCACCATACATTCAAGCAGGGGCAATGTCCTGCAGCCTTCAGACAACTCAAATCAGTTATAGGACAGCAACAGGCAGGAGTCAAAGCATGTGGAGCTATTTCTGTGGCTGCAGAGACAAGTGGTCAGCCACAAATACCATTTTTACAAGTGCAGTTCCAGTAGTCACGGTATGAATTAAAAACGTAAGAACGCAGGTATCACATGAGGAGCACTCAAATGGTACCCTTAAGTCCTTACAAGGAGTGAGTGTGGAAGTTTCAAGTCTTTTCTTCCTCGTCTTATCCCCAGTGAAGGCAATTCAGAGCTCCTCTTGTCTGAATTCACAAAGTCTGGGGAGAATGTGCTTGCAGGAGGTGGGCAGGCATTGGACTAGACTGATGTGCAGTGAGCAGATTTGCAAATTTACATGCAGCTTCTCTAAGAAACTCAAAGCATTTTCAAAGAACATTGAAATTCATTCTCACTATTTTATAAAGGCAGAAGCTGAGACCCAGAGAGCTGTAAGTGACTTGCCCCATCTCGTCTAGGGAGGTGATAACAGCTACAGAAATAGAATTCCTGACTTCCAGACCCTCTCCCCCTTCTGACTCCTAATGCATTCTGCCACCCAAGAAGACCATTTGCCATGTCATCATCAAGGCATATCTGTGTAACACACTTTCCCCATCTATACAGCCTTTGCTTTTTGTAAGCCTCACTTCCCTATCTGTGGGGAATAACAACGCTTCACTGCATCAAAGGGGGAGAGAGAATAGTTGCTCTGTAGTTTGCAAATATTAAGAATACTTATATGTGGAGACTGCATTCTCAATTCTGTGCCCGAACACTGCTGTTGAAATCATATGCATTAATTCCTCCAGCTCAAATACTCTGTCTTCCCACCTTTTCCGTACAGGCAAGCGGAGTCACAGGCATTAGCAACAGGACTGTCAGAAGCTCTCAGTGTAAGTCTGCAAAATGAGTGTGTTCAAAGCCAGCATTTTCCAGGTGATTCCCTGAGTGGCCCCAAAGCATTCTGAGCATTCCCGTACCTCTTGATAAGCATCTGCAGGACATCAGTCAGGCTTTCCATGAGAACGATGACCTCAGCATAGGTTAGGTCTCCACAGGGCTTGCCATTGATGGACACCACCTCATCCCCCTCACACAGCCCAGCCTTGGCTGCTTTGCTTTTGCTGCGAACCTACAGTGAGTCAAAAACAAGTTCCAAATTGCACAGTTAGTGTTCATTTGAAAAAAGCAGCAACCAGGTCCTCGACTTACTTTTGTCTGGAGCAAAGAAAAAGAAACAGTAATATTGATCATAAACAAATTCCTAGTTAACTTGTCCCAGTTGAGGTTAATACAGTTAATAACAAATACAAACCTGCTTTACTGAATTGGTGAGCTAGGGCTGCATTTATTATTTTAAAACTGTGAGACAGAGAAATTTGGGACAATAATCAGTTGATCACTGTTCAGAAGAAATGCCAATAACCTCATTAGTTTCTCTGAAAATAAGAGACTACTAGAGCTGAAATCTACACCAAGAGTGTATAAATTCAGGCCTCTTTGGGCAGAATGTCAAGATCTACATGCTGTTAGAACTGTAGGTATGGAGACTCCTGGTATACTGGACATTTTTTCCTTGGATGCCCAAGTGTAGATTTAGTTGCCAAACGATAAACATCTGAATCCCTGGAGATCCTAAATCCATGTTTAGTCATCTGAGTGAGTGCCCTAATTTATTAAAGTTATGGCATGCCTGTTATGGTTTAACCTTCCCTGTTAAGTTCCCATTCAAGAATCTTACACAGCTCCGCTTTTGCTGTTTCACTCCTTTTTCCACTGGCAACCTGTTATAACTTATCCTAGTCTTTGTATAACAAAACCTAGACAGCTTTAACACCACTCAAGGTATGCTGTACAGTTGACTGCTATTTTTAAAGTACATATTTGGCAAAGAGTGTGTTATATTAACCAGGATGCTTGCAGGAGTCTATTTTCAAATGACACATACACAAAAAAGGGCTGTCCTTGGGTTCTTTGATCGCAGTCTTCTACCTGTTGGCGTGAGTACTTTGGCCTTACACGACATTCAGTTGGTGATTACACGTGTTATCCTTACTAATTCTCACAGCATTTTCTGGAGCATTTTTAAAGAAGCAGCGTAGTTCTATACTCTTCATACTACACTCACAGCAGCAGCAAAGACAGTCCCCACTGACTCTAGGGAAGCTACTGCTGATATACACCAAATTTGAGGGTGCAGCTGCCCCACAGACTCATGGAATTATCCCAAATATGTTATCAAGCCATGGGGCTCGTACCTAAAACACATTTCTAGAAGCAATTTTGAAAAGTTCCTTGGAGTCAGGGTGATTTTTGGTATGACGAGTGAGAGTCCACGTTTTTCTCTGGCAGGGCCACCAGACATGTCTTTGCTGCTTCAATTTGCACATACCCAGATGTCATACTGTGGCTTTTGGAGCAGGGAAGGACCAGAAGCCTGGTGCATACAGAAGCCAGTCCCTACCTTGCGGAGTTAACATTTACAAATATGGAGTGGTATGCTGCTCTGTTTAGCTTCCCTTAGACAAGAGCATAAACTTCCTTGTGCTGTGGGAAGAAATGACAGTTTGGGCAGTGTTTAGAATGTTTTGCTTCATATATGAGCTAGAATTTGGGTTGAGGTGCAGTTACTTGGTTTTTTTTCTTAAGTAGGAGGGTATGCTATTTAAATTTTGCAAGACATCCTAGGCCTGAATATAAATATTTAATGTGGATGCCATGAGGAATTTTGAGTGACATGTAAACAGCCATTATAGCAACATGTGAAATAGCATAATGTGATACCTGGGTTGTGAGAAGAAATCTTGTTTCTGTTTCTTTATTAAGTGTTTGAGAATCTGGGGTTGGTTCTGTCATCATTTATCATTGAAACTGTTTCAGGAGAGAAACCGCTACCTATTCCATAACTTCAGTGATTTATGTCAAAAATCAAAAGTACAAATGACAATGTTAGTAGCTCTACATGAATTTTTAGGCAACTAGGTTACATGATTTTTTAAACAGACTCCTTGGTAGCATTAAAAAAAACCCCATAGACAAGGGCATTGAATTTCCTTTTAAAGTTGTTGAAAGGACCCCTCAGTCCATTTTGTATTATCCTTGTTTTTTTTTTTTTTTTGTGGTGTTTCTGTTGGGGGAATAAAAGGGTGCCCAAAAAATGGGCAGGGGCCGATTGTGTGATAAATTATAGCAGGGTGCTGCTAGGGTAGAATATCCCATCATCATTTGTGTTATTTTAGCCTCAGCATAATGCCAGCTCACTCAACAATACATAGATTGCCTTGCCAGGCAAGCTGTCATTGTTTCTGGCTTTGTTTGTTTGTCTTTACTGGAAGCCCACAAAAAGGAGCAAACAGTTTACACATGTAAACCAAAAGTTTTCAGATTTCTGAGAAAAATAATAATAAAAAAAAATAATCCCAAAACCATCTGCAGGATCTTCCTGCTAAAATGTGTGTTCATTTGACAGTTTTCTCCCAGAGGAAGAAAGGAAAAGCCTTTGAAGACCCCACTGGGAAACAAAAGCTGCCTTTGTTAGCAGAAATACAACTTGGTCACAGAGCGGACAGTAAGAAATTTTTATCCAGTTCTTGGGAACTTCAAACAAGGCATATTTGGTTGTAAAGCAGAAGAGGTTCTTCCAAAACTGTTGATTGCTCTTGCCTCATAGTGCAACCCTGGGTTCTCAGGAACTCGTTTCTTCCTATGTGCTTTGAGTTGGAGTTTTCTTTAGGAAGAAAAAGTGGGGTTTTTTTCCTCTATGGGATCTCAGTACTAGAAAAATATATTTGTAAATATTTTCTTAGTTTTTCAATGCCTGCAATTCCAGTATAACACAGCAAAACTGAGCCTGTACCGCTAGTGCTGAACCTGTCAAGACACAGCTGCTCCTGGGGCACACTGAAGAGTTTCACCCCGCTGGTGCTGCCTGTGTTGCTTTCCTGCTCCCCCTCAGTCAAGACTCTTCATTATTCAATTTACCTGAAGTATGTAATTTCTTTTTATTCCCAGATAACCACTGCATCGGGAACTTCCCACTGTCAGGAGCGCACCTTGCTGATTGAAATGCCAAGTGCTGAGCAACTCCTCAAATCCACGGAAACGTTAATCTTAGGGGAAAGTTCCTTTTGTGAGGGACTCAGGCAGGATGTTTGCTGTTATCGGAGCACTACAGAGGATCCAGGACCTCCTGGCACCAGTTCCCAAGCAGCAGTGACTGGAGGCCGTCCAGAGGCTCTTTAGGAGGGTCTGCGAAGACTTGGGCTGAAACTGTGAGTGAGCAAGGACTGGGTGCTGTGACGGCCTGGTGAGAGATCACATCCCAGAGGCATGTGGGGGGCAAAGTGTGGGATAGTCACTCCTGTGGGTTGGTGGTAGCTGTAGAGTGCTGCTGGGGCTGGAGCAGCCATGGATACCTGCAGCACGTGGCAATTCCAGTCAGTGTCTTAACCAGTGAAAGGAATATTAGATCTCCTCTTTCGATTTAATCTGAAGGCAGTTTAGTTTGTACAAACCCCAAACTTCCATCCTGTGAAACAACATGTGATCAATCAGGATAACAGGGAAATTTGCTTCAAAAAATGTAGTCCTGATGAAGCTGAAAAGCTGGAGTAGATGCACCTGTCACTTGTTGTGGCTGCAAGTGGATGCACAGACAGCAACTGGGGCTCAGCTTACCAGCTGATGATCTTGAGTGTGTGTCTGAGCACTATAATAAGCAGAGCAGAGAGCTGAGGTATGTTGAACCTGGTAACAAGGTCAATGAGTTGAAGTCTAAAGCCAGGGAGATGGACTTGAGGACACTGCAGTCCTGGCTCTCTAATTGCTCAATGAAGAATTATTAGAATATTTCATCATCTTGTTTTTACCAGTGACTTCTGGGAAGGATGATGTATATCTTAATTTTATTCTGGAGTTTATTCTGGACCTAGGGGTGTATACCTGTATCCGAGATGTGTGTCTAAGTGCTGGGCTTCACATGTTGCTTGACTGAGCAACCAACCTCACAAAATGAGCAATCTAACATAAATACAATCCATTTAAAACCTTTATCTATTTCAGTAAGACTGCTGTGGCTTTAAAATGTGCATATATTTGCACAGCTTGATTCTCAATTCAAAGCAATCTTTCCAAACCATGGGTTATTCTCAAAGTTATTTACTGATCCTTTTTCAGTTTGCTGGCAGCTTTTAAACAACAGAACAGAAAACATTGCCACTGGATGTAGTGGAAATACGCTTCCCTGCCATTTCAGGCCACTTGCTCATACAGACAGAGTAGCTTCTGGAAGAGCCTACTCAGTTGAATACCCTGTCTAATTCCTGAAGCCTCATCTGCACTGCTGTTGGCCCTCAGGGCTTGAACCTGGTTTCAGTGAACCTTGTTTATGTTTATGTGTGTGTCCTCAGTGTTTAGTTTTGGGTGGCCTTATGCTTTGTCGTAATGAAACATGTTGCCCAAAACAGCACGGCTTACGAGGCAAAAGGGACTTGTGTGGAGCAGTTGTCCATCTTCATTATTGTTTACTACTTTAGCGGGGTCAACTGCGAGTTTCGTGACTTTGTGTTTTCCTTTAAACTGGTGACTAAACTTCAACAACAAGGGGTGAAGGGTGCTTACAAGGGTATGTCCCCCGACAGTTGTTACTCCCCTGTTGAATAATGAATTCCAATTTAATGTCACCTTCTCAGACCCAACAACTAGCCAGCTTTTAAAGCAGTCATTTTTACTACAGTAGCAAACTGTTTAGTTAAGAAATTTATATTAAATAGCCCTTTTAAAATAAAATAATTATTAACCTTGATCAGAGCCCTTATTCTGTACAGTCACTCCAATCTCATCATTAAGTAACAGAGTAGTATTGTATAAATGTGCCTTGTGTTGAGGTCTTTTGAATTTTTCTCCACAATAGTACTGACCTGTTTGGTGTTTAGGAAAAAAAATAGTAAGTCTAGGCCTTCCTATTTTATGGAAATTTTGTATTATTTTTGTACTCTAAGCATTTTCTATCCATCTGCCACTTTACATGACTTTCTGCACGTAACATTAAGATTTTAGTATCCCTCTTCAGGGATTGTGTGCCAGGTAACTGAGTCACCCCTGATGTTTTTTTAATATGAGGAGGTTTCTAAAGGCTTTTTTTCGCTTTTCTTTTCACGGGTGGTCCTTACACTTGTTTGAGGTGGAAAGATGCAATTCAGTGGTAAGCACAGTTCATATTTCTCACTTGGTGTCAGTACAGTGTTCCACAAGGGACAGTTTGGCCTTTTTGTGTTGAGAACTGTTTCTGGGTGGAGAAACTCCCTCTCAAAACCATAATAAAGCTTGACCAGTTGTTTTACTGGTTGATAAATGTAGGCTTCTTGAAGGTTTGCAACAGTTTATTTTGCATTAAATCTGTCTAGACAGCAGATATCTTTCTATTACATGGTTAACATGCAACTCCTGTTCCAACTCCAGAATATCAATGCTGTCTTCAGCAAGGAAGCAAAAGTCATCACAGCAGGTTGGTAACACATGGATATTGGAGACCAGGACAAGCTTCGGACAGACAGCTGGGAAAATCAAAGGTCAGAAAGTATTTAGTTTTCCTGGTCCATATGTCAGGGTAACAAAACAAGGGAAGCTGCAATTGCTTCTCAGGCTTCGTGGCCATATACGTGGAAAACTGAAAGATCTTTGTGTTCCTAATTTTCTCTTTTTTTATGTGTATATAAAGAGAAAGCAGTTGTCAGTAGACAGAAGGAGATGAGCAGACAGGAAAGAGTTATCAGATCTCCAGAAAGGGAATTTGAGCCACTTGAAGATTTTTCTGAGTAACGGTAGCATAGTTTAGGAATTCCTTGAGAGGTTTCCAAACCATATAACTAGGAGATGTTCTTGCCTAGAACTCCTGTCTGGGCTTTTCATCCACATATATTCATTGGAAATACTGGGTTCTGGTCTGAGCTGAAGGCATTTTTGGCAGGACAGGTTTTAAGTTTAAGGAATACATTTTAAGCGTGATGAGTGAAATACTAATGAGATAACAGTGTTGCCGACTAGAGTTGGAGTGGGATGGCTTACCTGTGTGTATGTATTCTGTACACAGGTTCCATGATGGCAGTGTGCATTTTACCCTTATAAAGGGTGTTCTTAATGCTGGTATATCAAATTCTAGTCCCTTTTCATCAGCATGCCTGCACTTGAGCACGAGGCTGCTGCATGATGTGGTTCAAGCTATTTGCATCTCTGCCTCCTGGAGGTGGCTTTCCGTCAAGCTGATTCCAGTTGCCATCCTGTCTGTACTGAATTTCTCCAACAGATAATGGCAATACTTTGCTTCTGAATCAGTCACAATGAAAGCCACAATTTAAAACCTTTAGACAGGGCAAATTCCCCAGGAGTGTGAGATCGAGCCCCTCCCAGCTCCTCTGAATGGATGGGAATGCAACGAGGAGCCTTGCCCTCAGAGCATGTCAGATGCTAAAGCTCAAGTGTTGTGACTTTAGCTGCTATAAATATAGGTAGTATAAATACAGATGGTATGAGTATTGCAAAATACAGTTTTCTGTGTTTTACCTTAAAATATCTGTGGCCCCTTCTTCGGGGAGTTTGTGTAGGATTTACACAGTTAGACTAGTGAGACCATGCAAATGTCTGTTAATTAACTGGGTTAAGCAAAGATGCTTCTAAGCTATCTCCCAAATGCTTTTCCCGAGAGGAAGCTTTGAATAATGAAGTATCTTTGGCTTCAAGGTAAGCACAGAATACTTCCTATCACCTCATTCTTCCCAAGTAGCAGGATAATAATATTGGGAATTGGGCAGTTCAGCACACTCTTTTCTCCTTCTGGTCTTAAGGGAAAGCTCCTAGAGACATCCACTGTTGTAGAGATGGCTTTCATGTCTGTCTGTAAAACTAATTATATTTCTAAATGGGTTATGAGAAAATATAATAGAGATCAAAAGAGAAAAGAGCAAATATGTTCAAAAAGTCATTCCAGAAGGGGAGATACAATGTTACTGCCTGAATAGATGAGAGTGCTGCCATTATCACAAAGAACATCATTAGAAAAGTTGAACAGTGGTCTAATGTTACAGTAGTTTATGACAAAATATGAGATACAGGATGCTAAGCCAAATAAAGCAAAGATACTTTTTAACTTCAAAGTTCACTGGTCCAGTTGCACAGGTTCTGGCTTTGCTTACCAACTCAAAACTAAAGCAGAACTTTAATCATGGTTTGCTCATGAAAAAGCTCACGGGACACTCTTGCAGAGGGGACACGGTACCATTCAGTTATTGGTTTGCTTGTTGTTCAACTCTGTCTCCAGTCAGTCCTTCCATTACACTGTACACTGTGAAATCACACTTCTTTATTCTACTTCAGCTTGGAGGATGTTGTCTCCTCCTTCCCACAACGTGAGAAGCATTTATATGAAGGTTCAGTTCTCTTCATAGTCTACATGACAAATACAGTTTGGTACAACTTCTTGTACATACCGGTGTGGCAAGGCTGGAGAACCTTTTGACCATTTATATATTGACAGAGCGCTTGTGCCGTTTGGAACCAGAGAGCAGACTGGTCTCAGTGAAAAGAAAAGCCTGCTCAAATTCCCCAAAGTCTTGCCTAATGTACTGGTGTATCATCTTTCTAGTGGTTACCTTTTTCTGGCAGCAATCCAAAGTCAGCAGCTGAAGAAGGGATGAGATAATGACCTCTGAAATATTGATTTGGTATGCTGGCGGTGCAGCAGATTTCCCAATAGTGAGCTCGGGTGGACAGCACTTAGAGTCTGTTATTCATTTTGTACAGCACAGCCAATGCATAGCCTGGGTCTGGATTCTCCTTTTTTGGGGTGTACTGCTGCATACTTGTTGACTTGTCAAAACTAAAATGTTATGCTGATTGACTTTTTTGCCAGTGAATTGGGGAACATGTGGCAAGGAGAGGAATGATGCCACTGCCTTTCAGTAGGGCGACTGTGCATTGTCTGCTCCACTTCCATCCCCTTTCCTTCTTGCCCTCTTGCCCTGGCTCTATGCTTCCTGGCTTATTTTCAAATCCTAACCAACTTTGATCTCTCCATGAACACTGTAGCTGCATTTCATTTTTTCTTTCCCAATGCCCCCTGTGCAGAGAGATAATTGAATTGTCAACACTTCTTTGAGATGGAGAAAGTAATGCATCTCTACTGAGTGCTTCAGTGGCATCAAAAGTCTTTAACTACAGTGTGGCTTATGGCCTGAAGAATAGAATTTCTGTGAGGATAAGGTTAAGGGAAACTAAACAGAGAATTAAAATGTCTGTATTATCTGCTACTGAACAGTTAAAGGCAACATGTGAAGTGCTACAATAGACAGTTCTTGTGATAAGAATATCCACTGCCTAATCTTGGGCTGAGCTCTTGTCACTGATACAGCAGTGGGACTGCTCTCTGTGTGCACTTTTAGTATGGTCCTAACACCTATAGGTGTTTCCAGTAGAACAAGTGGCACATTTCTTATACCAAAATTGCAATCAAAGGACAGGTAAATGAAAGGTAAAAAGCAAGAACTGCCATCTGAAATACGTGTCTTGTGGTGGTGCTAAGAGAATGGTGGGATATGTGCACACTGTCACAAAGAGAACAACATTTCTAGCCTGGACTTGTGGCTGCTGGTAGAAAGCAGCAGATGTATGTGAGAAGTAACTAAAACCTTCAGTTTCTTAAAAACGGGGGGAGAAAAATAGAAAAGAAGAGTTTACTGGAGGTCTTTGTACTTTTCTCAGTTTAGTCCCAAGTATGTTTGTGTAATTTGAAACTTTGGCTTGTGACTTGCCTTTCAGATTAAGCAACATTTAGGGAGGGACATAAGGGGTGTGAGGGTTTTTTGGGGTGGTGGAAGTTGGGGGGCATGACTGCCTTCTTAATTACTGACATACAGGCTACAAATCCATCCTACTAGCAGGGAAAGGAGCCACTCAGCTACTAGTGTAGCTACTTTGTCAAATCCACTCATTCCTACCTTCGTATCCTGTATCAATTACTCTCTCCTGTGTGACTCCCCTGTCTCATTTTCACTCCATTGGTCATCTGCCCACATTCTGCTGAAGTAGGGGGCACGGGGAGCAGGCAGAGAGGGAGAGGCAGGAGGGTTCTCATTACAAATTTGGATTTGAGACAACACATTTAATCCTTAAAGCAAAACTACTCCAGTGACAGTTGAAATGTTGGGCCTTCTCAGTCCATTCCCCGAAATGGTATTGTTTATGACAATCCCTTAACATTATGTCATGAGCTTGCAAATACACAGGCATGGCATATGATCACCCACCCCCAAGGAATAGCAAAGGCAGCAAGAAGGAGCAAATGCCATCTTGCAGGTTTCTGTTTCAGCGAGGGCTGGAGCTATCACTGGCAATGATGTCAAGGTTATCCTGAAATGAGTGCCCAGTGATGTATTTCTTGCTACTTGCCTCACTGCTGAGGCAGCAATTTAGTCACCGGCAGGATCACGAAGAGGTAACTGGAAGCTTTGCCTCGCTCCCAGTGGAGAAAGCAGTGGCACTGTGTTTATTGTGAGAGTTCCTGTGAGTACAATGCTTGGTACAACTGGGCCAGGTCTCAGATTACAGGGCTGGGGGGCTTTGGGGACTGCACTAGCACAAATGGGACAGATTGTTCAAGGAAACCAAATAACATGAGCATCTGGTAAATGCAGCATCGAGATAATGTGCATTAAACAGGTATTGTGTTAGGCACAAGGAAAGTGCCCAATGCCTAATAATCTTTGAAGGAAAGCACAGAATTCCAAGTCATTGGAAAAGTTTGAATCAAAGAACGGTCTGAACTCAGCTGAAAGATCAATACAGGGACTGAGTTCCAGCTCCAATTGCTTGCAGTCATCTTGCTGGACTGTTCAACTAAATACTGTCTATTAGACTAAAGAAAATGGTCCTCTGTGAGAGCTGGAAGCTGTATTTACCAGGATTTCACATGGCAAATTCCCTTAGCATCCCTCATGCCTAGGGTGTGATGTTTTGAAACAACTTTTTAAAACTGAGGGCAATCTCAGGCCAGCCCATCTTGGTGTTCAGAAAAGAAAGCTCTGCCAAACCGGGTGAATGTTTTGTGAGCGCCAACACATAGGTTCCTGTAGAGGCCTTCCAGTGTCGCCTGGCTGCTGTCCTGGACAGCTCCTGTTTTGTGACTCATCGGGGAATTTGGATGTTCATCAGCCTCACCTCTCCCTGGTGGCTCAAGCAAAGCTCCAGGAAAGGAGCAGTGATGGCTCAGAGGGTGGATGTACACCAAGGATACCCAAGCCTGCCAAGGGAGGTCAGTGCTCTACTTCTCTCAGAAGAGGAGACAAGGTTTCTGTGCTTGTGCTGGAGGCCCTAATGATGGGGAAAATGGTGACTTGAGGCTCTTGAGAGATGTTTCCAAAATCTCCAGGGAATTAAGAGACCAGAGCATTCCCTCTGTGGGGTTTGCCACTTGCCTGATAACAACACTGAGCAGGTTTTTTAACCCGTGCTTTAACTGAACAATTAAAGCCTGTAATCTGCGGTCTCCTTTTTTTTTTTTTTTCAGAATATATACAGAATTTACCTAATTTTAATTTTATCAAGCTTTGAAATGGTCATAGTTGAATTGATGCAAACCATCACATAAAACTCTTCCTTCTTTTTCAGTGAATTGATCTGAAATGGCTTTCCCCTAAGATAATTATAAAATATATAGGAATAAGTGTCTCTTTTGCCAAGATTATTCTATCACCCCCTCACTCCTTTCTTGTGTAGGCAACCCTTGAACCCCTTTGTCAATTTGTGCATGTTTCATAAAATTGACATGGGGATTGGTATTCATGAGCTCCTTTCAGCTCTTAAATAAAATACTGTGTAAGGTTATGTATCAGAATTCCAGTGTGGGGCCAACCAAAGTAAAAATTAAGTATCTTACAAATGGAGCATAAGACTTGCCCTAGAACTGAAGGCAGGATGAATCTCTCAAGGCAGGCTAAAATCATATCCCCATCACCTCATTTGGATTTTACTGTCACTGCTCACTAGTATTTCTTAATTTGGAAATATCAGCACTTCCAAATTCATGTTAAATATGCTTCCAGGGGAATATTACAGTGCTGGAAGAAGAACTTTTTTGGCATAGCAAATGGATAGCAGTAGTCAGAACATTGAGGAAACGCTGTTTTACTCTGGCAGAAACAGTGGAAGTTGAGCCAGATTTCTGGATCCTGTGTCAATAGTCCAACTGTTGCCTTTGTACAGTCATGTCTGATCAAGTCTGACACAGAGGTGCTGAACTCTGTTTAATGTTCCTGGACTTAGTGCTCTGAAGAATTAGACCTCCTATTCTTACAGTCTCCAGTGCAGGCATGCTGGCAGAGTTGGCTTGTTCTGTTTAGTAGAACAGAACAACTGGCTTTAGTAACAGCAAGTTGTCAACATCTTCAAAAGCTGGACCAAGGGGATTTGTGTCTCACCTGCCCTTTCCTTTCTGTGTATTCCCAAGAGTAATGTCTGCCTGAGAACTGGAAAAACTGCTACCCTGATGTGTGAGATATGTTTGCTTGTTTTCATCTGTCCTGTCCTCAGTGCAAGTGCTGGGCTTAACTCCGGCTATCTTTCCCAGTCAGGCAGTCTGGGAAAGGCTGGCACTTGTGTCTGAGGGCACGGGGGGGGAAAGAAAGGGTGTTATTTTTGCAGAGCTGTAAATCCAGCACCTTTTGCCAGTTCTGCATTCTTTTTTTATTACTTAGATTCTAAGAAGCTATTGCTGCAACAGCACTGGCTGCAAACAAAATCTCGTTTACTCAAAGTTCATAACAGGACAGGCCATGCATTTTGCACATTTGTGGGACACTTGTAAAGGAAATACAGAACACGCTTTCCAAAAGCTTCAGCTTGAAACGCAACAGCTTCCATGCTGCCTGGAGCTTCAATGTCAAAGAGATTTCTATTTTTAGAGAGAGATTCTACTCAAAGAGCTATATAAGGCTGTGCTGGGGAGACCATTACTTTTCTGCAATAGATGAGAATATTTATTACTCAGTGAGGAAGAAAAATTCTGTATAAAAGTGGAAAACACAAAGATACTGTGACTTGGATGTCTTCTGTGGGTGAGAGAGAACTGGGATAAAAACTGAAGACCCAAGAGTTGGTTTTCAATGTTCTAAATTCTCTCAGCTTCTTGAAACAAGTGCTTTAGCCATTAAAAATGTCAGAGAAGGCTCTTGATCACGAGTGATGATGCAACAGAGAGGAGATAGTTCCAAACACAGTGTGGTGCCAAAAGACAACTTGCTATGCTAAACATGTGACAACACCGGGAAAACCCAGCAAATAACGATCATGTCCTTCATGGGGAAACTAGGTAAAACTTGATGTTATAGATTCAACCTTTACAGCTACAGTTTTATTAGTTAACCTGAGTAGAAAGTGCACCTAAACTGAATGGGTGCTGCAGCAAAGCCATTAGAGACAGTAATCAGGTGGGCTAAGAGGAGTAGTCACAGTTAATGGCAGAAAAATGGAAGTGCTGGCTTTGCTGGGGAGCCTTGTTCTTCTGTTTTTCCTTGTGTAGAATCACTCAGCAAATACCTAATTCCATTGCCCTTAATCTCTGTGTTTTATTAATAGGTAGGAAAAATGTCTGAAAAGAATTGTTTAAACCTGTGTTCTTGATTAACTTAATCAATATAATTTCTCCTGCAGTTTTAAGAGGAACTGTTTGGCTTCCAGGGGATAGTATATCTATGAAGCATGGGAGACTTTCTGGACTCGTTGAACTTTCGGAGGCAGCCCAGGTAACACTGGTTTTAGCAGCTGTTGCCAATGTTGGCACAGGAGTTGGGGCCAATATGATTTTGCTTAAGTAAGGACTAGATGAGGTAACAGAGCTAAATTAAGGACACTGGGTCCACTTCTGCTGTAGCCTGACACAACTTCTGCAATGAATTCTGAATTGGAGACAGGACTGGTGTTAGTCCTCATCAGGGCCAACTGATACTGGTCTTAACTTGCTTTGGGTTCTACGTCTGCTTTTATGTTGTCCAGCTAGCTGTGACATAACCTGTTTGGCTTCAGGTGAATAAAATTGAGAACAGCTACACTGCCTGAACGAGGGGTGAAAAAAACATAGCAGCTGGAAGTGATGTCTTCATTCCAGTAACATAAGGAGAGACAGCAGTCTTGCACTGTGCAGAAGGTAAGACAGGGCGCACTAGCTGGTGGCAAAGCCAGAAGCATAGGCAGCAATGGCTGAATAGCTTGAGCTAGGCAAATTCCTTCATCCACCCAGTGCACTGAGGCAGGAATAGCAGGAAGACTAACACTCTCTAGTTTGACATTGGTTATTCAGAAGAAATAAAATTATTGGCATTGAGGCGTGCCTTTAGAATGCTTTGGAACACACTGGCATACTGGTGCTGGCTTCTTATTAACAATATGAGAAGCTGTTCGAATATGCTGGGGGGGAAAGTGGGGAGGTACCACTCTGGACATACTGCTGTTCACACGGGTACTTTTGCAGAGTTATTGGTGAAATCAGCGTTAGGTACTAACTGTATTTTGAATATAGGGCAGGGAGGGAGCAGTTGGCTGGCGGCGCTGGCACTGAGGGAATTTGTTGTGCAGAATTTAGGGAATTAACCGAGGGATGGTGGGGAGCTGGAGGGGGGGGCGCCGTAGCCGCTTCCCGCGCTTTTGCGCAGCGCCGCGCTGCCCCCTGGCGGCGAGCTCTGAGGGCGGAGCCGCGACGGCATCGCTGCAGGAACGCCGTGAGGGATTATTTATTATAAATTTAAGGAATGTGGCCATAACTCTGCAATATGGCTCTGCTAAAGGCCTTTCCTACTGTCATATTCACTCCTGGAGCGGCTCCGCACAGACCAGCCCCTCACCCGTCGCAGGAGTCGAAACTGTCTTGTCCCTCTCCCCTCTGAGGGGCCTCTGCACCTCCCGTAGTCTCATGGAGGAAGCCCCCAAGGAATGTCCCCATGGCAGTCCCCTCTTCCTTCCCAAATGTGCCCAGCGTGCCGGTGTACCCTGCCGCGAAGGCGCGTTCCTCACTCGATCCCACTCACAGCTGTCTCCGGGCAGGAATCCCGGGCTGCCTCTCCACAGTTCCTGGACAGTTTCCTTCTGGGATTAAACAAATCCCCACACGGTTTCCCGAACGAGCAACTGGTTGAGGGTTTAGTACTTGATACTGACTTTTGCTGGCTGCACGTTCAGATGGCAATAAACCTTTTCCTTCTCATTTTCATTAATACACTCAGCCATTTTATGATATTGAAAAAGCTCCTTAGAATGTGTATACACCTGGTCAGTCAGTTGTCTTAATGTATTCTCAGTTATCTTCCTCAGCGTGATTTCCACTGAAAGTTTCGTGCTCTACTTGTAAGGTACCGTTTTGCACTTGAATTTGTTTTCATTTTGTTACCTGTTGCCCAGAGGGAAATTAGAACTGCTAACTGCTCAATAAATAAAAGTTTCTATGTGATCAACACTGTTTAGTGATGACACAGATCTATGACACAGTGTTTCCATTTGTAAAATGTAAATACAAATGTATTATTATACAAATGCCTAGTCCAAGGCAATAATAAAGGACTGTAAGCTCCAAAGATAACTTTTGGACCTGAGAAAGGGAAGTCTTAACTGAGGTAAAAGCTCGTTTTTGTTTGTTTACAGCAAGGTATAAAATCCTGCATCACTTGAGCTTCTCCTGCTACATTGGCTGGGAATGTTGAAGAAAAAAGCTGAAAGAGCTGAAAACCAAGGAGACACGACATCAGACCTGAAATTTTAGTCATCATCGATTGAACATATAAAATGGTTAGTACAAGGATATTTGATCATTTAAATTACTTTATATTTCTATTTCATTTGCAAACTCCTATTTTATATTAACTTCAAAATTTTTATGAATGCCATTAGAAGCTGACTCTGCAATTTTTTTCTTTAGCTTTATTCCAATGTCTGTCTCTCGTGCCCCTCTAGGTAAGCAGGCTTCTGTTTTCTGTGCACAGTAGTTTCCAGTCATCTCAGGCAATAAAAAGCCTTTAAATAATATAGTGAGACCAAGCTCTTCTTCAAGAAAAAAAAGCAGCATCTTCTTACTGAAGTGCTGTTGTAGGAGACAAATAGGATTAAGCAACACCATTGTGCTGTAAACAGACACCATCAGTCTGTAATTTGTCATTGTACAATCATTTCTTCAGGCCTTCTCTAAGTAGCTGAAGGTTCACTCACCAGCACAAAATGCACAATGTTACAAAAACCAGCTGTAGTGTGTGTGTGTGACTGTACAAGCCTGAATTTAGTTAAGGATAAAGATTTGTTTGAAAAGCCACTAATTGCCAAAATATTTGTAAACATCTTACTAATCCCGGAGTCCTTTCCTGTAGCTGTTTTAGAAACATATTTGCCATAATACTTGTTCTGAATGCCCAAGCAAGAAGAAAACAAACTGGGTAAAAGAAATGAGATTGAGGGGAAATGGTAAGTAATTATTTTTCTGTTAAGTAATTCCAAGTAACTAAGTAATTCTAAGTAACATGTGTTTGTATGTGATCATACATGTTTGTCATTAAAACTAGATGTGTGAATAACATATAAAGAACACCGGGTAAATGTGGGATTTTTTTTCTTTGTCTTCTATGCTATTTTTCTTGCTGTCCTGTGATATAGAAAAAATATGATAAAGATTTTATGGTATTATCATAAATCGTATATGTGAAAATGTTGCTGACAGCATTAAAATTGTACTTTGACTAGTTTAACTGCTATCTCTAGCTTTATAAAGTTGGTGGTTGTTTTGAAGTATGGCAACCATTCTTTTCTTTTTAATGTGGGGGTCATATTCCTTTAAAGAAAACTGTACATCAGAAATCTGTTTTTACCAGGAATGCACAAAAGCAGCCCTCAGTGTAGAGTACTTGCTGAGGATTATCAATGGGCTGGTGTTAGCTGCCTCTCTTCCTCAGCAGTTTCTCTTGGCAAGTGACTGTGATCCCCAGAGGATCTGAAGCTGCAGTGTGACACTACTTGTGTATTTTGAACACAGTGAGAAGCACTCAACAAGCTGTTGAATTGGGATTTGCATATTTGCGATGTGGAATTACACTGTTGGAATGGGCGTGATGATATTGTCACCAGCTGCTAACTGGAGATAAAAATATCCTTCCCATTTTCACCTTGCTACTGCCCCTGTTCCTGTTCTTGTACTTCTCATGAGCTCAGTGACCCAAGCACCATTGCATTGTGCTTATATTTATATGCAAGTCACAGTTGTGGTTTTTTCAGTACAGTCTATGCTGTGCTGAAAATCCCCCTGTACACCAAGCACAGTTCAAAAGCTGCTTGCACTTCTAAAATCTGGATTTATGTATCATGCTGATCACGAGCAGAAAGCACAAATATCTCTTTGAACAAGGTCGATTATGTGTTGAAAGTTGGGTGGTGGAATTCGATCTGTCCATCTTGATAATTCCTGATTTTTTTTACTGCTGTTGAGTAGGTGCACACACATGCTGTGCCCTTTGTACAAAGCAGTATAATATAGTTTTACCTTGATGAGATAATAACAAAGACCTTCACTGTAATTCTGTGTTATTTTAATGGAAAGCTTTACTACCAGTACAAAGTTTAGTTCTCCGTGGCAGGTGAGACTGCTATTTTCTGATCACAGGTTTGCCAAGTCAGGTTGTATTAGAGTTGGCATGGTGGGAGAAGTTAAGCTGTTCCCGGATGACTCTCTGCTCGTCTCAAGCAGTAGAGGGCAGTGAATCCACTGCTCAGAAAAACGAAAATGTCTGATCATAGAAAAATTATTATTCTCTTCTCTTACAATGACTCAGAATGACTTCTGAGTCATTCCCTGTCAGAAATGGCCATTGTAGGGTACACACAAAATAAAGTACAGGTCTTTATAGGTACTGTGATGATTATTTTTATCCAATAGACCCGATACAGGCACAATTAGGTAAACTGGGATTATTTTGTACATAACTGTTACTTGCAGACCAGAGAACTGTTTGCTGCCCTGCCTATGTTATTGTCTTGATGTGTTGTAAAAGGCAGCAGAGAAACTGCTGCCAGGGAAAAAACAAAAGGACATAAAGAAAAAGGGACATCAGTGAAAGGAGTACTAGGGACACAAAAAGTACTATCTGCAGCTACAGTTCTGTGTGTCTTTTTTTGTAATTTTACATGTCTGAATATTTTTTGACAGAAGTGAAATATGAACACTGAGAGCTGTTTAGTTAGGGTGAGGGTGTTAAAAAACCCACACCCAACCAAAGCCCAAGCAATTAAAAAACCAAGAAAGCTTCTGACTTTTCCTCAAAAGCTTCCCAAAGCTACTGAGTCTAAAACTCAGTTTTCCAAAGAGGAGTAATTTGATGTGAAATATTCAAGCAGCTTTATTGAAAGCCATAACTAAAATAATTTCTGATGGAGGTATAGCGCATTCATAATGCACATTAAAAGTATTGTGTGTTCTTCAGTACCATTTTCACATTTCTTAATACATTTTTACAGTCCCTTTAGACAAACGGTAAGAATCAGAAGTTTGATCCAGCAGAGATCTGGATATTTTATCTTTTTTTTTTTTGTCCTCACTAAGGCCATTCTCATAGAGCAATTTTTGTCCCTCTCTGTCTTCTCACACATTATTTGATGTGGGAACATAAAGATTTTCACCAAATCTCTCTAGGCAGGAAAATATCCCCATGGGATTGAAAGTTGACCGTTATCATTAATGACAGGTCTCCTGTGAGTTTCTGTATTTTCTTATACAAAGCATACCACACTTTATTGCAAGAAGATTCTATCTTTGATTAGAACACTATTAATGTTGTACTCGGAGACAGGAATTTTCTTACAGGCCTTTGAAGGCATTTATCATTATTGTCTGACTTTGTGGGGTTAGATCCTTTAGAAGATGGTATGTTTTTTTGAAAAAGTCACATTCTGCATCCCAGCGGTGTTATAGCCTTATGTCATGGATCCCCTTCTATGACATTTTTCATTAATCCTTCAGTGAACCAAGAGTATACACATTAAACTGACTAATGAGAGCCCACAGGCTGTGATCGTTGGCATTATGAAAGAGCCACATTCAAAAGGTTCTGGAAAACGCAAGACAAAAAGTGGAATTATATAATTTGTTAGAGTAATGCGAATTTCCACTTGGAAAACGGAATTTATAAAAAACAAGAGGTGTCTTGCTGACACCAGTTCAACTGCAAAGGATCTGGAGGGTCTTTAGTCTGTTTCTAAACTAAATAAAGGAAGCCTGAGGCAGGAGGTAGGTGGTAGGGTCTTGTGTGTTTTGGGTTTTTTTTCCTTAAGAAAAGAGGGAAATGTGATCCTGGGCCATATTAATGGGACAGCTCAATCTGTAGGACCTGGGAGGTAATTATTCATCTTTACTTGGTGCTGTGAGTGCTCTGTCAAGCTCAGAAAGATGTGGGCAAATTGGAAAGGGCCCAAAGCAGATCAGTAAGTATGCTAAAAGAGTTAGAAAGCATGACCTATGAGGAAGCTGGGGAAGAATTTAACGTATTCAGTCTTTCTCTTTTGGAAAAAAAAGCCCACCAAAAAAAACTGTAGAGATGGGAGGGAGGACTTAACCTCTTCCCAGCAGGCAGCTCTTATAAAGTAGGCAGTAAAGTTGTTTGTTCTTGTTTGTAGGCTTGAGACTGCAAGAAATCAGCTTTGCAGCAAACAAAATTTAAGTTTACATATTCAGTATTTCTGAAGATGAGGAAAGACTTTGCTAAATCAGGGGACCTGGAAACTTCTTCACTGGAGGATTTTAGATGAGTTTAGGCAAATTTCTGTCAGGAATTGCCTGGGCTGATTTAATCCTCAGGGCTAGAAGCTGGTTTTCAGTGGTGCTTGAGTGAAGTTTTACTCTGGCTACAAGTCTTAATTCATGAAGACTGAGGTTTTCACAAAGTCCAATGGCAAGAGGTCGTCAGTGCAGTTGGTAGATATGGCTCAAATCAGTGGAGTAAGCAACTCTCAAGGCACAAGCAGTCCCACACATCCATGGTCAATAATAGAAGCTATCTAAATGACCTTGTGGGAAAGAGGGAAAACCAGCCAGGAGCCCAGTCTACAGGACCTGAATGAATCCGTAGTTGCCACAGTAAGTGAAAAGGCCCATACAAACATGTCTTGAACTGTACCCCAAACGCAGCTTTGTTTCATCTTATTTTTGAGAGAGTGACTATAGCACACATCTATAAAAACACAGGGCCACTTTACTCCTGTGTCTGAAAAAAAAAAATAGCTTAACCTAAGATAAATGCCTTTCTTTCTAGAGTAACTCAGCACAGAACTTAGACTGCATAAGGCCCACACTGATTTTACACAAGAGGGCAGCAACCACAGAGAGAGTGTATTGTATGATCTCTCCCATTCATTTTGGGTCACTGCAAGAAGCTGTAGTCTGTGCTAGAGAGGATTCCTCCATCACCTTGAAAGGATTTCTCCACTTGCATTAGAAAGCCTGATGGTGACTATAACAAGGTCTGGTTATGGAAACTGAGACTCCAATAGCTCCCAGTGCCTTTATCATACCTTTCATCTGTACTCATCTGGCAAATTTGATTTCAGGTCATTTTGCTATTGGGAGTGTAATAATCTTCCGAAGTATGGCTAAGATAAGTTAAGTGTCTGAGTGATCCCATGAACAAGTACTTCATTTCTTTCCTGCCCCAAGTTCGTATCCAATATAGAGGATCTGGAATGGCTCTGACGTCAGCCTAATCCCCTGCAGATACTCGTTCACCTTGCATTTGGAGAATGCTTCATTATGAGTCATCTGTATGGAAGAGGCCCTGCACACTGAAAGAGCAGATCAAGACTGAAATATTGAGGGGAAAACAGGCACACACACTCAAAAACACCTTTAGGGAAGTTTCTTCTTGTTACTATATTTATGCGCTGAGATGTGAGAAACACAATTCCCGGCATGGGCAGTGTAAGGTAATTAACTATTTGATTTAGCACTGCTGTCTGGTCACTCAGTCAATGACTGCATTTAGCCTTGCTCTGAGAAGCTCTGTGTCACAGCAGCAGTGCTGGCTTCCTATTTAGGTTGTCTAGTACCCAAATGGCACGACTTTTTCTGAAAGGGCAATGACTTGTAAGCAGTCATTGGGTATGTAAAAACTATAGCTTCAGCTCTGAGCAATAAATATGGGGACGTTACGTACTGCCCCTCAAGTATATACAAATACATGTGGACCAGGAATTATGACTAATGGAGAGATTTGTGCTTCATACAGATCTGTTCTCCAGATTTTCCTTAAAGGAAAGGTAACAGAACCTCTGTATTTAGGAGAAGTATGGGATATAACAACAAGGAAGGAGGAGAGTTTGCAACATGCAAGATACATTCTTACAAGGCACCAGACACAATCTTTTAATGCTTGCTTGTAGTCCAGCTGGGTATTTGTTATTAACTCAAAGTCTCGTGTAATAAAGCAGAAATCAAGGTTACTTCGATGCCTGACTGACTTAAGTGAAATTGGATTCATTATGCAGTTTCAAACATGATGCGTGAAAACTGAAACTACTAACACTTGAGGATTCACCTAAGATTCACCTAAAAAAAGTAGTGGAATGGAAACTCCATTTTCTGGCCAGTTCTGACAGCAGTTTGGGGTTTTTTTATTTTTTTGTTTCTTTTCTAGGCAATTTCTTCTCTCCCTCTGGGCATGATAGTAGCTTTGCCTTCAGTGACACCACCTTCAGAAGATCCTAACTACCTATTCTTATCAGAGAATCCCCTTGCTTGATGATTGTCCTGAATTACCCCTTGCCTTATGGTACATTACAAAAAGAGGGAATACCTGGAAGCGTGCTTTGCTGTATGGATAGCACAGCTGTCATATGGTTCATCTGCTCAAATTCACATGCTGAGGAACATAAGGAAATCATCAACTAAATTCAACATACACACACACAAGGCACTGGAGCTTGCTATTTGTGACTGTTACGGTTAAGTCCCTAAGACTTCTCTCTTCTATACCCCTGCTTCTCATTTTTCTGTAACTCAACTTTTCCATTCAAAGCATTAATAATTTTTACTTACAAATTATTTCAGTAATGTCCAAAGGAAATATGAGAAGTTCAAACCAGCTTTGACAATCCTACAGTATTGTGCTTAGAAGAGCTGAGAGTTCTTCAGGTTGTGAAGTGAAAAATTATTTCATCTTCTTCTGGAACAATATTTTTTTCTCTGCACCTCATTCCTGTCTGGTTTCACACTCAAATGAAATGAAGTGAGAAACCTTAAACCCAGATATTAAGAAGTTTTCTTACAATTAATCACTCTGAATAAGAAGCATCTGGTCCTGAGTGAACTAAATTTATGGGAGAAATCATAAATGAGATGACATCTTACAGCAGGGCTTTATCTTAACATAAACAAATAACTCTTGTATTTCTTTTGGAACTCTGCTGTCCCCAGCCAGATATGAGAACAAACAAGACATTAGTTATATTTCCCAGTATAAGAGTTCCTTACAGCCATCCACTGGGAAAAGTGGGTCTGGAAACCACTGGGATTGTCTCAGCCTAAGCTATTGGGGTTGTGATGAATTAAAAAAGGACAACATTCTAATCTTAGTAGTGTTTTTAGTAGACTTGTGAGAACTCAAAAGAGGATTGAGCTTGCTCGCTCTTAATAAAACAATTGTTGGCCGTAGTTTGTTGGGTTTTTTTCCTAAGGAGGAGCTTAGATTAGGTGAATATTGATTAGAACATTGGCACACATCTCCCTACAGATAAGGAGGTGATCAAAGGGCAAAAGGCAGGTATTATTATTTCTATCTCACATCCCTTTTCTTGAATTTTCCTCGCCAGATCAAACATCTCCCTTACTTTCCACTTAAGCATCTTGAGCTGTATTTTGTTGAATCAGCAATGTTTCCTTTGTTTAAAAGAAATTAGCCTACCCCATAACAAAACATTCCTCGCTGTTTTTCTTTCTTCTGTTTAGTTGAAACAGGCTTGTTCTGCAAGCACAGACTCAGGGATTTCCAAAAGCTAAAGGTCAGCCTGAAATCTCACAGCACACTTACTGTACAAAAGCCAAGCAATGAAATGTTCAAAGAGTCTTCAGAGAGCATTACCCTAAAGTATAAACTAAAGTATAAACTGAGAGTCACTGCAATCCCACGTGCCTCATAGGCTGGATTTTTTTCTTTTTTTACAAAGGATGTTATTAATACGAACTTCTTCATATCCTAGAATCTCAAAATGAAACAGATTTAAGAGATCATTTTTACAATTATTCCTTTTTCCGCAGACTGCAGGTATCACCTTTTAGGTGAACCTGTATCGACCGCTGTAAACAGGTTGGATTGTTGGTTTTATTTAATGGGGAAGGAAGTTATTTTTTCCTCAGATTGTATTTTGCACTCAGATACCTTCTTTTGTGTGTTCTTAAGGTAAACACATTAAGTATTGAACACATGTAATTACATGTTCTGTAATTATAGTGGATGTTCTTAGCAGGGCTGCCTGTCCTATGTAACTCCCTTATCAGGGAACACACTGGGATCTCCCTAGTCTCGAATAGGTGATTTACCCTGGTGACAAAGATAATTATTGACATTTTTTGCCTGCTTATCACTGCTTAAAGCTCTCAGTAAGAGTTCCTTTCCACGGGATAGAAAAACATAAGTGCATGGACACCCACATACATCTTCAGATGACTACGATTGTTGCTGGAAAGAAAATGCTTCCAACAAATCTGCTTGTAATTGGAGCTGACTCAGTGCTGATTCTTCCAAAGCTGGCTAGAAAAATGGATACTAATTCCAATCAAAATTACTCACATTCTGCTGTGAGAGAGTGGGACTTCCTGGTTACTATCCTTAATATTCTCCACCAAAAAATGAAAATAGTTCTGCAAACTGGTAAAAGAAATGTATTCGTTCAGTAAAATTGTACTGAATGCATCTCAGTAGTACTTGGATACTGTTAAGTGAAATGGGAACTTGAACAAGAGAAAGAAGATCCCCCGGGAAACTGTTGTCTAAATATGCCCCAAACAAATGGAATCCAGTTAGTTTGGAAGCCTGGTTCCTTGTGGCGTACTGAAGCCAACCAGCAGGGCCATCCCTAAATCATGGCAGGGAGTACAGCAAGTTGGGAAACTTCAAAGTCGTTGTGTACAAAAGTCCTCATTAGCTTACTAATGGTTTGGGGGGATTTTTTTGGTGGTGTTTTTTTCTCTCCAGATAAATCAGCTATGAACAGACATACAGGATGGGGAAGAGCTTGCAATGGCTACAGTGGGAACAGGATCAACCCCCTATGCAGCAGTTTCACATTCCATTCAGAGACTATAAACTCTTCTTTCCACACTTTAGTGTAAGCTTCCATTCCCATAGTTTTCTGTGCTAAAACAGTTCTAGTCAGCATTTTCATATGTAACTCTGCCCGTTGGGTGCTCAGCAATAGAAACAGCAGGGATATAAGATCCTCTGGAAAGATTGTCCAGATCTCTATCCTCACCAGGGCTCAACAGTTTGTGTGTGCGAGGCACTTCTGACTTCCAGCTCCAGCTCCAGGCCTTGGAGTTTTGCTACCCTAAGAGATACCCTAAAAGATAAAGTGATGACTGGCAACCAGACCACGCCTGCCAGATCTGGGATGCAGCACTGGAGTAAAACCACAGGGAACTAAGCTCAGCCAGGCACCAGGCTGCCAGACACAGGCCTCATTCCAGCTCTCTTTGATGTCAAGGCACTAGCTGGACTCTGCAGAAAGCGATACGTGTGCAAGATTAAGGCAATAATTTTTAGTGCTTTACATCTATATTACACTTTTAAAGTTTAACAAGACTCAGGGTTTTTTATGTCTTTTTTTTTTTTTTTTTTCTTTGCTCTGATGGTGAACTACAGTTCCCTGTGCAGGGCTAAGGTTATTAACTCTTACAACTTTAGCATCATTATATCATTTTTACCTACTCACTAGAGTCTGCTGCTGCTAAAAAGTCCTTCACTCAGTTCTATTTTCCACTTTTTCCATGTTTATCTTTTACATGGGTGCTTTCATTCCTGCTATATCTTGTTATCTCTTTGCATATTCAACGTATCTTTTTTTTAAATTATTCAACCTGTGTCTCCTAGAGACAAAAAAAGGAAACAATCATGTCTATGTGTGCTCTGGAAGATGGAGAAGATGAATGCCAGGTCTCAGAGCACAGAGTCACTAGGTAGTCGATTTATTCTTGCCTGGACTAAGTCTACACAAAAAATGCTGCTGGCATAACTGTTTCTCCACATCTGTATTTCTAAATCCTATGAATGGGTACCTAAACTCATGGCAGTGGTAACAAAACATCTGCACCTGTCTGGCTCCAGATTTGAACTGCAGAAATCTACCTTTTCCATTGGGGTTGTCACTGAGATCCAGCATTTCCCCAGCAGTCTGTGTGAGGCTGTTGTGTGCTTTCTGTTCTCTCCTGTTCTTTCTCTGTCTCTCTTTCTCTATACAGGGGGTTGGCACTTGAAATCACTTCTGCAGATTAAAGTTAGAACTCAAGTCATGATTCTTTTGCAAAATGGAAAAAAAAAGGTCCATGTGTTTCAGATACTTGTGAAGGTTTGCCCTTCAGACTGGTATAACAAATACTGCCAGCACTGATTTGTAAAGTCTCACGTGGGCACATGAAATCCTGCAGTTTTGGGGCAATAGAATCCTTATAAAGAAACTTTGCCTTCTGTTGGCTCTATCTTCTGCTTCACTGTGTTCACAGGACTGTAACTGTGTCCTGTCTGGCAGTAATATCTGCTGTGGTTCAGCCAACTGGACTGGCATTGATCTGATTCGAAGCAGATATCTTTTGTGTTAATTAATGCTTGTATATTTATACAAATTACGTGCTTGAACACTCTGCTGGGTTATGACTACTGTCAGTGCATGTCATATGCTGCTTCTGACTGAGAGAATAGATAGGAATCAGTATTTATGAGTTCTACATTCAGTCCCAAAAGATCTGAAGCACCAAACTTCCCACATTTTTTGACAAAACTGGTCCCTCGTTACACAAGCACAGCACAGCACCCCAGGTTTTGTTGACTGCTTATTCATACCTCCAGAGGACAAGCACATATATTGTAATCTGTGCATTCTACAATTGCTTGTGCAAAGATGCTTGTTCTATAAGCATGACTGATGCTAATGTTTAAGAAATCAAATATTGCGATAAATTAATCTTAGTGCCTTTATCTTCTACTGATGTTTAGAAGGGGAAGGTAGAGATGATACTTGTACTTCATTTAATTATGAACCCTTAAGTATGTGGCTTTTATAGCTTCACATTTTAAAGTCACAAGCATGGCTGTGAAAACTTGAATTTTGCCTTCTGTGGGTACGTCCATGTAAACAGCTTCCATGCTTGGAAGTTGAATTAGAATGCACTAGAACAAACCTCCTTGCAAAACTTAGTTAAAAGTGATCTATTCAACTTGCTTCCACGTGAAAACTGAAGACACAACAGAGCAATTTCAGGCTTATTTGAGACTGAGCTAAGGCTCTCCTAGCTTACTTATTTGTGAAAAGGTTTGCACTGCTCTGTGAAATGCAGTACTGAAGTCTGTCATGGATATTTGGCATTCCTTCAGGTGATCCCCACAGGAACATTTGTTTCCTACAGAAAGTGAAACCATAATTTTAAAAACAGTATTAAATTACTTTTCTGTTTTTAAAGTGCTTTTTACGTTTTTTTAAATCTGGAATTTAATGTTTAGACAAGATTACAAGGTCTGACGGAAAATTAGTAAGGCTGAATTGCTTTCCGGGGCTCATAATGGGTTCCTGTCTCCTAATTCAATGAATTAGGAGAAGTATTTTTGCAGCTAGAATTTGAACTGTTAGAGGATCAAATGGTTTTATACATGATATTGTAACTGTAGTGGCTGCATTAGGTATAGGATTTATTATATGAGGAACTTGCTTTTGGCCTTGGGGATAATTAGCACTTCACAACCTTGAGAAAACATTCCCATGCCTGTGAACAGAAGATAAATCAGAAGATCTCATTTTTGGTTGGTGTTTTATCCATTGAATCTTCTACCTGCATTTTCTTATTTAAAAGAAATTCCTCCACATCTGACAACTTTTGCAAGCAGGTGTTTAAGATCATTTTTTGTGGCCATGCTTAATGTATTCAGAACGTGAGATTTTACTCCGTGTGCTGTAATTAATCTACACTGGTTTAGAAATGGCTTATTCTTGCGAGTAATTGCCAGTGGATGCACTGTGAAAGTCAGAAAAGCACGTAACAGTATGTGGTGCTCTCAAAAAAACTGCATTCAGCATTAGTTTGATAACTAGAAGCCAGAAACAGCAACTGTAATAAATTAGATGTTGTCATATTGGAAGATCACTTGCACATTATTTCATGTCTTCGATGCTCTCTCTGGATTCTTCTCGAAAGGACTGAACAGTGAGGGTGGAGCTGGGGATCTGCTGACACTTTAAACTTTAGAAATGCTTGATTCCTTTATCTGTTAAAAAGGGAAGTGCTAGGTCAGACTTTTTTCCTCAAGGATGAGGAAAGATGGATAAAAAGAGGTTAATGTGGATATGAAAAGTAAAGTGTCATTATTCATCAATTCCCATGAGTATCCCATTGGATCGGGTAATTTCCAGTGGGATTCTAAAACCTGAATTGATACAAGGCCTGTATGATCAGAGCAGCTGCTTTAGAAGGAAAGGAAATGGTGTGGGTGTTTAAATGGGAATCAAAACTGTGATCATTAGGGATCTTACCAAGTTTCAATAAACTCTGTGTGAAAGCCCAAGTAAGCAAGACAGGGACCAAACCAACCAGACTTCTTTTGACCTCTAAGCAAAAAGAAAACAGCAGTAGTGAAGGGAGTGATTGCTCACAGGTAACAAGAATTCACGAGGTGATGAATTTCCTGTTCCTTTTTTTCCCGCCTCCTCCTCCCTCTAGTGAGCTACTTTTGGGAGGGACAGGACTAGCCACTCACTTGAAGTGTATGAGTTCATCTCCTTACAACCCTAGGGAAGATAAAAGGCAATTTACTTCAGAAGAAGAGAGAGCAGGAGATCTCAGCTTCTAGGAAAAGATGGTTTTGTTCTTGGATTTTAAGAAAATCACTCTGCTCCTCATCCAGGAGGAATACTTGGGACTGTAGTAATTGTCCTTGTTGACAGCACTGACATTTGGTGTTGTGGGAGAGCACAGAGAGAGGTGTCTACTTTTACAGAGGCAGCACTGAAAGGTTTCTTCTTACCTAACTCACGAGTTACTGGCCAGACAAAACTCTACACAGTCTCTGTTCTCTCTCCTTTATATGATGGCCTTGTGTAAGAAGTAAATCAAGAAAGAGCAAAGTGGACATTCATTACTCAAGAGACCCTGATATTCTCACTTTATTTATAAATTCTAGGATTCTTCTGCTTTACTTAAAAATATGTAGATAGAACACATATGGATAGAACAAATCTTAAAAAAAAAAAAAAAAAAAAAAGGCCTTTTTCTTAAAGGGAAAAATGTGGCACTCCATTCTGGGTCTTGCTTTTGATCTACCTGATAATGTACTTGACAATTCTGTACCTGATTTGGGACTTGAACTGTGACAGAGAGACAAAGTTGAAGCAAATGTGGCCAACATAAAGATGAGTTAGTGCAGTCTTAGTGCAGGCTTTTTGTGTGTTTGAGGAAAGCAGGCGATACATTAGTGCAGGGTTACAAAGATGAACTTGTTTCATGTGGCTTTAATCAAAGCTGGGATGTCTGGAATTAAGGGTCACCACCCTGCGAGGCACCTTGAGAAGAACTGCTGTTTCAAATAAGGCCATTGCTGACATGAATGTGGACTGAAAGTTATGCTTTGTTAGAAACCAGGCATAACAACCAAACCAAACAAAACCAGAAAGCAAACCCACATATCAACAGGATATCTCAATTTGTATTTTACAGTAATTTATAGTACGTAAAAGAAGGACGATTGTTTCATTGTCCAAGAAAAGAAGAGATGTAACTTGTTCAAGCACATCTAATATATTATGCAGTAATGATTCCCAACAGTTCTGAGGCCAAGCCATACTTGAAAAAATTGGCCAGATTTGTTCTCTATTATATCCACTTCACCCTGCTCCCACAGCTGGCTGCAGCCTCCTTGCCTCTGCTGCCTGCAGCAACAGCACTGAGCTTGGGCTAATAAATGTGCTTCCACCACACTGAACGTGTCCAAGCAGCTCCTGGGGCCCTCCATGGTGCTCCCCAGTACTCCCAATTCCAGGGGCAGATGAACCAGCCTTACACTGAACTGCATGGCCTGACACACTTTAAACCGTGGGGCTCCACAATGGGCCTGGCTTTGTGATGTGCCAGACACCCTTTCCAGAGCCACAGCTCATCAGGTACCACAAACTTCTCTGGCAACAAGCTCCTTTTAGGGGTCTGGGAGGTCATGGTGCATTGCTCTCAGTGGGGAGGAGATAAAGTTTAATCAAAACTGTATCTTCAGTTGATGGTAAAAGAAACTTTGTATGAGTTCAGTAGGCCAAGGGTCTGCAGGATTTGGGTCAGAATTAAATATCAGTGATGTTGGGTAGTAGCTGTATTAATTTATTTTTTTTAAAGATGAAGGTAACACTAAAAGCCCGCAACTCCATGTTTAGATATTGTGTGTGATATCATCTCTTGACACTAAAAGGAGTTGGACATGTCCAGCTTAATACAATGCAGTTTTACCAGGTCACGGGTACTCGTTGTCCACTTGTTGCTTAGCCATCCCCAGTACAAATAAACAAACCACTCAAGGTAGGCATAGCTCTGCATGGGAAGAAGGGCTTAAATGTTGTTCTGGAAGACTTAAATAAGCAGATGAAAATAGGTTCTGACACATTTATCCTGGGCTGTTCTGGCACAGAGCTAGCCTTGGTTTTATTGCCAAAAATCATATCAAATTCATGTTAGGACTGAAAAAATAAACTCATCCAAGGGAAAAAAACCTCAAGAGATAAGTCTGCAATAACATATCACAGCCCTCTGTGTGATGCTGTCACCAAGCTCTCCTGTGTCCAGTTACTTGGGAAAGAGGGTCACTGGATGACTCCACAGGGACTGGAGCCACCTCCCTCGCAGTGGCCACAGTAGATCTAACAGACAGCTTCCAGTAGGGCTTTGTGAAGAAATTCCAGTGTGCTTCCTTCTGAGATTCAAATGCAACTTTGAGGAGGACTGGGAGCCTGATGTTTCCAGTTAGCTCTCGACACAAAAGATTTCATGGTGAAGGAAGATCAGAAAAAGGAGGAGGCAAAGCAACTGTCTATATGTGGCCAAAAGAGTGGTACACATTTAGGTTCTTTAGAATCAGAATCTCTAATCATCTTAAATCGGACATTAAAATTTAGATTGATGTAATGAGGGGGACAGAGAAAATAGAAGGAAATTAGCAAACATCCTCCCAGTGTTTCCACTCATTACTTTCCACTTATCAAGTAAGGGAACTGTCATGCCCACTGCTGAGGAACGGGATAGTGTAGGCCTGACTCGTGGCATAGTGTTCCTGATATAAGCCCATAAAGCACTGCAGAGTACACCTGGGGTCTCTTGCTTTCCAAATTTTGCTGTGCAGGAGGAACTGCAGCTTTCCCCCACACCCCTTCCAAGAACACTGAACGCAATCCAGCCTTCCAAGCTGCATGCTTAGAACATTTGTATTGTGTGGGAATTTGATACACTGTCTTGAAATTTATGTACCTTACTATTTTGTGTACAGATGCAGTAAATCACTAATACCAGCTGATTCTGTCTGAAAGGTGCTGCCAATAGACTTCTCTCTTCAAGAGTCCAACAGCCCCTTCACAATCCTCCTTATGGACAAGCAGGGAAGCAGCATGTGTCTGCTTTCTCATACTGCCCTTGGAATGAAGCTTATTGGCATTTGGGAGCAGCTTGCAGTTACATTATTGAACTCAAACAAAGAAATCTAGACAAAAAAATTTCCTAAATAGGACAAGATTTTTCCATCGGTTAATGCTCTAAAATTCAACATGCTGTGTGGATTGCCAGAACACAAGTATGTTTCTGTTTTTCCTTCTCGTTGCCAAATCTGGGTAGATACTGAAACGCACTGGATGTTGCCATCTGCAAACACCTTTAGGTGATTTTTGCTGGAAATTGGCAACTTCTGGATGTCATATTGGCACCTTCAAAGATGTGTGTGGCTGATGGTTGTTTGAATGCAGAATATGTAAACTAGTTCAGTTTTTCATTTGTACACTGTTCTGCTTTGTGACACTTTTATCTCTTTGGCCATAAAAATGGCTGTCCTGGATGCTGTTTTCATTTGG
Organism: Oxyruncus cristatus; assembly: GCA_013399855.1. Classification (NCBI taxonomy): domain Eukaryota; kingdom Metazoa; phylum Chordata; class Aves; order Passeriformes; family Cotingidae; genus Oxyruncus; species Oxyruncus cristatus. The sequence goes on along the minus strand of VXAY01005024.1, from coordinate 483,178 downwards.
GGTTTATTTTCGATGTGAAGGGTAGAAGTGATACTAGGATTCTCCTAGAAAACCCTTATGCTTACTTATTAAGAGACAAAACCCCCACAAAAAATCCCCAGACAAATTTGGCGTATCTTCAAAGCTATCTCAGCTGTACAGATGTGTTCTTGTTCTACAGTCCAGAGAGTTTTCTTAGACCCCCCACCCGCTGGCTGAAGTAAACTTGCTCAGCTGCATAAATGAAAAAGAACGTCATACTGAGTACATTTGAAGGCTTCTGAACCAAGTTTAATCTACTGTCATCATCATTTACATCTTCTCTGGCACACAGGACTTGTTGTGAAGCAGTTAATACACTTCAGTTACTGTTCTTCCCTGGTTGATAATCCTCACAATTCCAGACAAAACTCATTGCGTACCAAGGCTTCCCAATACCTTTACCCAGAAAGGTTTCTTTCAGGTGTGCCTGTTCGGTTCTTATCCTTAAAACACCTGACAGATGAAGGGATGGTAAATGTCAGGAGAGATGGGTTTAGGCCATTGAACAAGGGGAGAGCACAGTGGATCTGTTTCCATGGTGGAAATGGCCAAAAAGATGACCCTAACACCACAGTTGATGTTTGAGTTATGTTAGTTGATGTAGTTGATAAATGTGGAAGGATATAGAGGAAAAGGACTGAAAAAGCAAAGGGGAGAGTAGAAGAAAATAGGAGAACATCCAGTTTAGGAGGTAGGTTAGAATAAGCAATGCAGGATGTTTGAAGACAGATTTTTAGGCAAAGATAATTTAGGAGTGGATTATTCAAGAGCAGAAGTTGTGTGCTCATGTCTCTGTGCAGAAGGAAATCAGAGGAGCACACTAGAGGTGTCAGAGCCTGGGGAGGGACAACTAAAGGGAGAGGTTAGATGAGGCTCTGATTGCAAAATGTCTTCAGAACCGACCCACTTCACATCTCAGATGTGATGAAAGGCAGGTTTGCAGATAAAGAGGAGTAGTCCATAAGTATTTCCAGAAAAAGCTGTATCTGACTCATAAGTTCAGACCCTGGCCTGTAATGCTAAATGGGACTATGTGTAGACTCATAACTCATCCCTGCCCCTCATCAGCTCCGTCTATCTGCAGCCACAATCACTGGAACCGGCTCTTCCAATGGAGCCCTTCAGCATAATTGCATTAATCAGTTCTGCTGATCACGTCAACATAAAAATAAATATGTTTCTAAAGTGGGTTTGCTCAGTCTTTGGCCCAAACTAAGAATTTGGTCCTGCCATCCAAGTGCCTCAAAATCTATAAGCACGAAATTTTGCAGCCATCTCACCCACACTGCAGGAGTTTGAAATGGGGCAAGTTAGGAAGTTTGAATAACACTTCTGACTTTTTGGTTTGTAAAACCATCTTTAGTTCTTTGGGAGTACGCAACTGGTTGTACCCTTTCATTGATAGTACCGATTGTCACTCTTGTTCTGTGCATCAGGCTGTTTCTTTTCTGAAGTAATTCAGTAAGTAAGGTTTGAAACTGGCTGTGCTATCTCTTGCAGTTTTCATTTTACATATTCTAAGGAGCATGCTAAAAAATGGTCATATCTTGCATGTGTACTGTAAAAAATGGACTAGATTGACATTTAGTATTTTAGCTCCTGGCAAGAGTTAGATATTTGTCAGCACCACTGGTCCATAACCAAAAAAGGTATTACTTGCAGAAAAAAAAAAAACAAAAACACAAAACACTTTCAAAAATTTTCATTTGCTTACAACAGCAGAAAAACAGGCCAAAGGTGTTTTATACCATGAGCATGGAGATTTTCCTCCAGCACAATTATCTGTTTTCTTCCCTAATGAGTGATTTAAATTTAGGCCTCCAAAGTGCACCGAATTGGAGTTCTGCTGGTTCTGTGTGTAATTTTGTGTTGCTAGGAGTTGAGGCTGCCAAATAATGCACAGGAGAACTCGGAAACCAGTACAGTGGAGCACTAGGAGAAGGCAGGAAAGGGAGTGGGGGAAAGGGCTTCGCTTTCAAATTGTATGTTTGACCTCTGTCAGTCATTTGCTTTGCAGTAGGGAAAATATAAACTGAACCGTTGGCCTTTTGCAAACTCTGAGAACCCTGCTTTGCAGAAACTTGTCATTTTTACCCTTTGAAGGAAATGGGAGCTCAGCTGCAAATTCCGGAACAGTTTGAGGTAACATTTTTTATGGACTACCACTACACTTTCCTTGGAGTCTTTTCCTCCAGACACAAAATGTATGTAGCTTCCTACACAAACCTTTTTGATAAGCTTGTTTCCTTCAGTTCTCTTTGTTAGCTTATGTTTATCTTCATTATTATTAGTAGTAGTATTTTTTTTTCAGCAGGAAATAATATATCCAAAATACCACCCAAAAACTAAGGTACTTTTTTATTCAACACTAGTAAGTATCTTTGCTGTCTCTCCTGGACACTCACTTTCTCGCTTACTCCCAGTTTCTTCCCAAATTTCTGGCTTTAGTATGCAGGAAATGCCTTTTATAAATTAAAATTAGGTATTTGCTTGCTGACGAATACCTGTACCACTGACAAACAGATTAAATCTACAGTCCAGGAAATGTTCAGGATGCTTCTCTTTAAATAAGAAAACCTCTCTCATTAAATCAATTAGTTACCACTTAAAGGAAAAATGATGCAGGATATCCAAAGGAATTAGTAAACTGTTGGGTTATTTCTACTCGATTAGGGTTATATCCTGGCCAGTGGTTTGATCAGGGTATTTTAAGGACCTGGAGTGGTTCTCCTGGAGGAACCATTGCCCTCTGTGCAGGTGTTGAGCAGGAGTCCTCAGCAGAAGGGGCAAGGAAGGGTTTGCTCACAGTCCTATGCTCTCATGCTGTTCATTATGGTTCCCTTTGATCCACAAACTAAGGCAGCATCTCCTCAGGAAATCTCCTCAGCATCCTACCTCCTGTAGGAAAGCAGAGCCTTGCTGCATCACTGCCTGCTGTGGATCCTGGAAAATGGCCAGTGTCAGAGGGGCCAAGGTGGATCACCCTAAACAAGGTCCTGTCCTGAGCATGTTTGCAAGTGTGCAGGGCAGTGGCTCATGTCAGACAGCACTTACAGCTCAACACAGGATAAAGCAAATCTTTCAGTTTCTGTGGTCATAGCCATTTCTGGTTTAGAGGGCCTGTTTAATTTAATAGTTCACTTAGTTCTACTGATGCACTCTAATTGAATTCAGCTGGATTATTTCCCTGTCTCCTGCCAGCCTTCTCCCTCCCGCAGCTCCCTGGCAACCAGGTCCAGGACAGGCCTTTAAAAGAAGCACAGACTCTCTTTTGCAGTCTGTTGCAATGTTGTTTTTTTCTTTTTTCAAATCGAATTAAAACTACCCCAATTCAATCTACTGCACTGATAAATTGTGGCTGTGGGTCTCTCATCATCAAATGTGACTCCTAAAGCATCAGCAGTGCATGTCCTCCCTTACAGTAGTGCCTGGGCTGTACTGTAAAGCATAGAGTCATCTGAAGCCGTGCAAGCTTCCTGAGTGCTTGTGGCACATCCACGAACCTTGTTTGGCCAGGACATCCTCTACTGGTCAAACATGAGCAAGCTGGAAGTGGGGTGGAGAGGGCTTGGAAGCTTTTTTTTTTCTTTTGAAGCTCACCTTTGAAGACTACAGGATACTCTGGATGTATTCAGAAGATTCAAACGCAGTTGGTCTCATGGCAATTTGAAACATTCAGCATTTTCCTGTAAGCTGCCTAGGAATGGGAATTTAGATACATAGACACTCTGGCCAAAATACAGGCCTGGTTTTGCTTTCCAAATGTGAAACTCCTGCTGAAATCACTTGGTCACTTCTTATTAACTTCAGCCTCAGCTGGAGCAATCTTAGGAGAAACACTCAGGGAAAAGTTCCATGAGAAATTAAAAAAAGAAAAAAAAAATCCTACTAGCACTTTGGGAAACTTTATATAAATGGCCAGTATTGGACTTGCACTTTCACACCAAAACCCACGTAATTGTTTGAAATTCAAGGGAACACAGAACATTCCTTGACTACAAGTGACAAATGCAGCAAGTTCCTTTGCAGTCTGTGTGCACTAAGGAGAATGAAAATAAAAATCTGTTAAAATTCTCTTGCTGGAGTAACAATGTGCAGAAGTAACTAGTAACTAGTAACTAGTGCAAAAGATAAAAAAAAAAAAATGCATTTTTCCCATGTCTTGCATGGTACACTTGCTAAATAGTCAGCATTCCTCACCCAGCTGCTGCATCAAGCTACCCTGCACTTTTTCAATGCAAATCTTAAATAAAATGAAATTAAACAATATTTGCTATTGTATCCTTTGTGCCATTGTGGGGACAGCAATGCAGAGAGTAATACAATAATATTTACTTGCAGCATTTGCGGTCTTTACTGTCCACAGCACAGCTGCTTATGGCCTTAATGTATTTTTATTGCAATAATTGTATTATTGTGGACAGTTTGACTTACAGTGTTGGGGTTTTGAGGAGTTGCCAAGTAGCTGAAGTAGGTGGGATGCAGTAGGAAAGTCCCATTATCTGTGCATAAGTCAGTAAGTGATCATTCCCAAGCTCCATGTGTCCTTTTGGCAGTCAGTGGTTTGCTCTGGTGGCTGCAGGAGCTCACTCCCAGGCCAGACAAGAATAAAGTAAATTAAAAATTGCTTATGAAAAGAGATTTATGTCTTATCTATAGAACTGAAACAAGGGGAAAATGTTTTATTATCTCCTAACCTTTTCCCCCTTCCCTTCAAAACGCTACAGTATTATGTTGATTTACAGCCTTCTGAAAAAATTTAATATTTTTCTCTTTAAAATTATCCTTATCGTGCCCAAAACAGAAGATAATTTGGTTTGGTTTTATTAAAATCCTTTCTGAGCTTTTTACACTGTAGCTATTCTTCCCAAATGAGTCATACAGTAACCATTCCCAGTTTGTAGCCAGTTCTCCAAAGAAGCAGAGGAAAAAAGAAACATCTTCCTTTTAAGGGCATGAGACCTGTTTGTAAAGATAAACCCCTTTCCATTTCTATTTGAAGACATTCTCCATAACCCAAGAATTGATAGTTATAAAAACACTACCTACTTTATTTGGATTACAAACCCAGTCATAGCTATAGAACATTGTTTAATGTTAGCCTAAAGCATCTGTATATACACTTACACTTAGGGGCACTGCTGAAATTACACATGCACCATGTCAAACGAGCAGCTAGTTTACCAGAAATCTGCAAGAAACAGCTTGAAAATGCTTTCATTTCATTTTATTTAGGATTTTTAAATAAATGAGTTTAAACAAAGAGGTATTTAATATTTATGTGGAACAAAAACACTTCAAGAGTATGTAATTGTATAAGTAAGCTAAGAGCGATTTCTGTTAAAGTGCTCTGTGATGCCCAAAACTCATCAGACTGCTTGAATGTCCTTAGGATTTGGGAAAATGTCACACGTTGCTGGGACAATTTCTGTGACCTCTGAAAGCCACAGTTATTTTAATGGCAGCTTTGTTGTGCTTCCACTCGATTTCTGTCCATAGAAACTGTAATGGGTATTTAGGTGTCCTCACTGTGCATTTTGTTCTCAGACTGTGGTCCTGCCAAGCTTATTCCATTAACCCTGCAACTTGCAAATAACAATTTGAGAGAAGATTTAAACTTGGGATTACTTGGTTTTTAACCTCTTGTAGGGGGGATAACATTGCAATCCAGGACATCCAGAAATGTATTCTGATTTTAATGAAAGCTGGAACTCAGGTAAGAACCAGATTTTAGTAGCTGGTAGTGAAAGGAAAATTGCATGTCATGAGGGTCACAACAAATTTTAAAAAGTTGGCCGATAACCATGGTTATTTTACACGTGTTTTTTTTTCAAGATACCTGACTATAGGTCAAATTTTTTTCAAGATATTAATTTTAAATGTGCAAAATGTGTAATTACATATGAATTAAAACATTTCACTGGATGCGTTGCTTATACAGGAAGTAAGAATACAGTTATAAACTGGTTAAAGGTTAAAGGGGAAAGAACCCTGATATTAAATTCAAACAGCAAAGCAGAGATGAATTGTTTAGGCTGTACTGCCATCCATTTAGCTCTGAACCCCTGACACTGTAGTTTATTAGAGAGGTGGAGACAACAGAATCCTTTGTCACAGGGATTTATATTACCAGAGGAGCTACAGCGGACTTTTTCTGTGTTGTTAAAATAAATTAATCAAAACCAGCAGGGGAGCGTCCTTGAATTACAATGGTTGCATTATTCAGAAACTGTAAAGATTGAATTTTTAAGGAAATCCAAAAGGCATGTAGCTTGGGAAAGAGCCAGTTGTTGCCAATTTTAACAATTCTTAATATAAGAAGCTGGATTATTGTTTCAAGCAGACCTTTGGCACACATTTTCTATGATTTTATTGAATTATCTTCCTCTGAAGTATTATTATAATGTACTAACACAGACATAATATGGCATCTCTCTTCCTAGATTGATCCTGAAGTACTTTCATGATCTTTGGCCAAAGTCTGTGCCAGCTTTAAGACATGCTGGCTAAGTCAGGGATGCAGCCCACACATCCATGGAATGCAGCAATCCTGAAGCAAGACCTAAAGGTCCACAGAAATGTTAGAGACAATGAGTGGGGACAGTACCTAGGACAAAATTCTGCTTGCTTAAGTCACTTAAATTAAACCCTGGTCTCTACCAAAACTATAAATAATAGAAATACGGGGTTAAGAGAGATAACTGAAAAATGGTGTGGGATTAAAATAAATAAAAAAAAAAAATTTCAAGTCTTACTCAGATGTTACTATAATAGTAAGTTTAAAGAGTTTTCTAAAAATAACAAGAAAAGAAACGAGCACATGCAAATGAAGGGGATAATCTTGACTGTATCAAACATCTGGAAAATATAAGTACACATGAAAGAGCTGCTCATTTTAAGGATTTAATCTAATAACTCATTCTGTTCAAGAAGATTAACATGTGGCTATAAAATACCTGCTTGCCATCAGATTTCACCCCAACATGGTCATAGAAAGGTTTTAGACAGCCTTAGTTATATTAGTTTAGGACAACAGCATTCCTTTTCATTTTGTGTGGCTACTGTTGCTCCAGGTCTGCTACAGGATATCCAGCATATTTTTCAACTAATAAATGATGCATCCAGCTTGGTCACGTTGCTATGGCCATGTGCAACCTCCAAGTAACCTTAATGAATGTAAATCCTAAACTGTGCCAGATCTTCATGGCTTGGTTTTTAGAGTGAGCAATGCCTTTACTGCATAAGAAAACAGCAAACAACTGTATCTTGTACCGAGTGAAGAGGCACTTTTTGAAAATACTTCTGAAATGAAGACTCCGGTGGCTATAAACCCAAACTCCTTCCTGTAGCATTTCCCTTTATGTCTGTGGAAAGTGCTTCAACTCCCACCGAAGGTCAAATACTAGCTTTAAAAGATGAGACAAAAGCAGAAGAAGAAGTGAAAATCACTGTCTTCTCCTCTCCTAAGCATTGTGCTGCTTTCAGAGCTTATTTGTGATAGAGAAAGCAGTGTGAAGGAACATCTGGCAATGTGACAGCATGGTATTCAGGGACCGTTGTTCAAAGGAGTTTCAGGAAGCCCTTGGGAATGTCAAAGTCAGTTCAGGTCTGCAGCACTATTCCAAATGCCAAGCACCAAATAAAGGGAGCAGAGGCCAGGAGGACCTTGTGAAGGCACAACTAGAAACTGAGAAGACATTTATGTGAATTGGTTCTATGATTTTGTAATTGTTTCCTGAGCAAGTGCTTCCCTACGGTTTACAACACAATATACCTCGGAAATCAATAGGTTATGTAGCTCCTCATCTCATGGCACTGCTTTTAGCTCTCTGTTTAAGAAACCCTTCCAGTCACACACAGTTTTCAGCATACTGGTAATGTAAGAAGCCATTTAAAAATTGACTGAGGATCAAGAGTGACATTTTAGGCAACTGAATAGGAATGTAAACACATACAGTGCTCTTTTTCACCTAAAAGAAGATAATCTGACTCAGATTGCCTCTGCAGACTTTGCTGACACCTCTTACTAATACAATTTTGGGGGAAAGGTCCTGTTCTATGAACTACTAGTATCTTCTCAAGTTCCTCTGGGAAGCACACTCCTCAAGGATTGTGTAGTCGTTAAACAGACGTCACAGGTCAGCACCTCCATAAATTAAATTCAGCGTCAGAATCGGTGTCCAGTTTCCTTTCCTCTTTATTATTTTGCCCTGAGACTTATCTTTTTCTTATTAACTTAAATCTAATAATTAATTTTAAAATCACGGCAAGAGCATTTTAATGTCAGTGTTTCAGAGGGGATTGGTTTTTCTTTTAGCATGGAAGAAAGGAGTCAAGGGCAGTTGTGTCAGGATCTGTATTTGAGATACTGATTTAGGGTGTGACTAATTGTGTTAGAATGATGGACAATCTAGAAGTGCACAAGGCCTGGAGGAGCCAAGTGAAAGGGCCAAAAACCCAAGTACATGAAAAATGTCATCTGGCCTGAGAGTATCTTGCAAATGAAAAACTAAAGAAATCCAAAAAGGTCCAAGAAAGCTTTTATATGAAACTAAACTCCAATGTGTAAGTCGTGCTTTAAGTGACATACAGGTATAATGTGGGATTATGTAAATCCCTACAAATGAACACTGCTTTCTGTAGTGCTATGGAACTACAAAAGCAGGGAGGACTTGCTAACATATCATTTCTTCTTACAATGATCTGATGGAAACTTATTGGAAGACATTTTTTAGTTGGATATCAGACGAGAGAGAGGCACTGCACAGGGCTGAGGCAATAGGTAAGTCCTACAGCTGTGCCTGGCACTGTGTCTGCATCCAGGATGTTTGATCCAGTCACTGAAATAAACTGTATTTTCCAGCCTTTAAAAAAATATTTGGGTCTAGAGCAGTAAAAGGTTTTGGGCAAAGATTTGGTTTGACTCTCACTTTAGGTGAGCTTGAGTGCCATCCTGTTGCCTAGAACACCTGAAAAGAAAGCATTTTTCATAAAACGAAGGGCTCCTTCCCACTCTTTTCAGTTTCAGCTGATGGTGCTAAAACATGATCCCATTTCTGCCTCTCTATTTTTATCCCAGGACCCAGCAGCCGATGAACCATGCCAGGGTTTAATTCTTCAGCGCTGGATGATGCAGGAATCCAGAGGCCTGAATTCAAGCCTGATTTGAACAGGCCAGTGCATCTTTAGTTTTTGCATAAGTCAATTAGCACCCCATATCAATTTGTGCTAATTCCCAGTCTCTGCAACTTTTCCAGGCCTCTTATGCAAATCAGGCCTGGAAGCAAACAACAAGTGAGTGACCCAGAAGGCTGGTACGGGGCTGGGCACCATTGTTCTGAGGCCAGGAATTTCAGTGCTCCATTTGTTCATGGAGTAACTGAAAAAAAATGTGAAGCCACAAGGATAACTACCTCCTCAGGCTTAATTATTGTACCCTTTGTACTGTTCTTCCCAGGGTAGAAAAAGAGGCATTCATGGTCCTGTCACTACATTTAGATTCACTGGGTTGTTTTTCACTGTTCCTGTAAATATAGAGGAAGACAACTGAAACTTAGAATGACAAGAGGGTTTAAAGTCAACCCCTTTTTGTGGTCACAAATTGTGCCATGAAATCAGAAATACCTTGGTAGCATTATCCTGGTGATCTGGAAAATGACTTAAAAATGTAGCACATGTAGGAGTTGACTCGGTGTCCTTCAAATGAAGATTCAATCATGGAAAATTTAGTTAGACCACACCTGTACTGATCTGTTAGTTTAAAACTATTTGAGTAAAACTGGGCTCAAGCTGCAAAACTCAGGTAGATTTCCAACACTGTAACTGTTCAAGGATGCATCCTTGGGTTTGGTGCACTTCATGGGAGTAAAATGACCTGGGTTTAGAAGATCTAGTGTTACAAACTGAAGTCATGACTGCAAGTGAGGGCAGAGAAAGCAAAATAAGATAATGAGGAATTTATTAAAACCACCATTTTAAGATAGCTCAAAATTTGGGTTAAATTGCATACAAGACCTGGGAGAGTTCTTATATCTCCAGGACTCCCACCCAGCTGATGTCAGATTGGGCTGGAAGGAACTGAGGTTTGAGATAATTTTTTTTCTACTTTTTTAGTTATTATTTCACTACATGTATTCAATAGTTGTGTGTAATATTACTATTGAACACGGTGTCAAATAGGTGTTTTCTCTTAAAAGGATTACAACTGCAGCTTCAGTAAGAAGACATTAAACCTGGCAACCAAGATTTCTCCAAGGTGTAACTGTCTTTATGTTCACTTACCTATGATTTTGGGGATTGTGAATAAGAGCACCATCTAGTGATAATCAATAATGGCAGTATCATGAAAAGGTGCTTATTCAGACTGGACATAAAGGCACACTGTGAATTCACTTACCAAAGGGACTGGGGGGCTTGAGAGGAAACGGAGTCCTGGCCGTGATTTCCAAAACACTGGTGCCTTCCCCTAGATCCTCCTAAAAATGCTCAATGAATCTGAAGACTGACTTTGACTGACAGTATGGAAACCATGAGATAACAACTTTAATGCTAACATTTTGTTTCAAAAGCCAATTAGGTAATCTCATTATGTATTCTTGGAACAGAACTCTCCACATTTGTGAATTTTTATGTTGATCAGCATAACATACTTATTGCACTGAGTGAGAATTTGGATGAAACCATTCTAATTTCCTAGGTATCCAACTTTTTTGGAAAGGCGACATTCTGAATTATTCTTTTTTCAGTGAAGGGTATCAAACAGCATCTCCTCTTAAGGATCTTAGGCATTAAATAGTATTGCATGTTAGAATTTGCCTAAAACATCCATGCTTAATGATAGTTTTTTCCTAATTTGAAGGATTTTACAAGCAGGTCTTAGACTACCCATTCTCCAAGTATTATTTCAGTGTGCAGGAAGATCATTATGAATATATGCTAATATAGAAAGCTATTTTTTCCTTTCAGATTATTTCCATATGCATCCTCTGTAATTAAATCAGTGGCTTATGGCAGCTGGCCTTTGAAGTGATCTCTGCAAAATAGAAAAATGTAATTTGTGGGACAAAATGCTGATTACTCTATTCCAGCCACATCTGTTAAGCTCTAGTAGTTCAGAGATTTCTGTGATGAGGGAGTTCATGCAAAGCAGAACGTTTCCTGTGTTCCTTTCAGTCCAGAGGAAGTCCAGTGGAAGTGATGGGCACTGTTCTAACCAAGTAACAAGGTTTGAAGTCTGAGCTGTTGCTTGCCCACAATTTTCAGTGAATTCACTGAAACTGGTGCTTAAGTAAGTTGCTGTACTTGTGTGTTTAAATGAAAGTACTACAGGGAGAATGGTAGAGAAAGCAGAGCAAGACTTCCTGGCAGAGAAGACAAGGATTTAGAGAGATGAACAGAGAGATCTCTTCAGTGGTGGTGGGTGAGTAAAGCTAATAAAACTCATGACGTGGTTCCCCTTGACTGCAGGACATCTTGGAAACACCTGATATTATACAGGTATAGACAACCATTATAATTACTATTGCACAATTCTCCGTGTTTTTTGCACGACCCTTAGAGCCTTTCCAAAGGGATGCCAGTTAAACTGTTGAGGATGCATCTACAAGATGGGTTTGCCAACACAAGGAGTTTCTGTCCGACCTGTCCAGCCACAGTTGTGCCTGCTGAAAAGGCTGTCACCCACAGCTGCTGGGCACTCCTTTCCCTTTTCCTCCTTGGAAAAAAGTTACATTATTTAACGGTGTTACTGGGATACCCCCAAATCTAGGGTTTTTTATTCCCTTTGAAGGGGAATGACTTCTGGTAGACACAGCAATCTGTAGTAAGAAGATTCGTAGCAGAATCTGCTACACCCTTCCAAATGAGCATTTTTATTCATGATATCTGCTTCTAATTAAATAACTGCACTATATTATCCATACTAAGACCCAATCCTTTGCCCTTTGAAGTCCATGGCAAAGCTCCCACTGAGTTCATGGGAAAAAATGTAACTCTTTTGTTAAGGCTTCCTTTAGTGATAATTCAACTGTTAGGTGTTTTAAACAACGGCTCAGCTTTGCCACCTTTGCCTTCAAACAACAAGCAGCTCCTGGTACTCCTGTACTAGGCAGAGGCTACTAGGAAGGGCAGATTTGGTCTTATAAAGTTATGTTCCCCTGTCACTCTGCTTTTTTTCCTTTCTGTTACTGTAAAGTGCCACAATGGACAGAGGGTGTCTTGCATCATCTTTATTTTAGAAACTTTCTTGAAATTCAATATTGCAGCAATTTATGCCATAGGGGGCATGTTTATGATACAGAGAGCGTATCAAATGGAACCAGCAGTACAGAACACCACAGCTTGTCTGCTCCCTTCGTAGTTTTGACCCATCACCAGTTCATCTGCTAATGAATTGTAATATAAAACATGCTCACAAAGCCCAAAGCATACAGCTTCCTAAACGGGACCATATTTCTAAAGTACACTTGCAAAAAGGCAAGTTTATAAAATAATGATTCTCCAGCTGCACAGCCCGGGATGACATAACTCTTTTGAAGCGAAAGGTTATCCTTGCATTCGGTGCCCAGTCCCAGATGTAGGAAGGAGATATCAAAGAAAGATGGAAACTTAAAGGATTCAAAATGTGTCTCTAGAAAGTAGAAAGAGAAGTTGCAGACAGGATTTCCCTGCTAAACAAGAAAGAAGAGTCCCTGTGTGCCCAGGACTGCAGCACATGATAGAGAGCTTGTGGTCTAAGCCTGCTGGCTCTGGAGAGCTTGCAGCCAACAGGCTTTTGTTATAATTTACCTTCCACATAAGCAACAAATAAAGCAGCCACTTCTTCGCTGTTCTTAGCACCCCGCTGAGAGCAAGGTGCTGAGGTGTTTTGGAGATTTTTGGCTATCATGCTCAACACCAGGTTGTATTGGCAGGTACCCAAAAAACAGCACTTTGATTTCGGTGCATGCTGAAGCGTTTCGGTCTAAATGTGCGTTAGTCTCATCCTAACGTTCACACTGGCTGTGGACTACAGATTCTAATGAAATGGGACAGATGGGAAAAATTAGGGAAAAGGAGAAAGAGATCCACAGTGTAACTTGTGTACGCTAGGTTTGAAATTTAAAACCTCCAAGTTGATATCCAGGGTTTTTTTTTTACTGCCAGTTTTGTTCCAGCCAATGAGCTGTGCTTGTGAGTGCTGGTTGCAATCTAAATGTTATCATTTTTGTCCATAGCTAATTCCATGCACAGAATTATTCCTCTTAAAGATATCTCTGCAAATTTTATAGAGTGCTAAGCATTTATCTCGTGAAATATTGTCCCTTAAGTAATTCTGCTCTAAATATTTCTGCTGTAAGTTGGAAGAACACTGAGATGTGTATTTGGAGGAAAGCCCTTCCATGATATGCATAAATTGCTAGCTGTATCCTCTCAAACAATCTGACACAATCCTAAAGGCCTTTGTAAACAACATTTCCTGTTGTGATATTTTAATATGAACTTGGCTGAAAGTCATACTGTTACATTCACATTCACAATAAGAATGCAATGGCAGAAAATACTGAACAATGACATGTAATAATGCCTTGCAGTGTATTTTAAAAGTTTCCAGCAAAGAAACAAAAAAATGGAGCAAAGCTCTGTACAAAGCAGCTAATCTAATTTAGTAGGAATACACTGTTCGTTTTTTTTAGTTTTGTTTAGTTTAAATCAGTGTGAATTATGGTGTTCATTCTATTCCATTGAAAACTCGCCTAGCGTGAGAGTTGGAAAAGCATCTATTGGAAATGAGCAGAAATGAATCCATGGATCCAAACCATGCTTACATTTGCCTAAATACTGTGGGAAGTGTGCCAAAACCAGCTTGGTATGTAGTCCTGTATATCCAAAACAGGGTATACACTCGTGTGCTAGTTGAGCTTGCAGCTTTTAAACAGCTAGATGGGACTTCAGTTCTAAACATTTCCACTGGCACAACAGCTGGAATGCAAAAGTTTGAAACTAAGGAATGCAGAGCCCTAACCTTTAGAAGTGCATGGAAACCTTTGGTGGTTAAGGTGTATGATTTTTCCCCCCCCCTCATTGTTTTTCTGGTTAGCAATGGCAGAGTTTTCAGGAACAGTTATTTAGTGGTGTTTTATTTTCGTTAGGTTTGAGGATCCTTACTTTGTTCCTTGGTTTTGCAAAATAAATTAACCTGAACTCCATAAAGCCCAACTTCTTCCAGTCTGTCAATGAAAGTTTTGTAATTTACTTAAGTAGAATCCAAATTCTGTCATCTAAACAAGTGCAAAAATGTATTGGTTAGTAAATCGGGTCAAGACTCATCAGACAGTCAAAATCCTCTCCAGAAAAGATAGATAAACCCACAAATTTCCACATAACTCCTTGTGTGAAAGAATATGTAAATATGCCTCACAGGGTTTTCTGAATATCAGCAAATACCATCTGTGTCAGATGGTCTGAAGGGTGAATTTGAGAGTAAGAGGCTGTCCAGGCTGCAAAAACAAACTATGTTTGGAAATGTATTAGCCAGCAAATTTAAACAAACACTTTTAAATACAGGCCAAGTAAGGCAAGTTGTATTTAAAATCATGTAGGTTGACTCTAAACTCCCCTCCCTTGCTGCCAAAGTTCAACCAGCATGTTTTAAACATGGCTTGCTCTGTTGAGTGCTATTGCATAAAGTTGTGTTCAAGTCCTTTTTGAAATGTCAATTGATACAAACAAGGCCATGTCAGCAGGGTCTGTGAGCTCAGTGCTGAACCTTTACACAGCGCACTGAGCATTGGCAATTCAAACACAGTGGTGTAGAGAAAGATCCGACTTTATCTAACCAAGTTTACCTGCTTGGAAGTGTGACAGGAACTTGAAAAGGTTTCCTTAAACCCATCAGCTTTGGTGTCCTTTGTGGATGGACCAACTCTGTGCTAACATACCTCTCCTACCTGTGGCAGGGACATGCTTTGCCTTACCTCAGGATCCAAAGCATAACTGTGCTGCCATGTCTCACCCTCAGGTTTTTTTCCCACTAGACTAAGTGAAAAGCTCAACATGGTGAAAACCTCTTGGGGTTGTTCGGCATTGAGTCCAGTATTTTGGAGAAAAAGTCAGACTCCACAGCAGAGCCGACCTCTGATTACATCCAGCATTAAGGAATCATATTCACACATCACTTTTCACACCATTGGTTCAGGTTGTGCCCAAGTCTTTGAGTTTCACTTTCAGTTTCAAGTTCCAATGAATCCAAAATGATGAAATGGAGACTTGAATTGAAATCTGAGAGTTTTGATGGACAAGGGCACAGGTCTAAAATGACCAGGGAGCCAGTTGTCACACGTCATTACTGAGCCAAAGGTATAACTACTATTTGGGCAGCAGCAGCAGAATTCTCCTTGTAAACATCTGTTCATTTTTACTTTTAGGATCAGAAAAGGAGGGCTGAATTTCCTTTGAAGTGCTTAGAGGTCTGAATCATGCAGCTTACTGCCCTTGAATATTAGAACTATTTGGTTAAGTTCCCAATCTTAAATTACCAAGACTTTGACAGATACAAACAATGAGTTCAGCCAATTGCTGTTTGGTGTAGGTAACAAATATGCTGGGAATGATGCACCTCTATTGCAAACAGATAATTTTATGAAGTCACATAGTAATTGAATTATAAATCTAAATCGACTCCATTAAATTACCTGTTGCAAAAGAGATGCTTCTTAAACAATATAGCTTTATTATATATAACATAGTCAGTGTTGTTAGGTATTAGTAGAAAAACTCACAAGACTTTCTCTTTTTGTACATACAGTTTTTATGTATTTTAAATGAAAAAAGAAGTGTTCAAGGAAAAATCCCCCACGATATTCATAAAAACACATTCTTTCATATATCTCATGGTGGAAACAGAAAGGAGATGCCATGTGTTACTTTGCTTTTATATATCTTAAATTCTTATCCTTCTAGGGTCAGTGTTACACTGAGAATTCCCAACCATCTCCTGCTTTGGGAAAGCTATCCTGCAGTGCAGTACTGACATGCTTTGGTGCCTTGGTGCATACAACCACTGTTTTCCTTAGCTTTATACTCCTGATATCCTTTTTTTTAAAAAAAAAAAAAAAAATCCTGTCCATTTGTTAGATATCCTTTCTAGCACTGTATGTCTTTGGAGATAGAATTTAAAATAATTGCTTTTAAAGCCCTTTTGGTACATGAGGACAGTATATAGAACACACAAATTCTTTTTAACTGAAAGTAAGTTTTTATGAAGTATTTACATTAGTGACCGTCACAAAGCGAGTTGGTGTATGGAGCCAGGATTCAGAGAGGTATTAAACACTTTGTGTATCTCTATGGAAAATGAGTCAAATGTTTTCAAAATTTATGTTTTGAATAAGGGTTGGAAGTAGACAAGGAAAAATTATAATTTCTGAGACTTCAAAAAAACCTGTTTGTTGCAATCTCACCTCTAACAAATTATTGCAAAATCTTGTATCTGATTTAGTGGTTGTAGAATTATTTGCTAGTGAAAATTGCCTATTTTATGTACTGGTGAGAAAAGTACTGAGATATTTCTTTGTAAAATGTTTGTCTCTATCTCCTTAACTGTTTGCATAGTAAGGGAAGACAGTACTTAGTACTACAGGCAAAACTCCCGTGGATTTTAGTGAGAATGCTTCTTGCATATATGCTTTAAGAGCTAGGCTACAGACAGTGGGGACATGGTTTACATATTCTTTGTAAATGTAATAAAACTATTTTAAAAGGCATAAACCAAACTGGTAAAAGCTGATTCTGGCAGTGAACTGCAGGGACTAACTCCATTAGCTTTAAAAACAATATGTTTCCTTTATCAAAGAGTAGATAAGTGTGAACTTGAGGGTTTTGTACCCTGCCAGATTTTCGTGGATTATCTCATTTCCCTCCGTTTCGCATCCGTCTCCTCTTTAGTTCTGTTATCACAGTAACTTCACTATTTTGCTTGGTTTTATGTAATCGAGGCCACTTGCCTTTTACTAATACCATTTTTAAGTTCTAGCTACAAGTTTTCACTAGATGGCAGGAGTCCGCTGCCGTCTCTGATAAGAGCCTTTACTTGCAGAGCAACAGTTGCCCATCGGTAGGGGAAAAGAAAAAAAAAAGTAAACATGTTCAAGTTTTGCAAAGCAGAAAACCAAAACCAAACAGTAATGAGAAAAAGTAGTCATACCCTCAATAAATCAGAGTTCTGTTACTGAATGTAGTTTATATTATGGGCTGGAAATTACTGAAAACAATAGTGAAAAATGTTCTTTTCTCAACAGAGGAACTAAAAGGACCTTCTTTCATAAAATGAGGTAGATTTACTGTTTCTGCTGTTAGTGGAAAAGTCAGCTGAGCCAGTACATTGAAGTTAATTAACTAATAAATATATTGACGGGTTAAGAAAGTTACAGCTTAGATACTAAACTACTGATCTAAAATTCTATATCAAAGTACAAAAACTTAACACTCAAGGTACTGCATTACCAAGATACCAAAAGGAGACAAGATACATGTTAAACTCCCTCCCTCCATTTAAGAAGGCAGAACTCATCATGTAATAATCAGTCCCAGTAGCATTTCAGCCAGAGGTATTTTGCTGACCTCAGAGCTGTGGACCAAATGTGTGCCTCTTGTCTAGGAGAACAGAATGCAGCTCCATACAGTTACATAAGCCTTAATAACCGTGACAAATCTTCATTGTTGCACCGGTGGGGAAGCTGTTGCGCTGGACTGAGCACTGATTTTTAACAAAACTATTTTTGAACTATTATTTTTTAGCTACATGGGGCTACCAGTTGTTATTTTTAATTTATTCTGGATTCCTACTGTCTGTTTTGCTCTCCTTCTATACGTGCAGATAATTTCTGAAGTGTCCAGGAATTTTCAGTGTTGCTCACGAAATATAAGAGGGGACGTTTGGCATCTATTAAGGCTGTTTCTAAGACTGGATAACTTTCCAAAACCGGAGATAACTCAGCGTAATGCTTTCCAGGATTCCCAAAATAGTAAGAACATTTTCTCATGGTAAAGCTGTATTTATTCTATGACTAGAGTAGAAAAACTATCATAAATAGATGACTGGAACAGCACTTCCTAATATTAGATTGAGTTTGCACTCAAAGCCAGACTGAGACCCAAACAGCAGCTGAAAGACACCCATCATGTCACAAGTTAAAGCTTTAATGGTTAAGAAAATGTTTGCAATACTTGCAAGCTACCAAAAAGTAATCATTCCTTTTTATTGAAACCAACATAACCAGCACCTGTAGAATCTCTGCAGAACATGCCAGCAAATTCAAACAAGCATCACAAGATCCACACCAGCCACTTGCCTGGAAGCAGTATTTCATTTGTATCTAACCAAACTGTTCTCCTCACTCGTGTTCCCAGCACACCGATAACATCTCTCTCGTGATCCTACCTTGGCGATCTGCAAAGGCTGCTTTTGCTCCTTGCCACCTTGCAGTCTAAAGCCCCAAGGCGCCCCTCCGCTCATAGCAATGCAGAGATAATCCCCCGTGCCCATGTTCCCGGTGCAGTCAGGCAGCATTCAGATACAGGAGAACATGGGAAGTTTGTCTTGCAGATGTTCAGCGAGCTGGAGATTTCAGCTGCCAGGCAGAGCTGGAGACCCAGAGCACCACACTGTTGCTGCTGCTGGGAACTGCACGAGCAAATGTAGTCATTCAGGAGAATGTAAGAGCTCCCTCGGCCCGAGGGCACAGCCCACTCTGTCGTCAGATTCCGACGCTCAGCCCCCCTTCAAAGTACAGTAAGTAACGCTGGGGAAATGCACACAAAGACACTCGGCCATGAGGCAGAGAAGGCTGCGTTTAAACATGACTCTGGTGACAGCTAAATCAAAACAACAGCAAAAAGAAGTGTACGTTTCCCTGGGACAATTTAGGAAATAAGTTTACTTTAGTAATGTAATCCAGACATTTTAAACATTTTAAACATTTTAATTTACCCACTTCTTGCATTTTTACTCTAAAGAAAGAAAGCAGAGTCTTGAGTGAAACATCATGTACATCCTCTGAATAACTGGCACACTTAGATTGAACTGGGTTTAGGTTTTCATCTCTACCCTGCATGCACTTTCTGCATCACTACAGGT
>VXAY01005024.1:411784-463924 GCA_013399855.1 Oxyruncus cristatus | reverse complement strand
AAAAAAAAAAAAGGAGAAAAACCTTATAATTTCCATGTCTTGGAATTGCTTCTTTTTTTCTAACCTTAGTATAGTTCAATGTGGACCACTATTGACAATGACCTGAATTATCATTGGACCTTAATAATACCTGTTCTTATGGAGCCGTTGGCTTTCCTACCAGAGCGGGGAACAGGATTAGAATGAAGTATCAGATCTCTCTACAGATGCTATCAGTGGCTGATTTGCATTGTGGCATTAAAAGGGAACCTGACTATAAGCACAAAAGAAAATTCAGTGGGAAGTTAATTTGCCACTGCCTTACAAGACCTGGGTTCAATTCTGTTCCCTGTTACTATCCTATGGTCATGCAGCCTGTAAACAACTGAGCTCCTCCAGGTCCAGTGAAGCGGTTTAAGAGGTGACTGTGTTTTAGCAAGGGATGAATATTCCTCTAGCTGAGTGTTAACAACTGGCAGCACAAGCTCCTGCTCACCTCAGCCCAAAGTCAGGTAGCTTGCCTTAAATCACATTTTGCACTAAGCTGATTCTAAAGGACAGTGTTCAGCAGATGGGCAGAAACATCCTTCATGTCTAAACTGGTGTGTGAAACAAACACCTCTTGCTTTGAGACCCACCCGTGTTGCTGGGGGCATCAGATTTTCACAGCCTGAGTTCACTGAGGTCCCTGTATGAACTGCTTTCACTTGGCTGGTTCTCCCACCACAGCATTGTTCTTTAAAGACAGAAAAAATATCCAGGTAGAGACAGGATCTTTTGTTAAATATTATGGCTGAAAAAAGTAGACAGGCTTTTAGGAGCTTGAGCATTTCAGGCCTCTGAAGACACTAAGACTGGGTGGAGACAAGATCCCTGATCAAACAGAGGCAAATGTCACTCTCCTGATAACAGGATTTAATGGGAGGAAGAGTGCTTGCTTTATTGACTACAGGTTAAAAGCTCCGGAGAAGCACAGGTTGCCATATAATTAAATACTTCAGGAAAACACTATCAGAGAATCCATACTTGGGAAGGGAATGGCTTTAAAGGGGCTTTGCTAGACAACCTCTGAGTGCAGACACCTGATTTGAAATAATTCAGTTCAAGGTGTCCAACTGCTTCTTGTTACCTTGTGCAATGTTCACATGTTGCTACAGCAGACAGATTTTTAGTCTTTCCCATGGCAGAATCTTGTTTTAAACAAAATTCTCTCCCTTTTGCCTAATGATGCCTGTTTTTGTAGATACTTCTGTGACACATTCTGTTAAATACAAAAATTAAACATTTATTTTAGGAAAATGAATCGCATAATTATCAACCCTTCAAATGTTCTCAATTTATCATTAAATAAGTATGCTTAATTACTGCTAGGGTGTTTTGAGCTTGTATTAGGCTCTCTTTTATCATTTTGGTAAAAAGTGGTCGAAACTGATCTCTGTTTCTGAACTTCTTCATATACTTATTGCAGAGAACAAATTAAGGGGATTCACCCCAGATTTTGGATGGTCATTTATATGCTGGGAATTTGTACTAGATATGGATGCTTCTCTCTCCTTTGACCATATAACATAACTGTGAAAAATACTAAAACAGAACAAGCTTGATTAGTCATTGCTCAGCTGAAAAAAATTAAACAGTCAGAACACTAACAAGTTATTCCCCCCCCAAGTATTTGACATCATTAAGGCAAAAGAGCAGAGAGAAGCACTTTAAATTCGATTGTGCCATAGGAAAAGGCAGCAAAACAATGCCGGTGGTTTAGGCTTGCAGTAAGAAAAGCATTTGAAGTCTGTAATTAAACTATTCCCATGTTGGGAAGATCCAAAGCTTCCTATGTCTTAATCTAACAAAGTATACCCTATAGGCACTAACAATTCCCATTTGCCTAATATGAATTTCTTAACTGCTTATGCTGCAGCATATTTTGCTTTTTAATACTTCTCTTATCTTCTTGTACATTCTCTGCATCCTTTGGGATTTCTAAATGCTGGTCAGAAACTGGACATCAAGATAAAAGTGGAGTCATTCATGGGGTTTATGACTTTTTAGTCTCTGTAGTTTCCATAGCTTAAATAAATTGCATCAATTTGGAGGTAATTTTCAAAGTCCATTGAAAAATTAAAAGCTAATGGCAACCACTGCCACTTAACCACTGCCGCCATCTCCATCGTTTCACTGAAACCTAAAGATCCAATTCCAGGCAACAACTGATAAAAATTTTGTGTCACGAAAAATAACTTTATAAACTTGGCAGAAGACAAATGACAGAACTCACACAACACCTGTCTGTGCCCAAATACGGGGAAAGCTTTGGCTTGAACCTGATCTTCTGTGATGAGACCTTAGCACTTGGCATAGGAAGTCATGCCGACATACATTGGGACATAAAGGATCACCCTTTCTTCTTTGAATCTGGATCCTGCAGATTCATTTGATGTCCCTCCCCTGCTCCATGGATCGGAGGAAACTGTGACTGGGCAATCCACAGGCACTTATTTTACAGACCTCTTACATATCCACCTTTTCTTCCAACAGAAGAGTCATTCTTTATAAAGGAGCTGTCTCCTACCTTTCATTATCTCATTTCCTCTTCATCCTCTAGAGTTCCATACCCTTTCTGAGGTGGGGGCCTGAAACACCACACAGTCTTCAGACAGCAGACAAAGTTGGGATTTATACAACATGATGATATCATCTGTTTTGTTCTCTAGTTGCTAACCCCCAACATTGCTAACACCTAGTTTGCTTTTTCAGACACTGCTGAGTTTATGTGTTTGTGGAATTATCTTTTAAAATCTTGAAATCTTGTCTGATGTAGTCAGTTCAAAGCACACAGTTTTATATGTGAATTAATGTTTTTTTCCCCAATGTGTATCACCTTATACTTCTAAGCCATGTTATGGTATGGCTGCTTAGTTTTCTTAAAAGCCTTTGCTGAAGGAATTTGTTGAAAGCCTTTTGTAAATCCAAGATCAATCAGATCACCCTCATCCACGTGTTTTTTGATCCCCTCAAAGAACTGCCTTATGTTTGTGAGGCAGGACTTCCTTTTATGAAAACCTTTTTAACTCTTCCCAGATAAGTCATATTTATCCAGATGTCCACTGTTCCATATTATAGTTCCCACCTCTTTGTTTTGTACAGAGACTGGGCTGACAGGCTTGTTGTTTTCTGAGTCTCTCTTGGAACACTTCATTTAAAAAATGGCTCTCTCTAATCTCACTAATAGTCAGCTATTTCGGCCTTCAATTCCTTTAAAGCTCTGTGTGGTCTTGGGGACTACTTCTTAATTTTCTTTGCCTCATCTGCTGCCACTTGTCCATATATCTTCTTTTCTTATCGTACTAACAATTTATGATACTGAACAGCTTTACTACAAGTGGATTTATCTAAAATTAATTTAAATTAGCTATTTCTTTAGGTGAGTTCAGAAAATATTCTCTAAATGTGAGCAGAAATATGACAAATCTTTGTCTTTCATCCAGCAATAAAAGCAAAGCTGTCATTTCACCTACAGTTTCCTGCAGGGGTATCCCAGGCCCAGGGATTCTTTAAAAATGCAAACATTTCCATCCATTCCTTAGTAATGAGGAAGAGACAGAGGGAAAGAGGGTATCATGATCTCTAATTTATGGGCAGCATTTTGCTGCTGTAAATACCCAGATGGTCTGACTTGCTCCTTTTCCTGCATTTAATTTTCTTTTCATATCTGACTTTTTTCCACATTAAAATCCACATAAGCTAGTTCCCTAAAGCTTTCTAGTAGACTCTATCATCTGTAAATAATTTAATAAACTACCCAATTTATTGTAGGAGGTGATTTTAGCCAAATGGGAGAATCAGCAGAAAGAAAAAAAAAAAGGAAAAAGAATTGTCACTGCTTATTTATTTCGGGGTTGTTTTGTTAATTACATGGAAAAAAACCACCCACTCGTAAATATAGAGTGAGTTTAATGGAACAAAAGATAAAATCACAGCCATGCCACTTAAGAAAACATGACACACAGTCTCTTCCAAATGAAGAGAAAATGGGTTCTTCCAATATATCCCTTCAAATAATACTTCTTCTAAAAGTGGCCAGCGTATGTTATTGTCCTGAATCATTGCCTAATAACACCCCTTGTTTTGTAGTTGTAAAACTCAGTAGTTACATGAAGTAAAAGCAAATTTTGAAGGCAGAGCTCAACATCCTTTCCCCCAAACCTTACAGAAGCAGAAAAATCCCTTTCTGCTTAATTGCTACGGTTTGGTTCTCCTGGTGTGAGAAGCAACAAGGAACAGAGACACATGGAAAGGATTTAATTTTCAAAAAAAGATATAAAATGGAAAAGTGAATGAAATATATTGATGGAAGGTTCAAATGCACAGCTCCAGCTAACATCCATTAAAGCTGATTGCCCTTCATTTTTCCCCATCAAATTTCTCTTGTCCTACAAGATAAATTAATGGAATCCAGATGTTTCGACTGCATGAGGAACTTTCCAGTGCACTGCCGGCTAAAGAGGGTTTGCTGGCTGAAAGTACAAACATGGAGTGGCAAAGGTGCTGAAAACCAGTAACACCAAGTTCTTAGTGAAGGGAAAAGAAATTAAAAATACAAGTTGTAGATAATTATCTACCTATAAGGGTTCTTGGACAAAAGTCTTTTGAGAAGGCTTTTCTTCCTGCAAAGACAAGGATTTCAGGTTGTGTCCAAGAATTAACACACAAAATAGCTACAAGGTTGTCGTGAAAAATATGTAAAACACATTCACTGCAAGGTTTGTGAATGTGGCAAAAAATGTTGTGACACTGGAATAACTGTGTCTTGTTAATCTAGAAGTAAGGATTTGGGCTAGAATTCATGTTTCCAGGTGTCATTCCAGTGCTGGTTTTACTTATCCTTGTGTTTTAGAAAGCAAGAATTAATTTTCTCTTGGGACCTGGGGAGACTCTTAGGTGTCTATTCCCTTTTCGTTTTGATTCCCAGGAGACGGGATGACTCCATTTTTGGCTTCAGCAGCTGGAAAAATTCTGATAAAAGATTCTAAAGTAAAAAGAAAACTATTTATGTGGTATTTTCTTTCTGGTTTTGGCAGGGCAAGGTTGCATCACATTCTTCTTAATAGAGGCTATGGGAATCAAAACTGATCTTCTGTGCCAAAGCTCAGAGGAGTCTTGACTGGAACATGCATGTAAGTAATGAAAGCAGGTGTTCTGCTTTCCTCACCTCTGCCCTAAGGCTTCATCCTGCTCTTTGAATTGTCATTTAAAGGTGGCAGTTAAGTAACACAGCACCTTTTGTCTACCTGTTCCTTTCAGACAGTCAGATTTTATGGGCTCCCCTCTTCCTACTGAAAGAGCCCATACACTTCATGCCAACTCACTAGGTTAAAGAAATACACCAGGCTAAACTCTCTTCTGATGTGCTCCAGTGAAATGAATCATAGGCAGGTAGAAAAAAATATTTGAATCAGGGCTGAGGTATGAATTAGGCCCAAATAATCTACTACATTTTTGAAGAGATGGTTTAGTATGAAACTGAAGGTGGAAGAGATCTTGAAGATTTAACATGAGCCTGATGAACACGCACCTGCATCAAATTTCATCTTTTAAATTTTGTTTCCTGTTAGCAAGTGCAAAAGTGATTAACTCCCTTTGACTTGTTGCTTTTAAAGAGCTCAATTACATGCATGGCCACAGTCCAGCATGAAAATCAACTATTTTTTGCATTGCAGTTTAAAGCAGGTATTGTTTGTCACTTGGAAGGCTCATGAGAGTGAATTTTTCCATACTGAAAACAGGAACAGGAGAAGCAGAGAAACAATTGAGTTATAATAGAGAAAGGGTCTTGGGAAGTTTGGGTTCTGTTTTTACACTGGCAATTTCTCATTTTTTGGTCTGGGCCTGTAAAATGGGGAAGGTGGCCACTACGTAGGGTAACCTTGAGAAATCTCCTTGAACTTCTGAAAATCTCTGCTTGTAGTTTGATAGTTTGAGTCCTGCTGTAGTACCCTGCTCTCCCCTCTTTCCTCTGTAGTACAAAATAAGCTGTAAGATTTTTAAAGCAATTTGGAAACTTTCGCCTTACAACAAAATCACATTTTATTCAGTGTCTGCTCCAGTGAGTGTGATGGTGGTGGTTCAAACTACAGCATCCAGCAAAAGGACAGGGCAGAAGAAGTTGCTTTGGCATCAAGTTCTGCCTGCAAAAGGCAAAACAGCTCCCTCTTTGCCTCTGGATGGAGATGGTTAAGGCTTTACCAGAGAAACCCAGGTGACACAACACGGATCTCCCTGCAGGAAATCTTACCCCCCATCCAAGAAACTGCAATAGATTAAAAAGCTATCCAGCTATCTTCATTCCTGGCTGGAGGAACAAGAATTCCAACTCTCTGCTTTGGTAACTAATTCCTTTCCAAGTGGAGCAGATTATATTAGAAAAATCTGCCCTCCAAAAACACCTTGATGTTTAACCCCTGCTGATCCTGCAGCCTTGCCTGTTGAGCTGCATCTACTTTCCAGACTTCCCAGCTCCTTCTGTCTCTGGTACAGGCTTCTGCTTTTGGTGATCATCTACTGTTTAGCTGGCATTGACATGGATCTGCCTGTTTTCCAGACAACTGCCAATGTCTGCAAATGCTGAACAAGTGTTTTATGTGCCTCCACACTGCAAATCTAGTATGTGAGCTGTGACACCAAGTGTGATGTAAGATTTTGCTCCTGCCCTTTATTTTCACACCAGCTGCATGTCCTATCCGTTTGTTGCTTCTTCCACATAAAAATAATGTGATGGATTTAAAAAAAAAAAAAAAGTTAATTCTGATTTTCTTCAGTTTAATTCTGATGTTTATTTTTGCTGATTATGGGGAGGGCATCAATCGGTTTAGACTAAAGGTATCCAAATAACACAAACCCAGTATTTTGAAAAATAGTTTTGTAATTAAGACTGATATTTTTACAAATGGCAGAGGTGCCTTACTGGTATATAATACCTCTGTCATTTTGCCATGCTCAGGTAGAAGATTTTTCACTTCCACATTAAGGGTGGTGTAAGGAAGAAGGTGTAAGCAAGAACACACATAGGAGTATTTGCATTCTAAGTGATTTCTGAGTGATTTTGTAGGGTTGTTTTTCTTACACAACAGGTTCCACAGTTCTGAGCATTTGTCAGAAATAATATCATATGAGCAGCAGTAGACAATCAATTATATGGAACAAATATGACTTACTAACAGATTATACTCACAGTGTGTTAACGATCACTAGCACTGGCTGAAACACAGCTGTGTTATTAAATTCATGTCAGCTCTTCCAGTGAGAAAACTGAGTAAATCAGTCAAATAGTTTGTTATGAAGAATTAACTCACTTACCCTTTTTTTTAACGATAGCAAGTTTATTTGAGTACTGTTCTGTAGCAAGTCCACGCTACTACAGCAGAAATTTTATACATGAGCAGGGAATGTAAAATGAAAGCCCATGAAAGTAAAGCTGCTGCAGATGCTTTTGAATGTAAAGGTGAAATATATCTATGTTTGAGGAATTCCATACGTTCGGCAAGCAAACACAGGAAGCATCACTTGGCTTTCTGCTGTCCTTTCTCAGACTGATGGCTTAATGTTTATTCACAGTGCTTTATATGTGATACATTATTTATCAGATTATAATCAGTTCTCATCTTTGTTTGTATGTTACAGTTCATTATGTAGCAATTACTAGGGGATAATCAAGGCATGGGGGTTTTTTCTGTTAGGAACAGGTAGTACAATCTTCCACTCTCATGCATCGTAGACAGTACTAAATTAATTAAAAAGATAATTGAAATTCCCCAACTGAAACATCCCAGCAGTTTTCTCAGAACACCGTATCTATCTCCTGTAAATGTTCCAGATCGAGTTGCCAGAATGTTGATTTCATTAGAAAACCAAAATAGCAACAGTCAGTGAGAGTAAGCAGACGATCCTCACAATTTGCGGATATTGAAAAATCTAGAGGCTTGAACTAACCAGAAAGTCTTTTTATGAAGAAAGCAGCCACAGTCAGTTTTCTAAAGCACGTTTGCTTTTGTAATGCGTGACTTGCGTAGAACTGACCATATGTGGACCAGCAGAGCATTTTATAACATATTCTGGTTTGCTGAGTTTCAGGGAAAGAAAGTGGTTTTAGATAATATCCTCTGCAGAGTATAACAAAGTGTTTGTCAGAAAATATATAAAGCAATGAATGTATGCCCTGGATTTTTACATTCCTGTATTACTTTCCCTGAATAACAGCAGCTACATCAGTCTGATGTTCTGAAAACCTTTTGCTTCCTTTGTTTTCATTCTATTTAGGGCGGTGTTTGAAGGGTGTACTCCCATAATATTTTCTAATTGCCATTGAGACATATCAGTATTCACTTCTGCTGTACCTTCATTTATGTTTCTATTGTGGATAGTTTATTACATTAGAAATGTAGCTGAGTCACAACACTGATGTATTTCCTCTTACAGTATTGTTCTGATTCCTGAAATATTACATCTTTTCTTTTTCTTCATGTAGCATTTTTAATTTCACACACTTTTTTTTTCCCCCAGAAAAACATAATCCCTTCAAAATTTGATTGCTTCTTTTTTTTACCAAAGTCTTCGCTTTCATTTTAAACAAATACAACCTTTGTAAATATTAATTTCCATTTTTCTTGTAAAGCACTTTACACTAAGCTGTAAACTGTTTTCCATAGATCTTAACTATAGAGTAGACAAAACATTAAAGAAGATTTTAATGATTATAAGTAGGCAAGGCAGGAAAACAAAGTAATCCTTCCATGTAAATAGCTTTTAGGACACTTCTGATGTTGTGCAAAAGCAAACCTGTTGCTTTGTCTGCAGGACTTACAAATGAAATTAAAAGGAGAAAAACAGTTTCAACAACAACAAAAAAAGCCTTTTAAAATGTAGAATCCTTGGAGTTCTATGAACTATTCCTTGTGACGAAATAGTCTTTTTCTTTAAAGAACATACCCGATATGGGCCACACCTTCCCCTCGAGAAAGGTTTAGAATATATGTTATGATCTAGAAATAAATTCTTACAGCATTGAGCTGCAGATATTTGTCTGGTCACAGTGATGTGTTACCACAGTCGATGTTAAGTGCTGCCTGTGCTATGGCCATCCTATCACTGTGAGAAATACATGCCCGTGGCTCAAGTGCATCGTGGTGTTGTTCTGGTTCTTCCTGGCAGCTTGTGCCAGGGCTGTATTTTAAGGGCATCCTGTAAATGAAAATGTTAGGATAGGATCTGGATTTCCTGGAATCACACCTTGTCTTAATGTGATGTGCTATGAGAGAGAGACAGGAGTTCTGCATGGTTTGTCCATGAGGGGCTTTTATCTTCCAAGCTGATGGATGACTGTGGGTGTCTTTAGTCTCAGAACTAACAGAAAAAAATTCTAGTGAGACCTTCAAAAGTGAGATTTTAGAGGCAGGGGATTTATAGCTTTTTAATATAGATGAAAAAAGCATGTAGATTTAGACAAATTCTTCCATTTACTTCACCAGTACTAACTCCAAATTGGGTCTCAAATGTATGAAGTCGCATTAGATTTTAGCAGCATTGCATAGTTACCGTTTCAGGATAAACTGATTGTTAAGAAAGGTAATTTAACCTACAAGATCATCATTATTGACAAAGAGAACAAACCAGTCTGATTTTCAGATTTTAAGGTAGAGTTTAATTAAAACTAAGTCATTTAATAAAACTTACAACAGTTTAACAACCCTGCAATCTCATTTTTATGAAGTTACTTTCCAGACCAATAACACACTTAAATCTTTCATGATGTTTCCATGTTTCTGAAATTGAAAACCTTAAATTACTTTTAATGTTAGAGGTGGAAACTGTAGATAAATACTGCTTGTAGCTTCAAAACAGCCAGACTGTGACATGCTGCATGCCTTTTGTCTCAGTGTTCCAGGCTGAAGGATAGAAGCATCCTCAAAAAAAAAAAGAGGTGTCTTGATCCGTTTCCAGAGTGGGCCTGAAATAAGGGAAGAACTGCCAATGCCATAGCTTCTCCTTGCTGTCTTTTGCTGATCTCATCTTTCGGTCTCACTGGAGCTGATTTCGGGGAGGAGAAATCTGATAGTAAGTATTCAGTGGCCAAGTAAGTGCACGGTTCTCCAGTGCTGAATTATCCACAGCTGCTTACTGTGAATAGCTCTGGGCTAGACACAGCAAGAGTGGTGGGAAAGTGACTGCCTGTCCCCACAATAAAATAGGGAATGTCCAAACTTAAAACCGTTGTTTTCCTCAGTGGCATGGTATTTCAAAAGGATTGTGCATAACTTTAATGTGTCCATATTACCAGCCAAAGAGATAGGGACGAGGGGTGAAACTACAGCACAGCAATGATGAAAGGCATTGTTTTGCATCCTGCTTGTGAAAAAGTCACTGATACCCTTCAGCCAAAACCACGTCCAGTTTAACTGATGCTTGTCACCTCAGGCATGAAATTTTCCATTCTGATTAGACAGCTGGGAGAGATTTGAAAGGTTCTAGATCTTCCCTGACATGTCCAGCAGTATTGCCTCCGATAACATGTAGAAAACTAGCTTATATTATTTGATGCATGCGCAGCTGTCAAGGTGTGATTCTTGGGGCTGTCCTGTGCAGGGCCAGGTGCTGAACTTCAATCATCCTTACGGGTTCCTTCCAACTCAGGATATTCTATGAATCTACGATTCTGTGAGCGATGGCTTTTCTTTCTTGCTGTGAATCCTCTGCCACTTTTCTCTCCCTTTTTTTACTTTTGCACCACAATTAATGTTTGTTTGTGACTGGGAGGAACCGTAACTTCACAAATAGATCTTCCTCATGTTACCACTAGTCTCTCTCCTGTTACTACCATGTTTCTACTTCGTTAATTAGAAAAAACAGTGACTATCCTGTAACCAAGGTAGCCTTTTTAAATGCACCTTAACAGTAATTAAAACCAGTCTGTATGCAAACAGGTAAAGTACCTGCATCATGTTTTACTAGAGATACTTGTGTGGCATAATTTACATAAGTATATATATGTCAGAAATGTAAAAATATATAGATAAATAAATATACACATACACACAGTTATATGTGTATATGTACGTATTTAATTTTATATATAGTTTTTACATCTATATATCTGACATACATGTCAGATATATAGGTATATACACACGTATATATGTGTGTATGTATGCATGAATTTATTTATATTTTACATACCTCTATATATCTGACATATATATGTAAAACATATATAAAAATAAATAAACACACACATATATATATATGTATGTTTATATATGCCTCCTCGCCTGGGTAACTGGCGACAGAGCAAGAGGACATAGTCTTAATCTGCACCAGCGGAGGTTTAGGTTGGACATTAGGAAGAACTTTTTTCATAGAAAGGGTGATTAGACATTGGAAGGGGCTGCCTAGGGAGATGGTGGAGTCACCGTCCGTGAAGGCGTTTAAGGAAAGAATGGACGTGGCACTGAGGGACTTGGTCTAGTTGACACGGCGGTGTTCGGTCAGAGGATTGGGACTCGATGATCTCAGAGGTTTTTTCCGGCTTAATTGATGCTGTGATTCTGTTTTTAATGCACTTATGAGGAGAAGTATCGTGTTTGTAGGACACCCCTGTGTTTACCGCAGTCGGTCGCAGAGGCAAACACGGGCTCGCGGTGACANGGGCGCGGCTTCGCCGCTCGCACTGCGCAGGCGCCGCTCGCGCGGGGCCGCCTCAGACGTGGCACTCGGGCTCGTGAGGGAGCGGGCGCCCGGCCCCAGGTAACGGTCCCAACGGGCACCGCCGGCTGAGGGGCCGCGGGGCGGGCGGGCGCAGCGCGGGGGCTCCGGCCGTCCTCCCTCCCTCCCTCTCTCCCTTAGCACCGGGGAACCGCGGGGCTGCTCGCACCCGCGCCGAGCCCGCGGCGGCGGGACGCGGCCCCGGGCGGGCACAGGTCACAGGTACGGCCGCGGGACGCGGGGCGGGCGGTGGGACCGACCGCGCAGCCAGACCTGTTGCGGCCTTCCGGCGGCTTAAACCGCGTAGGTCGTGGGGATAGAAATGTTACATGCACGGAAGAATACAGAAAACCTTTGCAGGCTTTGCACTGAATGGAGAAAACTTCAGCTTTTGCTTTCATGGCTTAGCTCAAAATGTGGTACTGGGGAAAAAAAAAAAAAACACAAAAAAACCACCAACAAACCAAAGCAATATATATATCTCAATTGCATTCTGTGTGTGTGCGTGTAGATAAATGTGCACACCCCCAAAGATTGTTTGCCAAATTGAGATTGCAGCGTGCCCTGGGAAGGGACAACCCCTCTTCCTACGTGATGTGTTACTGGGCACAGTGTCTCTGAAGAAATACAAAGTTAATGGTTCTCCTTCAGTGAGCCAAGGACACGAGCCTTTGGTTTTCATTCTCTTGTCCTATATGCAGAGACAGAGTTTTACATCTTCACTGTCATATATACAGCAGTCCTCCAAAAAAGATGACAGCCTATTCTGTAATAGCGGTAAATTAAATTCTGAAGTTGTTCCTCAGTGTTAGTGTTGTTCCCTGGGCTATAGCATGTAAGGCAAACTAATGTTCACAGAGACAGGGAGGAAAAAAGTTTTCCTGCCCTTCAGCGTAGAGACACTTGTAGTGAACAAACCCAGGGAAAGATCTGGGTTTAGCAGATCCGGTCATCTCATGAAGTTTCTGGAGTGAATCTATATGTCTGTTGTTAGAACGTGATCGCTAAACCCTTAGGTGATTTTTCTGTTGATATTTTGGGTGTTGCCTCCAAACTTTTCCTGGTGTCTTGGTATATATGCCTGTCTTGAGATTAAATATGCTTAGTGTTAAATAGAATCTGGAACTGTGTTCGATAAACTTGCATTATTTTGCTTAGGGTTACAGTTCCTGCCTCACTCAGCACAACCTCTGTGTTTACACAGTCTGTGGGAAGTTTGACGTGGCAAGTTTTTTTTTTTTTTTTTTTTTGGTGTGTGTGTGAGAGTGAGTAAGCTGAGGAGGAAGTAATTTCCCCTGGATGCTCTTGCAGCTTAAGGTGTTGGCTGTTGCAGCTGCCTCAAAGTGAAAATCTCTTCCTTTATATAGATATAAAATATATATGTATATGTGTCTGTGCCAGTGTGTAGGTAATTTAGTGTCTTTTGGAGCAACTAAAGCTCTCACTGCCACGTCTTTTCTGATGGAGGCGGGGGAGGGAAGAAAGTACAGCTGGCAGCACCAAGCCCCTCATTAAACATTTTTTTCTTCTCCTCGTGTTTACCTCATTAACTCATAAGCAGTAGAAAAGTCCCAAAGATTAACTACCTGAAGCAGTTTAATACTACAGCTGAGAAATCCTACAGTGCATTGAGGAGTGTGGTTGAGAGGGTCGCATGGGCAGGGTGTGGGGAGGGCTGGGCCGAGTACACAGTTCAGGGTGGTTTCCTTAGCTGATGGGGAAGATCAGTAAAACTGTTGTGGTTTTTTTCTTCAGAAATACATGTTTAATTTGAGAAGCTTAGAGATGGGTTTTCTAGGGATAGCTTTTCTATACTGACATGGGCCGGTGCAGCATGAATTTGTGTGTCTTTTTGTGTGCTTCTGGAGCACA
Organism: Oxyruncus cristatus; assembly: GCA_013399855.1. Taxonomy (NCBI): domain Eukaryota; kingdom Metazoa; phylum Chordata; class Aves; order Passeriformes; family Cotingidae; genus Oxyruncus; species Oxyruncus cristatus. The sequence goes on along the minus strand of VXAY01005024.1, from coordinate 450,322 downwards.
GCTCCTGATTTATTTTCATCCAGTTTACATGTTTAAAGGTGACTCCATGGCTTGAGCTTAAGAATGTGGAGTATAGGTAGTTGGGGAAGCTGTTTCAAAGGAACATTTAACACCTAAAATGATAGTTTATATTGTACACCTTTACTTCTTTGGGGATGACTGACCTATATGCTTGGGGCTCTACAGAAGTGGTAAATGCTCACTCAGGGTTTGGATCCTCAGGACTTTCCTCAAAGTTTTCTAAAATTTTATTGTAAGCTCTTTAACAAAACCTGACTACAAGAAGCAAATTATGACTTGTGAATGCTCTCATCATTGGAAAACTTTTTCTGAATTACTTTATGTCAAATTCTGTTTTTTGGTTGTTTCATTTTCTTTAACAACAGCAGAATCAAGATGTGAAAGCTTAGGGACAAGATGCCTGATAACAGCAAGAACAACATGCAGTACTGTTGAGGCCATGCTGCCCTCAGAGAGCAGCTTCTCACTTGTGGGAGACCTTGTGCTCACTTTTGTCACACTGTGGAGTTCTGCAGTAAAAATGCTGCTCAGGCTTGACCCACTAATGCAGAAAACAACTGGAAGTAGGATCTCTCTCTATCCTGTACTTTACTCTCTCTTTCTTCAGCATAAAAGCGAAGAATGTTCCCTCACTTGTTTGGAGTGGGGTTTGTGTAAAAGGTTTGATGGAAAGCTGGTGCCATGTTCCACCTCTCCTCTAAAGAAAGGCATGCTAGGACAGGAGAAGGATTTGCTGGGGGAGTTTTATACTCCGATCACTCTGCCTTTCCTGATTTTTCAGTGTTCACTGGGGTGGCTGGTATTTGGGCAGAGCGTATTTTCAAGGTGTAGTTGAAGTCAAGGTTTTCCTGGTAAAGAGCAATTTGGGACTTCCCTTTCAGTTTTTTCCCGCCTGCATATCCATTACTTTGTTTTTCTCTCCATGGGCCTGGGAGAGCTGAATCCCATTCAGAAAAATTCAGTGATTTGTTTAAATTCATGCATTATGTGGTATCGCTGAGGAAACCAAGCAAGCAAGCAAAACCATTATTTATTCTGGACTTTAGGACCTTTTTTGCCTTCAAAAGTCTTTTATCTGTTTTTGGAAAATACAGTTCACAGCCTTTTAAAATGCACAGAGAGTGATGAACAGTGGCAGGTGTCCCTTTCTCTTTTGCAGATCCTTAAGGAAGACCTGATACTTGGAATGAGAACATTGCCATCATGAGTCAACAAGGTTATGTTGCAGCTCCTCCGTATTCCGAATCCCAACCAGGAATAGGACGGTTTGGATCACCTAATTCTTCACTTCATTATGGACATTATGGGGACCCAAACTCTTCATACTCAGCACCCCAACCAGGTATGATTTTGGCTTATAATTTCCTTTCAGAGTCTACTTTCTTTGGTGGTGTTTTGCATCTCTTTTTCTTACTTTTCTATTTTACGCTGCTACTGCAACAGGAAACAGAATAAAAGAAGCTTTACCCAATTTCTCTGAAACTTTTTGCTAAAGACAGCAGGAGTCGTGTTACTTTAATCAAAAGCTGAATATAGTCAGAATTCTGATAGAACTAGTTCTGGTAATTGGCATATTAGAATACTTGGGAAAAATACCAGTTTTGATACCAAACAATTTTTTAATGTTAGAGTAATTTAAAGGGAAATAATTCAAGGAGTACAGGTTGAAATATTGTTTATTCAGCACTACTGTCTGCATAAATTACAATTTCTTCACAGTCAATGTAGTAGGTCTGAATTAAGAACCATTTTCATTATAGGCTTGGAGTGACCAGTATCCCAAACTGTCTGTTTGTTCATTGCTTCTTTCTTACTGTCTCTTTTGGGTTCTCTGCTATTTGTTTCCTTTGTTACTATCTGTTAGTTTTTCATATCTGCTTCTACAACAGACTTAGAAGTCTGTGCTTTCTTAGGGAATCACAGAATGACTGAGGTTGGAAGGGGTCTCTGGTCCAACCCCTCTGCTCAAGTTGGAGCTGTTATTCTTATTGCTAGAGCAGGGCTGTACACTGCTATTTCTGGGCCATCTTGTGCTTTCTTACGGAGTTTCACATTAAAGTGCTTAATCTTTTGCAGGTGTGTCAAAATCAACTGTACCTTTTGGATCCGCGGCTCCTGTTGGGCCTCCACCACCTGGTGCCCATCCGTTCAGCCAGAGCAGTTTGCAGAATGGGCCTGGGACACCAGGGCAGCAGCCACACAGGTGACCTGAAACAATTGAGATGTGAGAGTATCACATATATTTGACCTCTCTTGCCTCTGTGTGAAGGCAGTGGGGAAATCTCTCAGTTTTACAAGGGGTCATAGGAGAATCAGTGTTACTCTTCTCTGGGACGTAGCCTGAGATCTTATTTTACCAAGGTGAAATAGTGTGGTAGGAAATAACTCCGTAAGCCACATGTGTGTTTCTGCTTTCTTTGCTTTAGTTATTTTTCTTGCATTTCATATCTGATAATCATGAAGCAATTTTCCCTACCCGCATCTTCTTTTTTCCTCTACTACAGAGAACTCCTCAAAAGTTTCTCACTTCCTTTTCTTCTCTTTACAGATTTTTCTCCTAATCTTCTTCACACATCCTGGTAGGGAATGTTCCTTTATAAGCTTGGAAAGGGAATGGAGTACTGTGATATGTTCAGAAGCTTGTGTTTCTTAATATTCAGGCTTATAGTTATTACCACTCTCACTTTGCCTTGGCATCGGTTTCTAACAATTCAAACAAACCTGTACTGCCTTTTTTAATTAAACAAGTGTGCAATCTCTGTGCTTCATGTGCTTCCTACATTTTAACACTAGTGAGCAGAATGTGGGCAAACTCTGTTAAGGCTTTGTCCTAATTAATTGTTTTGGCACCACCCTTGAGAAGGTCTGAGATCTTCTAAAGTTATGATTGGTTGATGCGATTTTTTTGCATAACTCCACTAATTTTTCCGTTTAGGGTTCAAGGCCCTCCACCTACAGGCAACACAGGAGCTTCCTATCCTCCCTACAGTCATCAGTCACAACCAGCCTTCCCAAATGCTGCATCTGCCTCATCTACAGCGCAGCTTGCTGACCGGCTCAACACCATGCAGATAAATAACTATGGTACTTGGTTTTATCTGATCTGAGTGACTTTTTCTCAGTTAAAGCATTAAGACTATGATAAGTAGAAACTCACTGAACTTCTGTATAAACAGAAAATGAAGTCTTTGGCCACTATCATTTGTTTAAGCTCTTAGAATTCCTTTTTATCTCATCCAATTCCAAACTCAGTATTATTGGGTTAATTCTGAATTGGTGTTTGATGAACCTTCCGTAAAAGTCGTCCATCCCATCAGTCATTTCCCAAACTACTGAGCAAACCTGTCAGGAACAGCCAAGGCACGAGCAATAATATGCAGAAAGGGTTTAATTTTCCTCACGTTTTTACAGTTTCTCTCAGTACTGAAATTCTCTTATTCTTTTTTGTCTAGATATTTTAGTTTTACATCTAAATTTATCTGCATTTATTTTGATGTTATAACATCTCAAACTCAAAATGGAGTAAAGATCATTATGATGCTTCCATGTAAATTGCTTCCCACCACTAATTCTGATATGTATATAAATGGTGTAAAAGATACGATATAATGTGTAAAACAATTATGTAAAATATAATGTTCTCACATATGTGCTGGAAGGCTGAAATACCCTTCAGGCCACTGAAGACCAATTCTATACAACTTTACCTCTCTGTGGGGTTTTGTTCTTGTGCCTTTAGCTGAGTTAATGTAACTTTACTGAGTGAGAAATTCACAGCTTGAAAAACTACTGGAGTGATTTTTTTGTACCAGCTGAAAACCCGAGCTTGTATTTTGCATGTGAAGTCTTGTTTTCAATTAAGGTATCTAACATAAGATGCATTTTAGAACTTGTGTGTTAACACATTGGTCCTTTAGATTCAAACCTAATTTTGGTTATTTTTTTATCTTTCTTTAAAAATTATTGTGCTGTAGGTCTTTGTGGAGAAATTTGGCTAAAAAAATGTAGGTTTTGTAAAGTAGTGAGTGTTTACAGATAGTAAGTCTCAAAACCCTCCTGTTTCCAGGGTTCTCTTAATTCTAATTGGAATCTGGATCCTATAAACAAGCTATTCCTCGCCAGTGTGTACAGAATAATTCCCACATGTTTCATCTTTTAACATCAAGTGGATTTATTTTCCATCAAACTTGTCATAGTGAAGTACAAATAGCAGACTAACAAAAAACATGCCACATAAGAGAAATTGATTATTAAACAAAAAGAATGTTGTTTCACATTCTGAAATTAAATATTTCGAAAGCGAAGGGTGATCTATGCGTATTCTAATCAAGAATTGTCAGTCTGGCTTCCCTGTCTCTTTCCCCATCCATCCCAGCTGCAGGGTTCTATTGAAAACAGAGCCAAAAGAAATAAAACTGAACGTCTGAATCAGTTCAGACTTACTGTGAGGTCAGATTGGTAATGTGAACAGACATGCAGAGTCCCCATGGTGCAGCACTGTCAGTATGGGATACAATATTGTCTCTGTTAAAAGTGTAGTGAGCAAGGCCAGAGGGCTCTCCATGCAGAGTTGGGGGGTTATCATTTTACACTCATTTGACATAGTTTCTTGCTCAGGTCCTGGCACCACTCCGAGCCCTGGGCATCCGGCATCTTTCCAGAGTCCACGCCTCCCACCACCACCACCCCAGCAGCAAATGGTTCTGCCACCTGGACCACAGGTTCCTCCTCCGCCAACCAGCAGTGTCAATGGCCTTTGTGCTCAGCCGTCATTGCCTCCCATGGCCAGACAAGGTGGAATCCCTGGACCTGTCCCTCCAAATCCTAACTTGCAGCAGCTTCCAGGACAGCCTCCAGGGCCTGGATATCATCCTCAGCAAGGTAGGGAAGGATGTTTTTTTATGTAATTTAAAACAAAGCATGAATGGAGAATCCCTGGTGGAACTGTGTCCATTCACCACTAAATGTTCAGCTGATTGGAAAAACAAACATTTTATTTTTGTAGAAAGGTAAAGATTTGCATTGTCAGTCAGTCCATCTGAGACAGGCTCTGCTTTTGCTCAAAAGTTTAGCACTGTCTTGAGACTTAACAAAAAAAAAAGGAGATTAATTTGCGTCAGAAGCAGAATTACTTGGTTAGTAATTGGTAGAGGCACAGAAAGGAGTTTCTCTTACACTCTGTAAAGGTATAGGTTGCTCTCTATCTTACAGTAGTGTCATAAGCAGCTTTCAGAAATGTTTTACTGTGGCAACAGTGAATTGTAACAATACAGCTATTTCCCCTGACACAGGTGAGTAAAACAGTTCTTTTAACAACTAAAAAGCTAGCTAAGTAGACCAGCTTGCACTGACTGATGGGCAGTTAGGGCAGAGATTCTCACTGATGTAATGGCCTGGGTTGAGTAGCTCCGGTCATCTCTGCTTACCATCCTTCTTAATGTATACCTGAAGACTTTGGGGCCAGAGTTGTCACATGTAGTCTTATCCTTTAAAACACAAAGTGCATAAGCCAAAGGAATCCCGTTGTTGTCCTTGCTGAAAACAGAAGGAAAGAGAAATTCAGTAAGAATTAATTTTATGGCAGAAATTGGTGTTAAAAGTTGAACTTAAAAAAATGGAACTTAAATAATTTAGGTGAATTGTCATTTGTAACTCTGCAGCAAACTATGGTCCTCAGATGGCAGGACCTCAGCTGTCTTATCCTGGTGCTTTTCCTGGGGGTCCAGCACAGCTCTCAGGCCCACAGCAGAAGAAGCTTGATCCTGACTCTATTCCAAGCCCAGTAAGTAATGTGGCACTAATTTTTTATAAAAGTAACTTTCTGCTGCCTTAAAGGTAAGGGAATGGCAGTGCTAACATTGTGTTCATTTGAACTGGTAGGGATATTTGTAACATAAAATTGTGCTTGCTCTAGTTTTTGCAGTTTCCTATTTATGCAGTTTTGTACTCTGTGCTGTCAGTTTGGGATAAATTAGTGCATAAAGTTAGGTTGAATACTGAAGTTGCTTTGTAACTTTAGCATGGGACATACTCATGACTCAAATACTTTACTAGGAGCTCTCAACAGGATTCTTAATGTGGCAGTGAGCAGTACTGAAGGATTACTTGAATTCACTGCAGGAATCTTCCACTTCTGCTGAGGCAGGTTTGCACAGGAATAACATTCTTGCAAAAGCCTGACTGTCTAGTAGGGAACAGTCTTGCTTCCTTAAATAAGGGTGTTCTTTTGTCCTTCTAGAAAAGATTTGTTTCATCCAGTGGTGGTTTTGATCTAACCCCCCCAGAATTTTGCAAAAACACTTGGTGGTAATCCCTTAGGGGTTAATGTAACAACTGCAGTTGCCTCTGTTTAAAGGCAATTTTCAAGTTTAAATGTAACTGAAAACCATGGTGTAAAAAAAACCCTAAAGTGAATGTCTGTATAAATAACAAATGACCTCAAGTCAGTCATTCCTGGTGTTTCAGTGTGGTGCTTTTTACATCGGGAGGATAAAATGGTCTTGCCTAAGTTAAAAAAAAAAAGGGCAAGGGGAGAAGGAGGTCTGGCATGAAAACAGGGGCTCATGTCTTGTTTCAATTCTGCATGTAGCATAAATGGCCTTGACTATGACAGCCGTGTTAAAATAGGTTAAAAGGGTTGGTTAAGCAGCACAGAGAGGATCGAAATGACATGTTTAAAAGAAACACGATCTGGGTCAATGTCTGTAAAGGGCAAAAAGCTAATTCAGAATGAGGAATGAGTGTGGCCATGTGTATTTCTGTTGTTATATTTACATTATAAAGTTACAGTAGTGTTGCCAGATAAATTTACTTCTTATCTGGAGCCATTGTTGATTTATATTTCTCTTACATATGTTAGAGGTTGATATGTGCTCTGACAAGATTTATGAAAACTAGCATCTGGGCTTTGTCAACAGTTATTTCCAAGAACAATGATATATTTAGGTCAGTTAGCTGCAGAATACTATGGTACACTGATCCTTTGCAGAGCTGAGTCCGAAAGTGGTTTGCTTTCTTCAGCCAGTGGACCTTTTTAGAGCAGAACCTTTTTCCTTCATATGCAGGAGTTAGCTATAAGTATGCATGCCAAGGGGGGCAGGGAAAAGTAATTAAGCAGAAGTTCTCATAAGCTCTTGAAGAATGTCTCGTGTATTTTAAATTGCCATACACAAACTTTATTGTGGGGGAAAAAAAAGTTACAGGCCCCAGACTATTTCCAGTGTGTTAGGAAATACCTCTTGGACATTGATCAATAGACTCTATGCAAGTAATTTTGTTTTTCTTCTCTGTTTGCTTTCCAACAGAGGCTTCTGAACTTCCCTAGCTATTATTAGAAGTTCATGTGCAGTGTAAAGATGCAGTTCCATGAGATACTGGCAGCAGTGGCAAAGCCAGTTTCAGAAATTCCCTGTCTCATTCCTCTTGCCTCTCACAGCTGTTTGACTTGCACTCTAAACAAGGTTGTGAGGGAAGAGGAGGAATAATGGTGTCATCCTTGGGATCCGATTTCTGGTGTGGAACAAAATACAGCTTTTTATAACCTTGGTTATGTTCTGAAAAGTATCAGACTTAAACATGAGTGAGGGACTGTGTGGAAGTAAGAGGGAAAGGAATTTGGGCAGTAAAGGCAGCTGCATTGAGAATTTCATGACATGATATGGTAAATGCTCTAAACTAGGCTTCAACCAGAGCGTCACTTGGTGCAGATGTTAGCCTGTTTGTGAATGGAGCTGAATGCATGGCTTACCTTTCTTACACTGTTCTTGCTTCTTATTCATCAGATCCAAGTAATTGAAAATGATAAAGCTGCCAGGGGAGGGCAGGTCTATGCTACAAACACCAGAGGACAGGTTCCTCCTCTCGTCACCACCGACTGTGTAATCCAAGACCAAGGTAACAGCCCTTACTACTTTGGGAGTCTTTCTAGATGAAATTAAATACAATTAAAAAAACCCAAGCAAAGACTAAATTTTCAAATGTCTCGTCTGAAAACGATGTTCCTTAGTCTGAATTGGACATGAAATTGGAAACTTCCTTGAAATAAAAAAAAAAAAAAAGGGGAAGGAGGGAAGTATGAGTTGAATTCTTACACCTCCTCTACTTTTCCTGGCCTTTAAACTAATCTGAACAGTTGAGACAACTTTTCTTTCTAACTTAAATTTTCCAAGGCGTTACATTTCAAGTTGAAAATCCTTTTTGGATTCTTCTGAAATTGTAAAAGATGGACACTGGAAGAATCAGTGAGCCTAGACTCTAGCACTGTTACATTTTAAGATACGAATTTTAGAAAGTTCTCTTCGAGCAACAGGGGCAGTGTGCAAGCTGTCTAGTTGACTAACACTGCCCAAAGGAAAAATTTATCTGCCTTGGCCTCTGCCGAGAGCCTGGAAGTACAGTCTTCCACGTGCTGCTCTTGACAGCAGACTCGGTATTTTAATACAGGTTAAACCAATGGTATTACTCAGCCCAGCAGTAATTTATCAGTGCTGGGATAAATGTATAAAATGTACAAACACATCAAGATTTTTTTGGCATTATCTGAGAATGGGATAATGCAGTTCTGATGATCCAGAAAATTCCTTTCAAGAAACTGAGCAGAGCTGCAGCTTGATAGTTCAAGAGGAAGCAGGAGGAGGCTGATTTCTGAGCTCGTGTCTCCTTTCAGTGCTCACCTGTAGTGCTCAGCACAGTTTCTCACTGAAGGGCCTGGGCTAAGTGTGCTACTCATAGTGGTGTGGTGACTTCAGCACACTGTATTTTGCAATATAAGTGAGCATGGGGATGTCAGAGCTGGCTCATTAGAGCAGTCCTAACAGTAGGTATGTGTCTGCCTCATTCCTTTATATGCAGTGCTGATCTTGGAGGGATATCATCCATATTATTTTCTTTTAAGATCTAAGGTTTCAACCTAATCTCTCTCATTCCAAATAATTGTGGTGTTATTCCTGATATGTTTAAATCTCTGCTTTTAATTCAAACAGCAAGGCAAGATTTAACCGGAGAGAGGGACAATGGGCTGACTTATAAAGAGGAGAGGTGGGCAGAAGCCTGCATGGGAGGGGGAAGAAGCATATATTTAATGTAACATGTGCACTTGTTGTTTGATGAGGTTGTTTTGATTTTTCTCCTTTGCCTTGGGGTGGGTGGGTTCCTTCTCCCAGCCTTTCATTGTGCTGTGTTGGGTGTTGCAGGCCACGCCAGCCCTCGTTATATCCGATGTACCACCTACTGCTTCCCGCTGACCTCAGATATGGCCAAGCAGACCCGCATTCCACTGGCAGCTGTCATCCAGCCTTTTGCTAATGTCCCACCAAATGAGGTAAGGGCTACCTGAATATCAGGCCTGTCTGGTTTTGTCTCCTAAATATTGCAGACTTGTTCTCTCATCGGGTAGGGGTGAGAGGTTTTACCTCGGACTGTGAACTGGTAAGACCACAGAGAGTTGGCAGAAGACTATGGGTCATGATGCAATTTGAAAGGATAAAAATCTTCATTTGGAGAAAGTACAGGAATGATGAGTCTATAATCTGAACCACATCTGTTCCCACAACTGTCTTTAGTTATTGCAGCTTTGTTAGTTGCTTGCTCTGCTGGAGCTCTGTAGGTGTGGACAAAGGCATTAGAAAATGAGTAGGACCTCAAACTGTATCAAATTAATTTTAAGATGTGGAGAGTTCTTTGCAAAATAATTTAATTGCACAACAGACCAAGAAGATAATTGCATTTTCTACTTGGATGAGCTGAGTCATATAAAGAAGACAAATGTAACCACCCATTTTTGGCGCTCATTTGGAGGCATTAACCTCGTCAGTTCCTTTTCTTGCATGACCATCTCTAATGGCCTTTGATATTTTAAACATACCCCTAGTTCTTCTGCAAAGTATTTCTGCAGGGTGGCAGTATTCTGGGGTCTTGAGACAATTACCCAGGTTTGCTGGCACCCTCGAAGTGTTTTGTCAATGCATTTCACTGCATCATCTGTGGGATCATCTTTCTTGTTCTTCAACTCCTACCTCCTCTGTTGCACAGCTTCTAAATTCTGCAAAGTCTGCAGAAGGCATTTCCCTTTCGTGTCCTGCACTGATTTACTTTCAGAGTGCTGTTTATTGGGAAAAAAAACTGAGGGATTTCATGAAGCTGTAGTATGTGATTACATCTTCCAAAACTCCTCACAGAATGCATACACAGAGAAGCCTAATTAAAATTGCTAAGACCTTCAGTGCTTGGTTTTGCAGGCTTTGATTTTTCTCTAACTTTGTTTTATTACTTGTAAATTCTTAGTGTTTTGTTTTTTTTTAAATATATGTTGGAAAAAAGCAGATGTTGTTCTTTATCAGGATGGATAACTTCCAATCCAACAGACCTCTGTAGTTTGAATTAAGAGTATTATTTTAGCAGGGTAGTCTGCAGTTATCTTCTCTGTGGTCCACAGGGAAATAGGATGTATTAACTCACGGTATTGCAGATACAGAGTCTCACCATTTGTCAACTAGACGCAACTTTGGGTTTCATTCCTAAATGAAAGGGAGGGGAATGTGCAGACTTGGCTTGTTGCCCCCTGCATTTTCTCCTAGATGAAACTCCTGCTGTTGCTTCTCTGCCCCCATCATTTAATCAGCCAACCTTTACTCTTTACCACCCTTTATCCCAGTTCCTGTGCCCAGGTGGCACTTACCAAGTCCACTTTGATGTTGGCTCTTCATTTGTTCATCTTTCACTTTGAGTCTGCCTCTAGTCCTTTATGCCCCCCACTCATGGCTCCCTTGTCTCTGCATTGTGTTTGGACAGGGTGAACAATGAGCTTCTAAAATCTGACTCTCTTCTGCATACATAAATTAGCAGGATATCCAAACACTTGTGCTTGGCCAAGTTCAGGGGGGTTTTCCTGGGGTTGGCAAAAAGATGTGCTCTGTGACCCCCCCGTTCTGAAGTGTCAGTGCTCACAGGCTGTTGGAAAGGTCAGTGGGGCTCATTAATCTGTAAAGAGCAGTGTGTTTTTCCCTAGCATTTTTCTTGGAGGAGGCTAAGAAAGCTCTGAAAAATGTCTCTCAAAATTGGCAAAAGCCCAGTGTGGAAAATTTTAGTCAGAACAATTATAGCTTGGTAAAGTTATAAGAACTAAGGAGATAGAGTAGGAAGCGCTGGGCAGCCTTAGCTGAGGCAGTTTTTCCAAGGCTTGCTCGTGCCCTTTGTCTTCACTGCTGCTGCCAAAATAAGATCTTGCTCTTAAGTCCTTCTAATAAAACTGGTCTTCCATATGGGATTTGTAACTACTTTAATTCTGAAAAACCACTTAATTTGAAAGAACTGGGCTTTTTTAGAGGTAAAATACATTCAGGGCCTTACTCGTGCTGCTGAACTTCCTAGTATGGTGTGTTCTGCCTGAAACAAGCGACTACAAGGCACAGAATGTTCTTTGTTTCAGGGTATCTAGCCTGTCTAATGCATAGTACCTTTTCACAATGTCTACAGGTGATGCTCATCACATGCTACAGTGCTACAAAATGGAAGTGTGATTTCTTGATAAACAGCGTATTATATGTAATCTTAAAATAATGTGGTTTTTTTTCTTGCCTTTTGTTGAATAGTTTCCCCGTGTTCATGTTGGTTGCCGCTTCAGCTGCAGATATGTCTTTTGCTGTTTCTGACATACTCAATGTCAGAATTGCAGTTCTGTTTCTTTTCAGAGACGAGGAAGAAAAGCAATGGCTACAGGGCTTTAGTGGACTAAGGGTGGGAGGTGGCCACAACTGCTTTGTGCAGCTGGTGATATGGGTGGGAACAGCTGAGACACTGACCCATCTCACGTGAACTGGGAGGTCTTGAGCAGGACTTCAGTAGACATAATCCATTATCATGCATGGAACACACTGTGCCTTTCTGGGTTCCTAAAGCCATACTGAAAAAACTATGAGCTAGGGGGGTCATCCAAGTGACAGATTTATGAGTGTTCCATAAATACAGTTCATCATCACTTAGAGATGAGGATGAATCAAAAGTAGTATATAAAATACATTTGAATTTTCAGTGGTCTGTTGCCATAGATTCATGTCTGTATGTATTTTCTTTTTTATTGATGTCATTACTGTACTAAGACAGAAACAAGGGAGAAACCTTACCTTGTTCCCATTTCCTGGTAATATGAGGATTGAGTTTTTTGCTTTGATGTATGTAGCATTTGTTGTGTCCAGGTGACGTAAGTAATACCAAGAGAACTGCAGATCCATGCTATCCACTCCTATCCATGCTTTGCTTGACACTGTGTAATCTGAACTGCAGCAAAAATTTAGGAAAGAAAAAAGGAGAGAAACAGCTGTCTATTGACACTGGTAAAATTAGATATGTACATGAGGGGGAGAGCACAGCAGCATTTAGCAATATTTTCTTCTGTCAATTAGATACTGTTTATTTGATTCTGTTCAGATTTTACTCTGAAGAATCAATAGTGCTCCAGCTGACAGAGGCTGGAACACTTCCTGAAGTTTTGGAATTAATGGCTGTAATGATTTTTTTTTTTTTTTAATAAGCTGTCAATTGCATTGATAGTAACAGTAGTCAACTGGAGCTCTGAGGATTTGCTTCCATTGCCTAAAAGGTGGGGGGGGATGGACAGAAAAGATCCTGGGAACTTTCAAATAGAAGTTTTAGGTCTAGTGACTCATCAGTAGTTTTCTCAGAAATACAGTTTGAAGGTCCAAACTGGAAAAGGTAGTTTGGGATTTCAGCAGGTCTGAAAGGCAGATTTAAGCTCCTTAGTCACTGTGGTTTCTTTTCACCCTGTAACTAGGACATCAGCCAAGTGGAATGTCTGCACACAGGGACTGGTGTCCTGTCTCCAAAAGTGAAGTGTGAATATTAGCATACATTGTGATTTGATTTTTTTTTTTTTTTTTTTTAAATACTAAAATCTGAGGAAAAACTGTCAGGAGCTGAGAGATACACAACCTTTAACCAGGACATCTGAAGAGGTGTAGACCAGATACATCCGTTTTTAATAAAGAATGGGATACAAATTATCTCTGGGAGAAAACAAGAACAGCAAGTAAAATCATTGTGGTGCTAGATAAGGATGTTAAATAAAAAGGTCTCATGCATGTCTTTGAATAAGTGGAATGTGTTTGGGGAGAACCCTAGGACAAAGGAGGGTTTGCCCCTGCTGTGAGATAAATTCCAAATTTCAGAAATGTAGTGGAATGAAAAGATGAAGATGCTGTTGCTTTATACCCTGCTAAAAACTCTCCAGGCAGCTGAGACCCGATGGAGTAATATCGTGTCTGAGAAGTGTGACAGCTTCTAGAAGTGTGACGGATTTCTTAAAATGAGATTCTTAAGTCGAGGGGACACAAGGACGACATAAGTGAACGCAAGGGAAGACATAAAAATATCCCTGTCCAAGTAGGCCGCAGAATCAGCCTTCACATCAAGAGAGGAGAGCTCAACTCCACAAGTTGTGGTTGAAAGAGTAAGAAAGTTCTAATGCTGCTAAGATGCAGAATTGTAAGCTGGTAACACTGCACAGTGAAAACGTGATAGAAAAGCCAGTATCAAAATTCAGATATTAACTGAAGAAAAGGTCACAAATGAGGCTTTAAATCAGAAATGTTTAATTACACGTGAGAGTGAATTTAAGACATAAGCGGTGACCATTAATTAGAGATAGTTGTAGGATTGTGTTTAGATCCCAAGAACAGGTAAGCTACCAGCACTTGGCATGTAGGCACTGAGCTTCAGAACATCAAGTGGAAGGGATTTATTCAGGAAATCCCTCAAGTTGAAAGTTAGAGGGACAAAAGCCATGGAGGGCTTACAGAGTTTGCTGGGAAAAAACCTGAGCCAGTCTAGAAAATTCTGAACTAGTGAATATTACCCAGGCACTATGTATCATTGGAGACAAAGGCTGTTAAAACATTTGTGTCTTACCTCCCCTGCCCAGTGTCTTGATAGCACTAGACATTTCAGAATCTTATCTTTATCAAGTCCTTATTTATTATTTCTCAACCATAACAGTCCATTTTCACTCTCCTGATTTGGATGATCTATGGAAAGTATTCATTTGTTATAGATTGAGAATACAGTATCATTGTTTGACAGAACTTATTTTTAGTCCACCAGTGCTTTAGCAACAGTCTATAAAAATAAACCAGCTCTCACAGTTATCATCATAGACCAAGCCCTACATGAATTTGTTTTGGAGATGTATGAATGTTTCCAGAGCCTGAATAAACCATGTGATCTTGATTTAGCATTTAATACTACTTGCTAAAAAAAAGTTAGTTAAAAGAGTATTTCATGTTGTAAAATCAAATCTAAACAACTCCAAATAATTATCTCTAGCTTGAAATATTTAAATATCTAAACTGCTGCTTTCTATGCTCCTTAGTAGTTTTGTGTCATTGTTTTCTGCCATGTTCTTTCCTATTTATTTTAATCTATTTTTTTAGAAATAGTTGATGGTAATGTAATACTTCACATTTCAGTTAATTAACTACTTCTCAGAAATGCTGTTGTTCCTGAGCTAAAAGCCGTTGAACCTTTTCAGAATAGTAACTTTGATGAGGAGCAGTGCAGCTGAGCTGCTTGGAAAGCCCTGTTTTTTACAGAGATGATAGTATGGTTTCCTAGATGGAGTTGCAAGGTTAGCAGCAGCTAAAAATTGACTGAGGTGAATAACTAGCATGTGATGCAATGTTATAGATGTCTTTTTTTGTTTCAGGAACAAAGTCTAGTGACTTTGTGAATTTTCTTTTAAATCCCCCCATCTCCTTCTTTGGTTTTAAGTAGGATATTCATACATTAAACAAATATGAGGAGGTAGGGAAATGCCCACCTCCTGCAATCCACCTTGGGCTCTCTGGGACTCAGATTCTGCTGTCCCTGTTCTGTAGCCAGTGAGAAGGATGAGCAGGCTGTAGCTTTAGTTTGAAGCACATGTTTATATAGACACACACATTTATTAGCAGTTCTGTGCAGTTATGGTTTGAGGAGAGTGAGAAATGCTTATGAAGTGATTCCAACATTTTACTGGTGGCTCCTTTCTATTAGCAATATGTTGAAAAGCTCACACTGGAGAACGGATCCTTGAGGTGCTTGCTGGTAACATCTACCCACCATAAAAAACCATCATTTGAATTTTACCCTTTGTTTTCTGACTTTTATTTGGTTACGTATTCACAGGAGGCTGTTACCCATATAACAGGAGAGCTTAGCTAATTTAAGGGGTTTTGATGAAGGATTCTATCAAAAGACTGTTTTTTCAAAAGGATTGTATTATATCAACTTGGTCATGCTTATTGCCATGGTGACCAACTCTCGACAGAGTTCAGTAGATCTCTCTGTCATGACATCCCTTCACAAGAGCCACATCAGCTCTTCCTCTGTATATCCTATTTGTCTGTGTGCCTTCTTATCTTCTCCTCCATTGCAGTGTCTGCCTGTTTGCCTTCTGTGGAGGTAAGACTTGCTGGTCTGTAGCCCTGGGATCACCCAGAATTTCTTTGCAGTTTCTTTTTCCATTGCTGCCTTCCTTCCTTTTGGGTGCTGCAGCTAAGTTAAGCTATTGGTTTTATGAACAGCTCAGCAGTTTCACACTGAGTCTGTTTAGACAGTAAAACTGTCCATACTCCCAGTAAGCTTTTAAAAACTCTCCAGTTTTATGATGGTAGTTTTAAAGAAATTTTTTAGAAGAAATTTTTAAAAAAAATTTTCAAAGAAATTTTTTGAAGAGAAGTTTCTGAAAGAGTGGCTGGTGACAGGTCTGTCCTGCTCTCTGCACTGTTTTGCATGTTCTGGTCTCTGGATTGTCTGAGATCCAACTGAGAATGATTTTGTCCATGTCTTTGGGGCACACTGTCAAAGTCCTCTGTGCTTGTCCATGGTAAGAGTAGCAGCCCTGCACCTGTGACACACCTTCATACATGTTGCTGTATATCACGGTGGTAAGTGGGAGCCTAAGCACACATCTTCCAGCTACTAAAATAAAACAACTTCCAAAGCATCCTTGTTGGTGTCCTGATTTGTGAGAGAGCGGTGAGGCTTCGGGTTCGTTGCTCTGGGTCTACCTGGAATATGGAGCAGGACGGATATTTGACAATCTTTGTTTCTCTGCCGATGCTATTCTACTTTAATTTCTCAACTAACTGGTGCCACATTAATGTCTGGGGGTTTTGTTTAGCTCCTCTGGGGTGTCGGGCTGCCATCCATGGGATGGAGAGCCCAGAACTCTCAAGCATTTCCAGGTGCTTACCCAGAAAGGGTGAAGGCCAGTGCCTGTAGGCTTGTTTTCACAATGCCTAATTTAGAGGTGCACAAATCCTGCATTAGATGAGGCTTTCTTTATGGAGTATGTCTGTGCTAGTCTGCATTTGGTAGTAAATCATTTGGAATTGGATTGCTTCCCAAGACTTCATCATGGAGCAGAAAGATTTTTGTTGCCCTGTTGGAATGAACGTTCAGAGCCAGGTTTAGCAATGGCTTTTGCAGAAGAGCTCTTCCTAATTGAAGTAAATTTTCTGATTTAGTTTTTTCTGCCTTTTTGGTTTTAGCGTACATTGAAAAACAGTCTTAAAATGTACTCTCTAAAATACTTGTACGGGATGTTGGTTCATGCACCACTGTTGGTATGGTAAGGATGTAATTCTGAAAGAGGACAGTGACTTGAAAATCTGACATTTATATAAACCTTATTCATATTGTAATCAAAATTACTGACTATACAATTTTTAAATTTAGACTGGGAAATGCTTTTATAAGGATGCTGTAATTGGTTTGTGCTAAGTTGGATACTGTGACTGTCCTATGGAATTGTGGCAGAAGAAAAACCTGACCAAGCAACAGTACATATAGAAGGAAAAAATTAAAAGTAACAGTTATATACGCTTAACTGGCCAACAGTATTGATAATTTGTTTTGCCAACAAAGATGACACTCAAGCACAAAATTACTTTGCCTATTGCTCTCTTAACTTCAAATGACTGCTTGAATGGCATTTGCTATTCTGCGTGTGCGTTGTCCTCTGGACTCCTGAGATGGGGTTTGTCTCATCTTAGGCACTGGCCAAAACTGATTGTAGCAACAGCAGTAAATTAAATATTGTAAGACTGTGCCAGCTCTAACCTTAAGCTGTCAGAGATGTTACTCAGTTACCTTGGAAACTTCACCATCAAAACACGTTCGTATTCAGGAGCGAATTTAGGACTTCAGAAGGAAAGGTTTATATTTTGCTCTTTAAACTGGAGTTGTTACTGTGTTTTCAGTTTACACATATTTTACTTATCCATGCATATTACTGCAAGGTTGTATTTTGGATGCCACCATGTCAAGTGTGTTATTACATTACAGTTACAAGCCCATGCTTGCTAAGTAGAGGCATAGATGACCTCAGCCCTAGAGTGAGGATCAAAACGGGTCTGGGTGTCCTTAGCTCAGGTCACGGTGTAACCCCCGCAGCAGCCACGCTCCACGCAGCCACTCCCTCACTCCCCCACTAGTGGGGTCAGGGAGAGAATCAGAGGGCTCACAGCTGGAAAACTTGTGGGTTGAGACAAAGTTTAACAGGGAAGGCAAATCCCGTGCTTGTCATCAAAGCAAAACAAGGAATGAATTCACTGCTTCCCATGGTGTTCAGGTTGTACCCACTGCCAGCAGCCGTTCAGCTATCTCCAAGAGGCAGGGCCCCATCATGCATAACAGTGACTGGGGAAGACAAATGCCATACTTTATATCCTGAGCTTGATGTCACGTGGTCGGGAATGTCCCTTTGGTCAGTTGGGGTCACCTATCCCAGCTGTGTCTCCTCCCAGCCTCCCAGGCACCTCCAGTCTCCTCCTCAGTGTGGCACTATGGAAAGCAGAAAAGGCCTTGGCTCTGTGTGAGCCCTGACCAGCAATAACAAAAGCATCTCTGTATCATCAACCCTGTGTTCAGTACAAATCTAAAACACAGCCCCACACCAGCCCCAATGAGAAAGTTCACTCTGCCCCAGCCAAACCAGCACACCCCATAACTCAGTTCCACACTGCCCCTTACTTGGGGCATTCAGCTGTAGCTCAGTGGGAATAAAAGAGAGAAGGGTAGTTGCATACAAATATTCTGATGGTTGATGGTTCTGGAGTCTGCTTGAAGCATGCCAGCGACCATAGTAGCAAAAGGATTCAGGGAAGAGAGACTTGGAGCAGGAAAATCCCTATCTCATGTGGTATTTGTGAAATAAGTTTCCTATTGACCTTCAAACCTAACATTGTAAAAAGGACTTGACTTTTATAAAGGGCATTAAACCCATCCCAGGTCTCTGTGCTACAGAGCTGAAGTTATTCAGTGCTGCTTTTTGGTCACATCACAAAAGGTCTCCTTGTGCTTTCCAAGTACTCCTAGTTGGCTTGGGAATGCAGCAAGACATTTTAACCATTCCCAGTTCTTTCTGATTTCAGTGGAAATAAATTAATTAGCCTTAGAGGCGTGTTTACTAATAAACAGTGTCCAAGAAAGCCTGCAGATAAGCAGAACTATTTTATCCATCTCCAATTTAAACACTCCTAAATGTTTCTATGCCTTTCTTTCTAATTAAAGTTTCTTTCTTTAATATATTTAGCTGTGCAAGAATAGGAGCAAGACAGTTGCTGTTGTGAAAGTTCTCAAGAGTGCAAACATGAGTAGACAGTTTAAAAATTCACAGTAATACCTCAAAAGAGAAACAGCTCTAGGTTTTCGAGAAGGAAGGAGACCCTGCACTCATTAGACTTTCATGCATGATCCTAATTCAGCAATTGCTTTTCTCTCCTATGAAAAATATTATGTATTTGTGCACACATCTGTCTATCCACCTATATATGTATGTGCATAAAAAGCAGAAAACCTTATCTATTTGATCTCTAAAGTTGATAAAGCCCAGCAGGCGAGAATGGACCTGAAATCCAAAGTGGGGTTTTGGTTTTGTGCTTGCTGAAAAATTGTGAATAACATTGATAATGTTCTTCTGATTCAGAATTTTGTCTGGGAGAAGTGTTACTTCTGAGGTCACTACACTACATTTGAAGTTATACAGAAAGTTAAATATTTGTTCTCCAAACCCCAAGCTGCATATTCCATGAGTGCTCTTTGGAGCGTTGCCTTATTGCCTGTCCTAAGGATGTTCTAGAGCATATTAGAAATGGTCACAGCTTTGTTTGCATTAGTTGGTGCTTGGCCTTCTAAAACAGACTGGATTTCCCAATGTGCCCATTATGTTTGTATGGTACAGGCTGTGCCTGTGTTCTAAACTGTGCCGTTAGGTTTATCATTTACTTAGCATTCTTAAAAAATTCATGAGAGGATAAATTTATCTTGATATGACCATACAGTAAGGGACTGGGCCTGTCATGAAGTCAGTAGTAATATTTTGTGCCCAAATTCTGTCTGCTATTTTGAAGATCCTCTAGAGTTCTCCCCTCCAGTGATTTGCAAAAAATAAAAATGATGCCAGCATGAGGTGTCTTTTAGAGTTCTGTTTGCTTCTGTAAAACAAGCCAGGCAGAGAACAAACCACTGAAAATCAAACTTCTGACTTTAATGTGAAAGTCCTGTGATCAGGGGAGCCTGGACTACCTCCCTTGAAATTATTCCTTACTGTTCCTGTAGGGAAGCTTTCTAAAACTTGCCTGCCTTATTTTTCAATGGTGTTACAGCCAGTGTGAGAATCTTGCCTAAAAATCTCAGCCAAGGACTGTGGTGCTGGACCATCTGTGACACTGATATGTGGGAGGTGGAGCTGTGGATCGGTTCAGGCATGAACCTCAGTCCTCCCATGCAGTTTAACATGTGCTTGTCGCCCTCAGGGGTGGACAGGAGACAGTGTGAGAATGACAGAACTTCCTGGGGAAGTTTGCTCTGCCTCTGAAACCTTCCCTTGTTCTCCTGTGTCTGTGCCTCTGCACCAGCTCCTCTCTTGCTGGGGTGAGTGTACACTGGGCTGAGGCAGGTCTTGCTGGAGATCTGATTGTTTAAAGTGCGAACAGTTCGGAAGTCTGTTGTTCAGCACCATTTCTTGATTATCCAATTTCACGCTCCTTATCTCACCAGTTAATCCTGGCTGCTGACCTTCACTTGAGATACGGCATGTCCTACATCCAACTAACAGTCAGCACTACAGAGCTGAGAGGTGCTGGAGAGCTCTCACTTGTTAACACTTGGTATTCCCGCTCTGGGATCACGACCAGGAGGACCTGTGGTGCCTCTCTCAAGCACTGGGTGAACTTTTTCCTTCTTCCACACCCCCTTCTGTCACCCATATGAGATGGAAATTCTGACCAACTAGCTAGTTTTGGTATTTCTTTACATCAAAATTTTATCATTATTACATGCATTTCCCCCATCCTCAAACTTTTAAAAATCCTTCTTCTCACGTTGAATAGAGTAGCTTGGATTTATACTCTTCACACTGCCAACTCTATTCAATTAGTTGCAATATTCCTCTTAAAAAGGGAATGCTGAGTAAGGATTTCAAGGATAGTCTGAGGTATGATCCACTGAAATGAGTAACTAGTTTTCTGTTTAATTTACTACACCCTGGATCATATCCCATGTGCAGTGTCCACTTGCAATTCCACTGCCCTGCCACGGTATGTTTTGCAGTGCTGTGTGTGCAGGTCAGTGTTCAGCCTGGGTCTGGAGGGGTTTTGAGCAAGGAGGTTTGAACATGCTTTTTGCATTTTTATGTGCTCTGTAAAAACCAGGTTAGAGCCAAGAGATCCTGCATCCCGTGGCTGATGCTTTAGCCATCCTGCAGTCGTGCAAGCAAACAGGGATATATAGATGGAAAAGGACTGTTACAGAAAGTACTTGAACCTGCTGTGAACCTTGCAGAGGAGATAGTCCAAATTGGCTCGAGTCATCAGCTGAGGAGGCTGATCATGTTCAACATCTGAAAACCAGGAATAGGCAAAACAGTTTCTGCCTTTGGAGAGAATGGCGTCTGATAAAAGACAGTGGGAATATGACAAAGGGAAATGCTTTCTTGACATTTTAATGCGAATCAGTAAAGCAAGTCAAAACCAAGGGATTATTTGTAGACTGGTTAATCTTTCTCAAAAGCAATCTGTGATGATAGAATAAAAGAAAACAAACCCCTTCAACAGCGCTAGGAAACAGAGACACTTTGGTTCATGACCTAGTTTCTTTCCAAAAACATCAGTGTTATATTTCAAAATTCCCGTTGATTATTCAGAGGAGTTTTTCCTCGTCTTTTTACTGTACTAATTGAACACAACAGAATTGTTTCCCTCTGAAATAATTTGCATTTGAAAAGGCAACTCATCTCATGCAACATGCAGTGTTACATAGCACAGAGTGACGCTCCATGTTTTCCAGTGGTAATATTCTTCAAAAGGATATGGAGCTGTTGGCAAGTTCCTCTTCTGGGCATGAGTAAAGGTGTGGTAGGGACGCCGATCTAACTGTTTGGTTGTGTGATAAATGGCTCATTTTCTTCAGTATCTCTGTGTGCCTTTCTTGTTCTCCAGAGGATCCCTCTCTTAGGATTTTTCTCTTTAGAATGCCTTTCCAGAGATGTGCCATGATGATCTTGAGCTTCTCCACAGTCCTTTACGCCTACACTTACAATTTCCAGCTGTGGCTCCAGTGATACTTCGCAGGCATCACAGGAAACCCTCAGGAGTGTGTCAGGACTTCAATTTTATAGCAAGCAATAGTAATTCAGCTTTCTCAGACTTGAAAGTGCAGGTTACAGTCCCTTTGGAAGTTTTTATGGATGTGTTTCATCTTGGAGCTGTGCCATCAAAGTCTATCTATTGCTTTGTGATACTGTTCTGACTCCTGAGAGAAGTTCTTGCTGAAATATTTCCAAAATAAAACTCCTGCTATCGCAGCTCTGTTTGGGGTTAAGTTATGGTTTATCAGATCAGCTTTCAGGGCTTGCACTTCACAGGGGCCTCGAGATTCCACAGAACAGAAAGTTTGTGCGGGTCTCTTACAGCGTTTTCCATCTCTGCAGCCCTATCCTCCTTTGCTGTAACCTAAAATTACAGTGTTCTGCCTTCCAGCACAGCTGCCTCGTTGTGCCTCTCTACTCTCCCAGCTTACAGAACAGGAATCCCTTTTGCATGTCCTGTTCAGATTTAGACTAGCAAGTATTTGTTTAGTCACTGGTTTTGAGAAATATTTACATTTACTAGTGCCAGAATACCAACAATCAATAGCCAAGTGTTCCTTTTTGTGAGGTCCATGTCTGTTCTCTGGTGGTCAGAGGTTTCCGAAGAGACGAGGGGCAAGAGAAGAACATAGCAAGTCCACAAGTCTGGCAAATGTCCAAATGGTTTTGGTAGAGGTGTCACTTGATCCACTTACCAGTGGTAGAGATGTAAGAGAGGAAAGAAAATGCTGGTACTTTACAGGTAGAAGGGGAAGAACCCCAGGGCTATTCCATTTGCTTAAAAAACCAAAACCGACCGAAAACAAAATGAAAAAAGGTATTTATTAAGTTTGTCTCATTCCCCTCCTCCTGTGATTTTGGCACTGACTTCCATGGGGCCATAAAGAGATCCCTCTGCTTTTTCTTCTGGTGTACAGTGACATCTACAGAGTGGAGCACAGCAAACAACATATTCCCATTTAGTGCCACGTCTCTTTTTTGACTGTTTTGCTGTTATGTATCATTACTTTAAACTCATGATGTTTTGCATTTTAATGCATGTACAGTATTACTTGTCTTTGTACATTCCCTCAGAAACCTACCCTTTTTTTTCTTTTAAGTTATTTTACCCTGACAGAAATGACTTGGACCTTTGGAAATGTGGTTTACACACCCAAGCAGAAATTCCTTTCTCTTGATGAGTAAACTGTCCAGTTCTACAGTGAAATGCAGTGAAAGATTTCACCTTTTTTGAAATAAATTTTCTTTCACAACTGTGTTGCTTTCATCAAGAAGTGGGTTTTTGGTGTTTTTGGTCAGTGCTTATTCTGAAATTATCACAGATAGCTTTATCATTAGATGTGTTCGTTATTGAGGTAATGTTGCCATGTAAATTCCATTTAATTAATTAATAAATCAGTAAAGGGTACACATAGAGCTTTTTTGCAGAATTTTTCTTTGTTAGACAGAATCCTTTATTCTGTCTCATACATTTTTGCTTGGTTTACTTTGTGGCTTTATTTTTTTTCCCCTTATTTTTCTTGTCTTTAAAAGGTAATTTATTAGGTATGTGTAAGAATGTAGACACCTGGGCTCTGAACTTCGTGGCATTTATTTTTTTAGTGTTCTTGTTCATGCTTTTTCTGTAAAGGCCTTAATTGTGGTATTTCAAAATATGAGCATTTGGGGGTAATTTTTCTTAGCTCTTGGATAACATTAAATGTATCAAACCAAGGTTTAAAATTACTGAATCAACGTGTATAAATATATCAGGAGTTGGTTTAGTCTTGGTTTTTTCCCCTACCAGGTCAGATACTATAATAATATTAACTGCAAACCAGATCCAGGTCTCATTAAACTAATACAGCAGAATGATAATCAGAAAATTGCCAAGTAATGAACAAACCCCAGAACTTTTAAACCTTATTAAGCGATTGTGGCTGATGAGCAGGGTTTATAGCCAAGGCTTTCATGTCTGAAAAATGACTCTGAGAGTTTGCCAGCTGGCATTATGGGTTAATTTGGGGCAAACTCAATTTTCAGAGAGGAAAGAACACAAAGTAAAATAATATATCTGTGGAGCAGAAGGGAGCACTTAAAACCCACGTAGTAAAATGCACTCATATGTAGAAAATCCTTGGCAAAATGCATTAAACCCTTTGGAGAAATAAATGAGTAAAATAGTCCCTGTAAAGTATAAACAAACTATAAAATCTATGGAAGTAGTTAATGCTAGAAGACAGGAGTGATTTTCTAGGTGTCCAAAGACTCTTGCCCCAATAAAAGATAACATGTATAATAGATGAAATATATCCCTTCCTCGAGAAGAGACAGAATAATTTAAAAAAAAAGGTGCTAGTGTAATGTTTTAGCATTAAAAGGCATTGTCAGCATTTTTCTTCCTCCAGGAATCTGTTCTGTGTCCAAACGCTGGACATTTCTTGAGCTTATGTTCAGAGATTTTTAGTTGGGATTGAAAAGAGGAAGAAAAAGAAAGAAAACCCAGAGGGTTTCCCAAATAATGGAACAAACTTCCATTTTTGTAGTGGCTTCAAGTCTGACTTTTCTAACTAAGAATAATGACAGGAATCTTTCAATCGCTGCAGTTATTAGGGAAAGGGGCATCTGGAAAATGTCTTCCGTTAGCTGTGGGTTTTGGCAGAGGCTCTAAGCGAGCGTGGTCAGTGTAATGAAACTGCCAAGTGCTTGAGGTGCTGGGCTTGTTTGCTGTATGTACTTGCCTTCAATAAATATTAGTATTTCTCCTAAATCTCCTGCTCCAGCTGCTGCCCCCGACATCGTTTAAACATGAGTGTAGCATGTCACATGGCAGCGGGGGGAGGGGGGACAGCATTTAGGACAAAATATGAGCAGGTTCCTTCGCAAATACCCATTTGCAATAAATGAGCAGCAGTAGATTTCTTCAGGAAAAGCTCAGTCTGACAGAGAAGGCAAAAAGACGGGACACCAACAGATTTCTCTTAGAGAGATGTAAAAATTACCCTTTGCTGGAAAAAAATCAACCTGGAGCCCTAAACTTCCAATGCCTCCAAAACTTTGTAGGCTTTTAGTCTGAATCCTTCTCTTTTTCTGATAAATATCAGAATACAGCTTGTGAACTTGTAAATTTAGCCCCTGGGGAGATCCCTGGGGTTGAGCCAACCCTACCACAGATTTTGGGTGAATGCTGAATGATGGGTGATCTCTTAATCAGTGATCTCCAACAAGAATTAAATGTGACTTAACCCTTTCTAGCTCAGTTTGGTTTCAAGTTTGCATTGCTCTCTCTGTACCTCTTCTTGTAGACACCCCTTTATCTGGTCAACCATGGGGAGACTGGACCGATCCGATGCAACCGGTGCAAAGCTTACATGTGTCCCTTCATGCAGTTCATTGAAGGCGGGAGAAGGTACCAGTGTGGATTTTGTAACTGTATAAATGATGGTAAGTGGTGTTTCTCTGATCTGTGATTCGTGCAAGTTCCCATAACACTATAAAGAAACTGTATCGCTACAACAATTTTCTTGGCTTGCTGACAAAAGAGTTTAGGGAGATGCAATAACTAGGCTTATTTCACAAATGAAAAAAAGTTACTTCCCAGAATAATACAGAGAAAGAGTTGTTCAGTACGATTAACAAAAAAGAAAAAAAAAGTTTGGAAAATAATGCTGACTCACGAAGTCCAGTCTGGTATGATCAAAACTTTATTTTAAATTTTTATGTCAGCCGAGGATACAAAGCTGCTCGTGTTAACTGAAAACAACTTCTGTGTGGAAAAACATTAATTTCTTCAGGGAAATGTAAATGACCAGCAAGAAGCAGATATATAGAACCATGTTAGCCTTGTCCTGTCCATGACTGTGGTTGCAATGGTTAACTGAGCCATTAATCTTCCTGTGACAAGTGTTGGTGTTCACAGAAGATACCATGCCATATTTGTTCAAGTGTGCTGCATGTGACTCATAACTGTTTTTGTGCTCTTGGCGAAATGCCAAATCTTTGCCAGAACTAGCCTTTCTGGACATTTGTATCAAGTTGGATTTGCCCAGCTGGATCACAGGGGGATAGCGCTTTCCCTAATACAGTCATCTTTTCAACTCTGAAACGTGAACCTTGACAGACTCGCTCCAACCGCGTTTCTGCCTCGAGCTCTAATGTTTGTGCGAGCGTAGCAGATAATAAATTTCATACTTTGTTAACTCTCATAAAGGGAAATATAAATGCTCTGGGAACACTGTAAGAGAGACATTTAATTTGCAGTGTCATTTTAAATCATGCTTTGTATTACTACAGTGTCTTTTATCTAAGGCAGAAAGCACTTGTAAAAAAAAAAACTTTGATGGGGTCTAAAAATGGTCAAGAAACAAAGTTGATATTCCCCTCACACACTTGCGCTTTTACAGGCAAAAATGTGAAAAATAAGCATTCTGACTATGTATTCACTGAGGAACAAGGAGCTAAAACCCAGAGGTGACTCTTCCCTGGAGTGACTCTAAGCCTTAGACTGGCTCTGTGTAAATTGTTGTTGGCAAACCACTTGATTTCCTACTTTTTACATGTAGCTACTTTTTACCTGTAGCTTCCCAATATAATGGACCTGATGCTCTTGTACACTAGGCCAGGGCTGTGTTTTGAATTAATCTGAGGGTAGACTGTATCTACTAAAAAAATAGTCTCTGTAAGTCTGTATCCTGAGGGAAACAGGCTCCTGCCTGTGGAAATGACCTGGGTCAGCCTGACAGCTCCAAAAGGAGATGGCATTACCAGGATGACATGGAGTTTTGTTTGGTTGGGTTTTTTTAAGCCAATGTGGGAAAAAAAAAATCCATTGCAACCTGGAGAAGTGTTTAAAGTCTTCCCTTGATCAGAAAAAGAGGAGCCTACATTATTAGTACATCATATCTGCTGAAAGAATTTGTTGTGTTGTTCCCCTCCTTTTCAAATTGTAAATGTTTTCTTCCTGGTTCTTTTGTTGGCTTGTAGTCCCTCCATTCTTCTTTCAACACCTGGACCACATGGGCCGACGGATAGACCACTACGAAAGGCCTGAGCTGTCCCTGGGGTCTTACGAATATGTTGCTACTTTGGACTATTGCAGAGTGAGTATTTCCAGTGTGCAAGCCAATGTTATGTCAAGGCAAACAAGCTCCTTTAAATACTTACAGTTTAGTAAATGTAAGGTGAGTATCAGAGTCCAGGAACATTCTAGAACATGTAGATACACGTGGAGGATGTCGTGTTTTGTTCTTTTGTACTGCAGAGTGTGAGACAAGCAAGTAATAATAACAAACCACGCAGTGAAGTCGTGGATCACCAGTCTTTAATGGGGCATTCATTTGGTATTACCTGGTGTGTTGTATTGTTTAGGGGATATACTGGAGATTCTGATGAATTGTTGCATTTTAGATGTATGTCTTCTATGGATTCTGAAGACATACACACACATCAATTGCCTTCCCAATATTGAAAACCTTAGCAAGGGAATTTGGCCTTGTAATCTTTTCCTGGCAAGAGTAGTTTTGGTGTTCTTACCAGTAAGTTACAATGGAATGAGTTCTCTCTCTTAATATCGATTCACTGAAGGACTCCATCCAGAGCCCACTCAAGTCTCTGTAAATATTTGTAGTTGGTTTTATTAGAGATCTGAATTTGATAGTTCTGGGCTCATAAATTACTTAAACTTTTCAAACTTTAGCTCATTTTACAAAATTGCAAGTGTGATTTCATCTGACCACAGCACGGACATATTTTTCTGTTCTTGCTGAAATCAGGCAGAATTTTCTCCCTGGGAGTGGAGTTGAGGTCATGGTAAGGTTAGGAAAGCAACTGGGCCCTATGAAGTCTTGAAGTAGCTACCAGTAACTTCCTCAGACCATCAGATTATTGCTGGTATGAAGAAAATGGACAGGTTTAATTCTACTTTTTGACTAGGGCACTGCTCCAAATCCAGTGTAATCCGTGAGATAACCTATAAAGATTTGATTGAAACCTGGGTTAAACCACAGAAAAGAATTGTGATGAGGCTTTACAGAAACAGTGTGGGATACTCAGTGTGCATCCAGTGTAGCTGCATCAAATTCTGAAACCTCCTGTGTGCTGAATGGCTCTGTGCCGTTTCCACAGTTCTTCTTCTGTGCTAGCTTGTCGCAAAGACCCACCCATAGACTTACTGCAATGTTACAAAAAAGAAATCTCTTACGGAATTAACAGTCACACTGGAAATGCCAAGTCATTAAATGGTACAGAAGTTAACATTATTTTACAATTCACTTTTCATTTGGCTCCGAGTTATAGAGGTTTAAGTCTTTTATAAATCCCGTTCAAGACCAGAACTGAGAAGTCATTTCCTTTTGTGCTTATCAAATGACAAGGATGAACAGCCACAAAAAATGTTAACAAATCCCAGCTGGTTTGCATTATTGCTCTCCTGCTTAGCGGATGTGCCGAGAGCACAAACCCTCGTTTCTGCCGTATATTTGTCAGAAATTAGGCAGAGATTCTTTATTAATGGTGATCTGATACAAGAGTTTGGAAGCAATGTTTGGTGCAGTTTCTGAAACTTTTGGATTCGAGTAAACAGAACAGCTTTGAAAAATGCTGCCTGGTTTCAGTTCACAGGAATTAATCCTGATTTACATGAGTCAAATGAGTGTGATCAAGGGTATAATGTTTAGTTTAGTTTAAAGTGTGCCAGGAACTAAGGAGAAGTCATAATTCAAGGGCTAGATGAATTTTTCTTAGATGGAGTTTTCTGAGGTTTACTTTAACAAGTATAATTTGCTTAAATAGTCAGAACATTGTATGAAGGCAGTATAACAGTCTAATGAAAAATCCATCCTGAATTTGACACCAAGTAATCACCACTGCCCTCTTAATGGGAATTAGGAAAACTCATTTTAGGGACTGTGATGATTACTGTTGCTCTGTTCACTTTATATGATCTTCCTAGGTACATCTCTGAGCACTCCTTTAATTTTTTAAAACAAAACCCCTTCCTCCTCTAACTCTTTCTTACTTACAGAAACCTGTGTCAGTAGTGTGTGCATTTACACTGTGGATAAGAGGAACTCCCAGAGGAATCCATACCAGCTTCATCCCCATATGCTGTGTATGCAACAGTTACATACGTGGAATGTTCCACAGCACTGTATTTACATTGCTTTATGGTACCACCTGTACCTTTTTAACTCATAACAAGACACTGTCTTCATTTTCCCTGTGAATTTTTTTTTTTTTTGTGTAGGACAAGAAGCCTCCAAATCCACCAGCTTATATCTTCATGATTGATGTATCCTACAGAAACATAAAGAGTGGCCTAGTTAAACTCATATGTGATGAACTGAAGACTCTGCTAGATAAACTTCCAAGGTAAAGAAACAGAAGTGTGCTTTGTTGACTCACTACACTACAGTGCACTTTTCATGAAGCAGCTTTGCATGTTGAAAGGCAAAGCCCAGCTATAGAAAATGTCAGAATTTACAGTACAGGCATTTTTGGGGTGATAGTGACAAAATGTTAGTTTTTAACACTGCTGGCAGTTCTTAGACCTTGATGTCCCGGTTTACTATATGAACAGAAAGAACCTGCCTTACCAACTGCATGTGTACCTTGCATTCTTGTCCTTTCTTGCAGTGAACTCTAGTGGTGTTTTCAGCTCAGTCACAGCTCGTAGTTTAGACTTTACTTGCTGTAGTTGTGTTTACTGCAATACTGCTTTTCTCATGAAATAGAACAGGGAAATACCCAACCTGGAGTACTCTCTCTAGAGCCATAGTGTTGGTGGCTCGTATCTTTAGCTCTTACTGTTAACAAGCAAAACATTGAAAGCTTCTTGCTGCACTGCGAGACTTTCTTGTCCTGGTTTGTGCCTGCGAGGAGAGCAAGTCTTGTGGGCAACAAACATCTTATGAAATACAGCACATGTGCTTTGTGAGCATGAAACACATGTAGCAATACTGATCAGTATTAATGACAGGATATTATTTTAGTGCAGTGTAGTATTATGGCTTTCAGTGTATAGGTATAGTTTTCAATAAAGATTAAACAATGATGACACACGTAGTGAAATGAGAGCAGTGAAAGACTCAAAAGTGATGTAGACAAAATATTTCTCGTCTACATATAAAGGCCTATAAAAAAGAACTTCCAAAAAGAAAATGCGTTCTAAGTAACAACACTTGCAGAGTGAGGAAGGGTGTGAGATAAGACCCATGGGATAATCTTTGATATGCAAGTCCAGGGGGTTGGTTTGTCAGATGCCCATGTAAGGCCATGTCTCAAGTACTTTTTCATTGAAGATTACCCTGGAGACACAAGTATTTGGTATTATCCTGAATATCAGAGCTTTCCATCAAGATCAGTCACAACTCTGAAGATGAGGCCTGACTGGAGTAACAAAAAGCAGTTGGCAGTTTACAAACACCTAGGCTTGAATAGGGAAACTTGAGGAAGAATGAAAGCAAGTGTATCTACATCACAAAGGAGACACATTTACCCTTCTCCTCACCGGCACTCTGCAGAGATCTGCTGGTAGGTAATGTGGGCCAAAGTTTCCGTGTCCACTGGAAAAAGCAATACAATAAAAAAAAGAAAGCCAGGCCCTTTAGTTTCCTCAGGTTTGTCTTAGTCTTCTTAATTTTTAAAAGACCAACATATGGCATTCCACCAAAATTTGTGGTAAGACTTTTATTTTGGTGCTGAGACACAAAGGTCAGTGTTCATTTGAAGTTCATTTTCTGTTGCTGGACAAATACACCTGCAAAAATACTGTGCTGTTGCCACAGGAGGGAAAAGCCCTGTGCAGGGAATTTACCCTGTGCTTGTATCTTTGAGAGGAAGGACTTGGGGGTAGTGCAGCGATCTGTGTCACAAAAAGGTCTTGCTTGCTCACGTTTCAGAGCAGATGTGTTCAAGTTGTGTTCCGAGCCAGAATACAAGAGAAATCCGGAGAAATGTGTTTATAGAAATTGTGCTTACGAGCTCAGAAAATCTCTATAATGAGTTGTGCAACTATGATTTTAAGTTGCATGATTAAAACAACATTTGAATGCTTTTCTGTACAATATGATGCAGATTTTTCCTGGTTAGACTTTAAAAAAAATAAATACTCTGTGAGCTACACAGGGTACTTTTACAGCTGATCTTTAAAATGATGATAGATCTTGGATGAAGTGTGGCATTGCAGACATGGGTAAGAGCAGTAACTGGAAATCTAACAGTACTTTGTCCTCCTCAAGCTCTGGAATGCTGCCCATCAATCACATTACTAAGAAGGCAGTGCCCAAGTGCTGGGAATAATTTGGAGTTTACATCCAGAAATGATGCATCTGTTTGAGTTACTGTATCCTGGAGGAATTATTTAAAATGCTTCTTTATACAGTGTGTTCAGTAGAGACTATTGACTCATTTTAGGTCAAAGTAGCCCCTTTCTCATCCAGCTGTGTTCCCATAAAATGCGAATGGTAGATGAATATTCTAGAGTGATGGCAGAGGTAGTTTGTGGAAGAGTAAAATTATTTCTCTGCCAAGGTCAAAGTTTTAGACAAGGTTGTGAAACTGCCAGCGGAGGTTTTCGTGATAAAGGGTTGGTTTGCTGTTTACAAGAGAAACCCTGCTACAAAAAGGTGCTGTTTTATTAGTAATTGAGACCAGTTTTCGACTAGGATTGTCTTTTAGGGAATGCTCACTGAAGTTGGGACAGCGAACCTGATAAGGTCCTAACTGGTGGTGCTGCTGCTGATGGCAGCGGGGGCTGGTGCTCCCAGGAGTCACCTCCACCAAACCACCCACCAAAGTCACCAGATATTATTCAAGCCTGGGTTCTGCTCTGATTGGGCATCAAGCATTACTGGCACTGAACTACAATGTATCCTAAATAAAGACTGTTTTCTCATCATATCGGGTAACTAATTGTCCTCTTTTTTCCATGTTTTGATGACAACATGGCTTATTCCTTATCTTAGGGACTTTTAACTGTTTGAATGGGATGCACCATTTATGTAAATATATATATTTTTTTAAATAAACAGTAGAGCAGTTGATATTATCAGGGTGTTTGAATTTGACCCAAGGCAAAGACTGAGGGTTGTTTGCTTTGTTGCTCCCAGCACAGATAATGATCAGAGAGTGCCTTGCATGTGGAAGGAATGCTTTTATTGCAAGGTCGGAATTTCAGAATTATAACCACTTGGGTTTTGTTTTTTCTTACAGAGAAGAGCAAGAAGAATCCTCAGCAATTCGAGTTGGTTTTGTGACTTACAACAAGGTCCTCCACTTCTTTAATGTAAAAAGCAGTTTAGCCCAGCCTCAGATGATGGTGGTCACAGATGTTTCAGAAGTTTTTGTTCCTTTGCTGGATGGTTTCCTTGTCGACTTTGAGGAATCGCGATCAGTTGTCACCAAGTAAAGTATAATCATTCCTTCTGAGACTAAGATGTGAATGCTTTCTGGTATGCATTATGCCTTCTAGTCAGCTGGGGCTGGGGGTGTACATGTATCTTTGGAAATACTTCCGAAGCCAGCAGATGCTTCAAGGCCTTTATTTCCACCTCTGAGGCAAAGAAATAGTGACAGCCATCAAAACTTGTATTATTTTTATAAGACACATTTGAATGGAAAATGTCTTCCTGTGTGAAGACTTGGTATGTTACAAGGTATGTTTGGGGATGATCCCAAATATGCTGCCAAGTTGAGACATTGATCCTTTCTCTTCCGTAGCTTGTTGGACCAGATTCCAGAGTTGTTTGCAGACACGAATGAGAGTGAGACCATCTTCGCTCCTGTTATCCAGGCTGGCATGGAGGCACTAAAGGTTAGAACGTTCCTCTCTGGAAGAGAACCAGCTCCAAACTGGGTTTGCTAAAAGCCAGTCCCATCACAATGGGAAATTAGGGAAAAAAGTCATTGTTTCCAGCACTAATCTGTCATTCTAACAACTGTAGCTTTAGTCAAAATGAGAACACTGGCAAGCATAAAATCTGCTCCCAGATTTGCTTATTGAGGAAAACCAGTGCCCAGAATCTATTCTATGCAGAGGGGATGTTTAGGAGAAGATGAGGAGCAGGAGACAGTTTGTTGTCCAGTATTTGGGAGAAATAAAGAAGTGTTTAGTTACTGCAGCAGAACCAGCCCATATTCTGGGTGTTTGCACAGGTACCCAGTCCCTGCACGTGTGAAGGGCAGGAAAGGCACTAAAAGATACAGTTTTGCTCTGCTCCTTCTCCTGCTTCTGCAAAGCTTCTTGTGCAAAACAGGATATTTATGACTGTGATGGAACTCGGTGGGATTGGAGAGTTCCTGTTTGAGAAGTTCTCACAGGTTGGATACAGCTGGTAGTGACTCCACAGGCCAGGGTGCTGCCCAGTCCCTTTCTGTATGTCCAGGACACCCCCGAAGTGCTGACATTTCCCTGGAGCACTGCCAATAAACACACACCTGGGTCACCACAGGATTTGTAGGGGCAGAACAGCGCTGGTTTAAAGTACTTGATTTATCTGTCAGCTTTGTATGAGTAAAGCATGAACCTTGAGTAGGTAAGTTTGTTGAACCAAAATACACAACATTTCTCAAATCCGTTTCTTAAATACTAATTTAATACCTCTTTTCATGTTATTTATTCATACTGCCAGCAGATATGTGTCTGAATGCTTTCCCCTAATACTAGACTTCCACAAAACAAACTTAAGGGCTTTTTATTTAGCTCAGGATTTTTGAGTTATAATTTGTAAGGATTTTCACTGGGAATTATGCATCTGCATACATCTGTGCTCAAGAAAAACAATTCCTATCTGGAAAGAACAAAATGGATTGTGTTAATAATATATAGACATTATATGAATTTTGTCAAGAACAGTGTCAGTAATTCTGGATGCACATCAGGACAAACAGGTATTAGGGAAGAATTTCAGCCTGCAACAGAATGCTTTTTAAAAGGAATAAGAAACTGCCACTCCTGATTAAAGGCAGCTGTGCTGGAAATATTAAAGGTGACATTTCATCTCTTTAAGGTATTGTTTCAGTTGTGTTTCTGCTATAGCAGAGATATCTAGTTATCCCACAAGAATGCCACAGCTTATTTTGAAATGTGGAGTCTCTGTATCTTGTGAGCATCCTAAGATCTGCAGGAGGAGCACCAAAGCTGACTTGTGTCTGTAGTCTCAGTACTGTAGATGTGAATGTGGAATCTAGTACAGGAATGTCATTGTCATTGATCTGTATAACTGTATTGAACACCAGCGTGTCTGAACTGAAAGAAACGATTTTCCTGTTAAATTACATTTCCTTTTCATTTTGTCTGATTTTAGTATTTGTACTTTTTGAGACTTGTTGCTTGTTGCATAATGCTTGTATGTAATTGGAAAATCTCTGAGGGAGGTACTCCCAGTTCTGCCCATCAAGATTTTAGATTCCTCTGTAGAAAGTACTGTAAGAACGCATCAGTCAACATACCTGTGTGCTGGAATAAGTTATTTACTGACAGAAAAGCCCCAGTTTGTCTGGGGACTTATTTCTGTCCAGTTTTGAGTTTCTAAATGATTTATCTACCTCTGAGGAACTCGCAGAAAATGTACAGTGCTCTTTGAGACACCCCAGTGTATGAGTATGAGGCTTGTTAAAATTGCAATAATAAAACATGCCAGTATGGTATCTTTGAAACAGGCTGCAGAACGTGCTGGGAAATTGTTCATCTTCCACTCTTCACTGCCAACTGCGGAAGCACCAGGGAAGCTGAAGAACAGAGATGACAAAAAACTACTCAATACAGATAAGGAAAAGGTATTTTCTACTCTGAGCTACCAGGGGACTGCTGTTACACTGATTTTCTCATTGATCTTTTTTCACTGATGCCTCTTTAGTGATTAGTTCTCCAAACACAGGCAAGGACAACATGTTTTGATTGTAGCCATGGCTCACTTCAAACTTCCTCTTCATCCTTTTGTCTTCACGTGGCCATTTGGGTCTTGGTCGGTACCTAATGTGATGACACTTGTATTTTTTATTCCTGTGCAGACGCTCTTCCAGCCCCAGGGCAGTTGCTATGAGGCCTTAGCCAGGGACTGTGTGGCCAATGGCTGCTGTGTGAATTTGTTCCTCTTCCCAAATCAGTACGTGGACGTAGCCTCTGTGGGCCTTGTCACAATGTACACTGGAGGAACACTGTACAAGTACAACAATTTCCAGGTAAGTGCTGCATGTTTCCTGCTTTTCAGATAGTAACACCTGGGGGGAAAATTGTTGCTTTCCATCTCCTTTCAACGTGTGCTTGGGCATTTAACATAAATCAGAGTCTGGAAAAGTTGGTTATCAACTCCAGGGATGAAATTCCAACTTAGAAATGACAGATGAGGCTCAATTTGTATCTCAAAACAGTAATAAGCTGGTTGGCATCTTAAAATCCTGCCTAGGCAGCAGTGTTAAGCGCAGGAGTGGGTGTTACTGGAGCTCATTTGGTTGAACAGAAATTCTGGATGTGCAGGCCTAGCGGTGGGTGGTGGACATTTGTGTATGTGTGATTCTGATAATGAGGCAACATTTGAAATCTTTCAGAGGACTTGAGAGCTAGAAAATGTGAACAGATTTGCTGGCGGGCTCACGGGGAGGGTGCTGGGTCACTGCTGAACTGCAGCTTCTCCTATTCTGCACTCACAGCTCGATGGAGACAGCCCCCAGTTCCTAAGTGACCTCAGGAAGGACATTGAAAAAAAGATGGGATTTGATGCAACAATGAGGGTTCGGACAAGTACAGGTAATGGGAATGAACATAAGCAGAAATGTTAAA
This sequence comes from Oxyruncus cristatus, assembly GCA_013399855.1. Lineage (NCBI taxonomy): Eukaryota > Metazoa > Chordata > Aves > Passeriformes > Cotingidae > Oxyruncus > Oxyruncus cristatus. Next base: position 414,905 of record VXAY01005024.1, on the reverse strand, counting down.
TACAGTGCTGTGCAGATCACGTGTAAGGTCAGGCTGCTTTCACTTCATTATGTATCTCTTCAAAAGCAATTGAACAGACTGATAAAATGCATGGATATGTGTATATATATATTCATATATATGTGTGTGTATACATATATACACACACTTACATATATGTGTATATACGTGTGTATATATACATATATACACACACTTACATATATGTGTATATACGTGTGTATATATACACACACACACATATATCCTGTATATTCCTCCCTATCAACGGAAGGCTTCTGATCACTATGCACACATTGTGGACTGCAAGTAAGTTGTATAAAAAGGTGTTGCTGCTGGACAGTTACATGTTCCTTATTTACACACTGCAGTGACATTACTGTGTCTGCTTTCCAAGCATCCTTTCATTCAGGCTTACCTCAAATGCAAACACACACACAGGCCAAGCCAACAGTGCAGAAGGTCTGGGTGGTCTGTCCCAGCTTTTCCCTCTCACCCAGCTGTCAACTAATGCCATCAGCAATGACAGTTGGTGGCACCCACTGGGGCTGCAAAGCCCTGAGAGAAAATGGTTCCTGCTTCAGCAAGTAATGTCAGTTTTATTTGCCATTTTTAAATAAAATGCCCCATTTTAATCTGGCTGCAGGATTCAGGGCTACGGAATTCTTGGGAGCCATTTACATGAACAACACCACAGATGTAGAGATGGCAGCAGTTGATTGTGACAAGGCAGTGACAGTGGAGTTTAAACATGATGACAAACTGAATGAAGACACTGGAGCCTTAATTCAGGTAAAAAAGTTTAATTATAATGTCATGAAATGGTGAGCAAGAATTTCTGCAGTCATAGCAGAAAAGAAGTGATGGTGTGGGACTGATGGGAGCAAGGCACAACTTGCCATACCACCACTAATAAAAGGTGTGTTCCCCTACTTTTGTGCTACATGTTCTACTTAGGGATACCAAAATGCTTCTAAACACTAATTGATACCTCATCAGCTGTTTATTTTTTCCATTTATTATAAATAAGTTTATTTGGAGTACAAGATTCATTGCTACTTATATGGCAGTTGTTCTTGCTGTGGCACTCCGTGATCTTTCTGTTCAAGAGCAGTTCTCTGTTGCTAAACATCACTTCCAATGCTACTGTAGGACTTTTTATAATTTTAAGATGAATAGCTTTTATAATTTTTAATCTGCTTCCATAAGAACTACAGGTACATAGCTGCTGCAATACTGCCAGGCTGTTGCTGGCTGCAGAAGGCATTAATGCCTTTGATGCAGCCAGTGGGTGGCTCTTGCCTGACAGCAGCTTTTTGATTTCAATAAAAAGCAAATGGTCATGGTTGGTGTGTTGCAGTGTGCTCTCCTGTACACGACGGGGAGCGGGCAGCGGCGCATCCGCATCCACAACATAGGCTTGAACTGCAGCGCCCAGCTGGCTGATGTCTACAGGACCTGTGAGACTGACGCACTCATCAACTTCTTTGCTAAGTCAGGTGAAGTTACATCAGACCAATTTGGTTTCCTTTTCCACTTTGGGTGGAGAAAGGGGAAGGAAAGTGGGCTGAAGTGGTTACCTGGTGGGAAACCATGTTTTCTACCTTGCTGCTCCAAACCTGAGCAGCTCTTGAAGTTTGAAACTTTCAGAAGAGAAATAATTTCCTATTTTAGACAAACTGCCGTAGAAGTAATGCTGGTGTGTAGGTAATGCACAGAACTCTGCAGGCACAGTAGTGCCAATGGACATCCTACTGTACTGTTGGGGGTTTGGCTGTCTATCGGAAGAGCTAAAAACCAGCCAGCCCTCAGGTCAGTGAAATCAGAAGCTATAGCAGATGATAGATACTTTGAGATGCTGTGTCCATCTCCCTGTACCAAGCTCTTCTATTCTGTGTTTGTAGCTTTTAAAGCCATTCTGAGCCAGCCCCTGAAGACGGTGCGGGACATCCTGGTGAACCAGACTGCTCACATGCTGGCCTGCTACAAGAAGAACTGTGCCAGCCCCGCCACTGTCAGCCAGGTAAACCCACACTGTCCTCCCCAGCCAGGCTTTGCCTCAGGTGAACCCCATCCCTGCACCGTTAGTGCTGACAGAAAGGAACAACTCAGGGCAGATTTGTGCTTTTTTTTTCCAATATAATTCATGACAGGTGGGATTAAGGTTTGCACTTAGAGCACCTGGAAGCTGTTCTGGAACAAAAGGCAATGCCATTGAGGACATGCCCATACTCACACAAAGGGGCTCAGCCAGCCTGGGTGGAATTACACACAGACTCACAAAGCCTTCATTATAATTGTTGTTGAAGATGTTTGTAATATCATGATCTTGGACAAGACTGACTGATTTGTTTCCTTTTCAAGTATTCACTCATGTCCCGGTGATTTAACTTCATGGAAGACTCGGGCTTTCACATCCCATGCAGTGCTACCAATAATCACAAGCAATGAATCGTTCATTGTTAGTGAGGCCCAAACCTGTCAGGAACAAAACCAGACCCTCTTATTGTGGACCTTTATTTCTCTCCTTAATTTTTCAGAGAATTCCCCTTTAATTTAGTGCCCAAAAATAGGCAGGGGTTACAGGGAGCTGGGAGCAACTAAGACGATGAGTACAGTGGCAAATATTCCGCATCTGTTTTCTCAGCTGATCCTGCCAGACACGATGAAGGTGCTGCCCGTGTACATGAACTGCCTGTTGAAGAGCTGTGTGCTGGTGGGCAGGGCCGAAATCCCAACGGATGAGAGAGCCTTCCACCGCCAGCTGGTCATGGCCATGGGGGTGGCCGACACCCAGCTTTTCTTCTACCCCCGCCTGCTGCCCATTGTGAGTCTCGAGCGACTGAGAGCGCTTTCCTTTCCCTTTCCTATCCCCTTTTCCTTTCCTTTCCTTTCCCCTTTTCCTTTCCTTTCCTTCCCTTTCTCCTTTCCTTTCCTTTCCCCTTTTCCTTTCCTTTCCTTTCCCCTTTTCCTTTCCTTTCCTTTCCCCTTTTCCTTTCCTTTCCTTTCCCCTTTTCCTTTCCTTTCCTTTCCCCTTTTCCTTTCCTTTCCTTTCCCCTTTTCTTTCCTTTCCCTTCCCTTCCTTTTCTTTCCTTTCCCTTCCCTTCCTTTCCCTTCCTTT
>VXAY01005024.1:374969-411287 GCA_013399855.1 Oxyruncus cristatus | reverse complement strand
TTTCCTTTCCTTTCCTTTCCTTTCCTTTCCTTTCCTTTCCTTTCCTTTCCTTTCCTTTCCTTTCCTTTCCTTTCCCCTTTTCCTTTCCTTTCCTTCCCTTTCTCCTTTCCTTTCCTTTCCCCTTTTCCTTTCCTTTCGCTTTCTGTTTCTTCCTTTTTCTTTCTTTTTTTCTCTCCCTTCCCTTTTTTTCCATTTTCTTTCTTTTTTTGTGTTCTTTTTCCCTTCTTTTTTTCTTTTTCCTTCTATTTTCTTCCTAAAAACCCCAAATCATCCACATTCAGGCCCAAAGCCCACACATCACCAGCAGCTTGTCCCTGGAAAGGAAGCGCCCCGATGTTCTAAACCCTTCAGCCGTCCCTCTTCACTACCTCCTTAGAGCTCTGTCCCTGCTGCTGCAGCCCGTGTGTCTTTCCCCCCAGCACAGCCTGGATCTGAAGAGTGACGCTGTCCCGGCCGCCGTGCGCTGCTCCGAGGAGCGTCTGGCAGAGGCAGGGGCCTTCCTGCTGGCCAACGGGCTGAGCGTGTTCCTGTGGCTGGGAGCCAGCGTGTCCCCCGAGCTCATCCAGGGGCTCTTCAACGTGCCGTCCTTCGCACACATCAGCACCGACGCCGTGAGTACACGCACACTGAGGATTTAGCAAGACCACATGCTGATCAGGGACACGAGGTGGTCTTTCATTAGAAACAGGTGACCAGCAGAAGGTGTGAGGGCACTAGGAGTGTTTTAACTTACATACAACTATAAGCTTTTACACTCTGAACACCTCCAGGACAGAAGCTTTCACAGCTTCAAATCTTTAATATCTACAACAGCCCAAGCTTAAGTCCTAATAACGGTGTATTGCTAAAATTGGAACAAAACACTTCGCAATAAATAAGCTTCTCCTGCCAGTGAGTTTTCATACAGTGACTGCTTTACAATGAAAAATGGCTTCAGCAGGCGAGTCCTCAAGATGAGACATTCTTGTGAAGGAGATGGCATTTCCCAGTTTAGAATGAAATCCACAGCTCCTTACACCATAACTATCAGCAGCTGGTCTTGTCTGTGTGAACTGGCAAGAGATGTGACTGGAAAATAATCACCTGCCATGCTTCCCTTCTGACAGACATCCCTGCCTGACTTGGACAATCCATTCTCTAAGAAACTGAAGCATATCCTGGAGCAACTCCAGAGCCAAAAGCCCCACACTATGAAGGTAACTTGTTTCCACCTCGTACCTGTTCAAAAGAACACTACAGACTTTGTCAAAACTTACCAGTAGCTCTAAAAGGGTTTTTATGTATCAGGAGTTTTCCTGCACATTGATGAGTTCCAGCATCTCACATGTGCTTAATTCCTAATCAAAACTGACTTTCAAAGGTAGTCAAGTCTAAAAGGTAATAACCATTTTATTCTGCAACCCTTAATTCACATTAATTTCTCCTATGCTCATAAATACAGCTACTGACATGTGAAGATTTATTCCTTTTGGGGGTTTTCTCCACCTCAAGAGCATCCACTAATAGACACAGGAAAACTGCTGCCATCTAGTATGACTGTATTCTAAAATCTCTCTCTCTTTTCAGCTCGTTATAGTGAAGCAACGGGAACAGCCAGAGATGCTTTTCCGACAGTTCCTAGTAGAAGACAAGAATATTTATGGAGGAGCTTCTTACGTGGATTTCCTCATCTGCATTCACAAGGAGATCAGTCAGCTGCTCAGTTAAGGCAACACTTAACATTTCTCAGTTCCTTTTTCCCTTTACAGGAGGGGCGGACAGTCCCTGGTGCCTGAAGGCTGGCCCACAGCTCCACCAGGCCCAGGCCTTCTGCTGTGCTTTGCTGACCCTCTGCTGTGCTCTCTTTGGACAGTTTCCTTGGGCCCCACCTCTCCCCGAGTACTTTGCTTACTTATTAAGCTGTAGAATAGGAGGTTCTGCACTCAGGTATAAATCTTCTGGGAGTCCTGACTCTTTCTCTACATCAATTGCCAGATTTCAGACTGTCAGTGCTTAAGAGCATATATGGTACGCATTTCTTAAAATACAATTTAGAGAATTCTGAATTATTCCTTTTGCTAGACACAAGTTGTACAAGAGCTGGCAGAGCTGCTCACAGTCTATACAGAAGAGGGAAAAACACAAACCTCTTCTAAGTGAGGATGTACAGTTGAATCAGATTGGCAGTAAACACGTAGTTCACTTTGAAGGATTTCAGAGTCCTTCCTGGAACATGAATCCTTTTTTCCTGGAAGGGACAAGTGTTACTTTCTACAGAAACAGAGCTCTGGGGACCCTCTACAGCCGTGGGCTTTCCAGGACACAGAAATGCCTCAGTTTTGTAACTGGACTTCAGTAAGTGTAACAACAATGGGGACCACAGAAGAATAGTAATCCAACAATCCTTTTGCCATGTTTGGCAGATAATGCCACACTATTATTCTCTCCTCTTAGGGGCAGCAATTAGCTTTTTAAAATTGCACAGGTTAGGTTTTATTTAGTACATTTGTTAACTGGAATATTCCCAATACAACTCAGAAAAATCTGTCCCTCAAAATTTCAGTGGCAGATCAACTGTGAGGCAGTTGACACATTAACCAAAGGTATTTGTGGTGCTATAAAGCCTCTTGTTTAATACTAGTTCTATTGCAGTGATCTCCTCTCACATGACTGATTTACTCAGTGGTCACTGCTTTGAAAAACAAGCCTCTGCTAATACCAATATTGAAGACAGAATTTAGAAAGCCAGAGCCTTTGGAACAGCTGTTTACCTCAGATACTTCATCAGTGCATCTGTCTCTGTAGGACCAGTGCCTCTGTGGGGGAGGTCTAACTTTTCCAAACTTGAAAAGCTATTATTAAAAAAATTAAGTGTTTCAAAGGAAGCCAAAAAGACTTAAAAGTAAGGCTAAGCCTCAGTAAAGAAAAAAGTGCCTTTAAACATGTTAGTGTTGCTACTTAGTATTAATTAATATCCATGATAAGCAGTCCAAATGCATAACTTTTCGGTTCAACAGCTTATCTATACAGTCCTGTACTTGTCATTGACCGAGAGCCTTTAAAATAAGTGGCTGTATTACAAAAGGATCCTCAGCCTGAATTCAGCTGCCAAGACAAGCACTTTTTAGCTGTAGACATTACCCTGTAAAAAGTATTTGTTGCCATTCCATTTGTAAAATGACACCAGCAACTCTTTGTGTAAAGAAATAAGCAATTATTAAATACAGTCATAATGTGTGTGTGTGTTCTTTCATATACCAAGCTCTCCAAGATTTTTATGGCCGTGCATCCAACAATTAGTACGCTGTAGGTCATCTTCTACTCTAAGGACGGGCAGCTTAGCTGGCATCCCAGCCTCTTCCAAGTGTTTCGCTGTTGGCATCACCTCCAGGTGTGGTGGAAGAGTTGACCAAATGGAGCAGCGTGTAGCTGTCACTTCCCTGAGTGCCGGCAAAGCCCAGCACGGGGGCTGTTCACAACCACGGCCAAGCAAGCCAAAGCTGCGACACGAGCACAGCTCCTGCCAGGTGAGGTTTGTTTTACCTGCATTAAAGCCATCCCAGCAGCTAAACCAGCACTTGGTGGCAGCGACAGGACAGGGATGGTTACCACACACATGGTACAAGTGCAGTGCTCGGCTCTGCAGAAACAGCAGGACTGTAGTATTTAACTCAGCTTTACAGCAGTCAGGCCTCTTTTTCCCTTTGTCATTGCTGTCATAATTACACAGAAAATTACTTCCTGTTTTACTACCACATTTACCTACTGCTTGATTTTCAGCCCCTGAGAATGACCCTATTATGGGAAGGATTAGTCCAGCCCTCCTCCATGTTTAGTTGACCTTCAGCCCATTACACAATTGCCATTTCTACTAAAGCAATACAGCTGCCACCAATTTTAAAATGAGAAAATGTCTTTTCTGCTATATACAGAAACAGTGGGTTCTTTTATCTATCACTTTCAGTTACTCAATGTATCTTTACAGAGCCACCATGAAGAAACAACTTAGAGCTGTTATCAATGTAATGGGCTTGAAATGCTCGTATATCCTTTATTTCTAGAGTGCATTCTGGATATTAAAATCCTTGGCAGGCACAGAAAACCAGCTGAGTATTCTAAAATTAATTCCTTGACTTAATGCGAGTTAACTTCCACTAGCAGACCAAAACTGCTGTTTAGTTTGCAGCCTGAATTCCACTCCCCTGAACAAAGCATTCAGTACCTATGAACACACACACAATAAGCCTGTACTGGGGAAGACCTCAAACCCCCAGAGCATTGACTGCCATCCTACACAACACATCCCATCATTCCAACCACCTCCAGCCGATGGCTGATTCACACACAGTAATCTACAGGTGAGTCTTGAATTCCCTCTGAAAGTAAATGCTGAGACATTCTAAGTATCTTGTCAGTGCAACTGTCAAATTCCTCACAATTCATAGAGGTTGTAAGATATTCCAAGTACTCTATGCCTCTTCCAGCATGGAAAGACATGGCAAGATCTAGACATGCATCCCAACTCAGACTGAAGGCATTATGCATTTAATAGAATTGGAAAAGAAGAAACTTGTTAGGCTCTTTATCTTCAAAGAGAGCATGCTCAAATTAGGTCTTCGTTTACTTGGGGTAAATGAAATATTCATCAGCTCACTGATTCTGAGCCTTACCCTACTCCTGTGTGTGTTACAACTGAGAAATAACTGACACCAGTAATGCAATTAAAAGCCTTTCATCTCCAGGTACCGCTTTAGATATGGTCCAAATCACAGTGATTAAGGAAATGACCAGATGTTTTTACCCTGTATAACGGGGTGTGTGTAACAGTGTCTAAGTATCATCACCACCACCACAGGCACATGACACCAAGCTTTGGGTGTGCTGCTATCTCACCTTTACAGGCCATCAGTCTGTCACTGCCGGAACACCGCCATCATCTTGACCAGCAGGTAATTGTTCTTCATGGAGGACGGGTACAAAGGTGGAGTTCCTTGTCCATTAAACTCAATTAAAACCAGCAAGGAACTATCATGTGGTTAAAAGGGCTAAATGGCAATTAACATCTTCTACTCATAGAAAAACCCAAACAAGTTTGTCCCTGGCACAAAAGCAGTGGTCCTAAGGTTGTCTCCAGTATTTACTTTTTGAATAACGTGACTAAAGCAAAAATTACAAAGTTTTCTTGCTGTGGCATTTACCTTCTGTCAGATGCTGTTCACTCAGCCCCTGGCTGACTTCACTGATGGTTGAATGAGCACTACCCTTAAAACACCCCCTCCCCAAATCGAGTCGCTCTCCAGATGTGCAAATGACACAGGAAGAACCAACCTGGAAACAACAGCAAGTTCCACCAGCACTATGGCAATCCCCTGCCAAGCACACTGCCCAGGCCAGGAAGTTACCAACCCCTCAAAAACACCTGTGCCAATATTCCTTGCACCAAAGAACAGTACCTGTTCAACAACAGCACAGAGGAAACCACTTGGCAATTCCAAAACCTCAAGGAGAACAAACCCATAAAATATTAAGAAAAATAATTCAACATTAACTTTGATAAACACGTTTAATAATCTGCTACTTTACAGAACAGCTATTTGAAATCAAAGATCCACAGCTAAGACCTTGAGGCATCAACAGTCAGGTTTGTTCAGCCGCCAAGTATTGACCAAGAAGCTCAGAGCTGTGGTTCTGCTAAAAACGGACACTGTACATACCGAAGTGAGTCGCTCTCTGTCCACACTGCACTGGAGCTCGTCAGCAACAGCCAATATTTCCAAAGGCGCGCAACTCCCACAGGCAAAGCCAAGCCCCTGGTTCCGTTACTGTGCCCTGTTCCCAGGTGACAAGTTTCAGGAAGTGCACACGCACATTTCCAAGGCACCCTCCAAGGAGGTCACTGATCGCTCTGCAGTGACACTGGTCTTACCTCCCAAAGAACAAAGTGTTGCAAACACACAGTGGGTGAAAATCCCTGCTGCAGGAGCAAGCCAGACCTCGCAGAAGTTCTGGCCTGCATACAAGTGCACAGCTTGGTGCTTTCCGTGAAGCACAACACATGACTGCACAGAATTACCACTCTCCCCAATGAAAAGTGAGTGCACATACACCACAAATTAAAAATTAACCTGTTCCCTATTCCCAGGAATAATTTGGGAAATTTAAACCAATTAAGAAAATAGAATTCTATTTATTCCATTTGCTCCTTGGTTTCAGAGAAGTTAAAATAGGTGTCAGTACAGACACAGCATTTTTTCTTCCATAAGACAGTCAGTCTGCAATTCAGAACTGCATTTCATGCCCATTCCACCATACTAATCCAGGTCAATCCAAGCCCAAACCTCCAAAGAAGGAAGAGGAATCCATGTTTTGGAGAAAATGACAGCTGAAAAGAAAGCCCCCACCCCAAGTTTCCCCATGGGGTGTGAAGGGATGGTGCGCCCTGCTTTGAGTTCAGTGCTGCCAGTGCAGGAGCTGCCAGCCAGGGGTGGGGCCATGCCAGCCTGGGCACAGGAACACTGGAACAGCTTCACCAAAACCAATTTCACAAGTCCTCTGGTTTTGAGTCCCCAGAAGAATTCATTTCAGGAAAAACAAGACTAAGAAAGAGACTCATAGACAGGGCATAGGATGAGGCAAGAAGCCGTCACCCCCTCAGCGGGTGGGGAAGCCCCCTCGGTGGGTCCCTCCTCGGCCCCCTCGGAAGCCACCCCGCTCACCACGGAAGTTCGTTCTGTTCCTCTCTCTGCCCCTCTCTCCCCGGCCGGCCGCAGTCCCTCCTCGGCCTCCTCCCCTGGGAGCACCCCCGCCCCGGTCAGACTTGGACTTGGGCGGCGGCGACTTGGGCCTCAGCCGCTCGATCTCCTCGGTGCAGCCCGTCAGGTGGGAGTTGGGAGCCGTGAAGTATGAGGAATATGTCTCTGCATTGAAGTTGCTGTTGGTGAGGGTGGGTCCCACCGTCAGCCAACCTGGGGAAGAGTCAACAAAACAGAGTCAACAAAAGCAACAACAAACTTCATACTTCCAGGCCACTACTGTCCTTTTTCCACCCAATGGACACTCAAGTGACAGGGAGAGACACGTGCTTCATGTCACCTGTACTGAATGGAATGAAAAGGTCGCCTCTAAGGAAGCCAGATCCTGTAGTATTGTTTAGAAGGGTTCTCTATGATGCTCCTGCAACACGGGCTGAGGATTCACCCCAGACAGATGTTCTTGCCAAGAAAATACATGTGTGAGATTTTCAGTTCTAGCAAAGCTTTCTGCTTTTTGACCGCGAGGGACAAACAATAACTAGAGCAGAAGTTACTTTGCCACCATCACAGTGTTGGGAGAACAGACAAGTGACGCAGTTACATGCAAAATGACACAGTTATCCAGCTGGTGTGAGTCCTGGCAGAAGGAGGATGCGTTAGGATTAACCATTATTGCCTCAGCTCCCAGCAGAACCCACCAAGTGGCCTGGGCCAATGGAAGGAGGTTACTGAAGCATATTAAAATGGAACTCTTTGACCAAACCCAAGGTACCAGTTACCTGGTCGGATTGTACTGTCCCTTCCAAAAAGGTGAAGCCGCCGTCGTCCAAGGCAGAAGTGCTCAATAATGTGAAAAATCTCCACGGGTTTTTCTATGTTGCCGATTTCAGGCTCCTCAGTGATGATGAGGTCGATGTCAACGTTGGCGTGGATGAAGTCCCCGTCTGTGCTGCGGCGCACGGTGCCCTTGATGCCCATGAGGCAGTGCTCCTGTGACACACAGAGCACTGTCACATGCCACACGTACTGCTGTGGCAGGCTTCGAGCACAAACAGTTTTCAAAGTTCTCAGTCATAAAACAGACAGTGCAAATAACGTACTTTCTCATATTGTACCTCTTACAAAAGTAGCTGTCACCCTCAGATTCCCTTCTAGAAGATATTACTGCATAAAAAAATACAGCCATCATCAAACCGTCAATTCATCAGCATTAAAAATGTTCTTGAGCTGTAACATCCATTGCCTCTTTCCTCTGAAACACTGCAGATCAATTTAAGTGACTAGTATGTGGCTTCCATGAATGAGGAATCACCATGATTGTTACAGGATGAAAAGAGGCTCCTACATACTCATTTCAGAGCTCTGCTTCTGGGAACATTAAGCTTGGATGAGCGATGTTCCCCAGGATCAAACACACTGACTCACTAAGCGCCGCCAGATGGCTCAAGAAAAAGCTGCAGACGAGAGCATGTAATCATTCCCAGATTTTGGGAAGGGTTTTCAGAGTTGGCGAGTAAATATGAAAGTCACAAGAGCTGAGCTATCAAATCTATGCAGTTGGTCAACTGCACTCAAGCAACAGGGATGTTGGACCTTGAATTTAACTAAAAAGGCAGAATACTGCTAAACAAATTACCCATCAGGCAAGACTTGTAGATCTTGTCCTTAGCAGGACCACCTGGACATTTACTTCCATATCACACGTCATTCACTCATACCTCAGGTTCTCTAACAGGTGGCCCAGCACAGAGCACCCACCTAGAGATGCCTCAACTAACCAGAATGGAAGAGCATGTGCTGCTGCAACCGCTGGTAAATACATCTGGCCCAGCAGCCTATTTATTTAGCCAGAACAAACTCGCTCCATTTCCAGTGTTTATTACAAACGGTGACCTCAGCCCAACCCTCGCCCCATAAACAGGGAAATTCCCCAATACCAGAAACTGCTCCTCTTGGTTAAACAAAGTCCCCCCTCAAATCCTCCGGGGTTAGCTTTAACCTCTCCCTCATGAGCGAGCTGCACAGATTTGCAATACCATATGCAATAAACATGCAATATTTAGACTTACAAATATTTATAACTGATACAACACACTTTCAAACAAACTTCAGATTAATGTAAATGCAAGTCAATGAAAGACTGCAGATATCTTAAAGGGAAGTTTATACTCCTAAAAATGGCACATCTGAGACAGGGTTGAGGATGTTTAATGCTAAGGAATGATTAATGAATGAGGAACGAGTCCTGAGGTTAACTGACACTTGGAATTATTAAATTGCCACCCACTCTCTTTTCAGTTAAAATGCAAGTTACACCCACATATACCCAAACCAATTATTTATTAATCCCATCTATATTTCTCTAAGTTTTGAATAACTTACATTTGAGTCTTTTAAATCAGAACACTTTTTTCCCTGCATTTCCTTCAATACACATCCTCCATAATGCACCCCTAAAAAAGTGTTTGTTTTAAACCAAGCTGACCCATTCACCTTTACAGTCACCTTCAGGGAGTCAGGAGATCCTGGCTGAGCTCTGCTCTCTCACAGTCCTCTCTCTGTTTCTAACATACCTGCACGTATGCATTTAGAACCAACAGCCAGCCTTCAATAGTTCTTTTTCATTATTAGATCCATTTATAATCTACAGATTTCAAGACTTCTTTGGACATTAAAATTAGCCAAATTCTATTATTAAGTTTAGTTCCATGAAACATACTTGGCAGAAGAGAACTCTGAAGTCCTCGTGTCTGCTTTCCCAAAAGCCTGTCACCAACTACCGTGGAGCACCGGGTGTTTCATCAGCAGAGAGAGACAGGATGGAAACAGCCAAACCCTTACCTTGGTTCTTTGGAAAACAGCCTTAGGGTCTAGAGTCTTGGTCTTTCCAGGATTGTTCTTATTTGTTTTAATCCAGCAAATGTCCTCACATCTTCTGTAACCCCATTTGCGTAGACACTAAATATCATAAAAAAAGAAAGCAGTTCACACTACACCAAAAATTGAAGTGCCCTAAACTGAACGCTCATATAGGTACTTGACTTTTCTGAAATCGTAGCTGGAAATCTGTCACAGATCAATGACAGAGTTTACTGGCATGACACGTGTTTTGTCAAGCTGCCTCTAAAAATTAAAATTAAAGAGGCTTATGTGCACATCGACTTGTCATCATCTTTTCATCATCATCTTTTTTTTTTAAATATCTAAAAAAATATACAGATCCCCTAAGGAAATCTGCACTCAATTTTAGGTAGTGACACTTAAGCGTAATCAAGATCAGTTAGGACAACATAGAGACCCAGCTGCCTTAGACCTGTCTCCACTAATACCTGAACTCTGGTACTTTCTCACATCAATGTAAAATTCTGTAAATGGCAAAATAAATAGCCAAAAGTCTTTGCTACTGTTTCATGGTTTTCCTATATCTGCTAAAAAACCCCGAAAACAACCAAACAACAGCAACCAAAAAAAAACCCCAAACCAACCAATCAAAATCACAAAACAAAACAACCAACCTCCAAAAAACTCTACAACTTAAATGACTTTTGTATCCTTAAATCCTGTAAGTGTAGTCTTGGAAAAGGAAGAAATGGGGCATAAAGGACTAAAGCTCATTTGGCTGTTGCTGTATTCAAGGACTGTCCAGCTACTACAAACATGTCTATGACCAAAACCAGTCTATCCAACCAACTTCCGAATGGAAAGCAGGTAAAGCCAACAGATCAGTGACCACACCCACCCTTAACATTTGCTTATTAATTGTTTTCATCAAAAGCACTGCTTGAACTAAATAAGGAATGTTCCAGCATATCAGGAGCTAGCTGGAAATTCTTACTGCAGGATCGCCCATCCAAGCAGTACCACCCTGGCATGCAGAAAGTTTACAGTTTTATCTCAGTTTAAGACACAGTAGCACCTTTCTTCTGCAATGAGTATTTCTGGCAGAAAACTATTGAGACTTCCGTTTAAAAAGCTGTAAAAGCACTCAGTATGGTAACCTGCTCCTATGAAAACCGAGACAGCAGTACAGCTTTCTAGACCCTATGGAATTACATTTCCTCACACAGCCAGTGACTCATCTGGAAAATAACAGTATCTAAACAGTAAATGGCATTTAAAATTACATATCCTCTACCAGAGTAACAAAACATCCCTCAGTATCATCCCTCATCCCTCAGTACTCTACCAGAGTAACAAAACATCCCTCATCCCCCCTGTTGAGAATTCTGTACAGGAAAAAGTCAGCGATAAAAATAAACTCTTAAGCCTGTCCCTGATAAATTGAATTAAAACATCATCTTACCACTCGGCCGAGATCCAGACCCTCGCCTGAACCGCACCACAGAAACACAAATGACCTTGGGGCTGCGATTTCTTCGATTTCCAATTTCATGATCTAATAATAATAAGAGCAATAAAAGTGTTCCTGAATTACATACAAATTACCAGTTATATCAGGGAGAATACTAAATCTTGAAGCATTGTTGCAGAAAGCATCGGGAAGCACTGTTTTGGAGATGTTAGCCTGTATACACTCACAGCCAAACTTTTAAATTTGTTTTCCAGAAAATATCTTGTAGAAGTTACCTTGCCCAGTACCCAACTGCATGTATACAACTGTGCTGGTTTTGGCTGGGGTAGAGTTAGTAGGTTAAACCATGACACAAATATTTAATGCAGAAGTGATAGTACCCTGTTTCTTGTCACCCCTGCAATTATTTATATGAAAGTTGTGAAGACACTTTATATAAAAGTCCCAGTTTAATTCCTATCACTATATAGGAAAGACCTTCTCTCCATTTTCCCTTTTAGGAAAAAAGCAGCAACAATTTTCAAGGACAGTGGTTCAACTGTGACAAATCAGTAACATTCAAGATGAAATAACTTCAGATGCAAAGCATCTGTTAGTCATTACAACTTGAAAGGATTCATCTGTAACTTGCTAGCACATCAAATCAAGCTTCATTCAGTGCCACTGTGAACAAAAGTAATGCAGCAGAAGCCAAACTATGGCTCCAACACTTCCAGTTTTTCTTTTAGGATAGAATGTTTTTTCCCTGGGCGACACCGCCAAGCACCACTTGTGCCTGATGTAAGAGCCTGGCTAACAGATACCTACTCCTTCACATAATTACCTGGTCTCTCATCACACCACAGGCATGAACGCCTTGGTTTTCAAACTCACTCCTTAAAGGTAGCTTGAATTGGATTTTGTTCTCATGATCCTTCAGTTTGACTACTTTTCCAGAGCTGACCTCGTGGAAAAGAGAACGATACAGAACGAACTATCAGTACACCACTGAACTGATTGAACAGTCAGGGAATATATAAATACAAGAAAAAAACTTCCACAGCTGAGGTTTTGTTCACAAGTTCTATTTTGTTAGGCCTCTAAAGGTTACAACTGGTTTGACTATTAAAATCTCCTACCCAGACAATACCTGGAGAAAGGAGGATGCCAGTGAAGGAGTTAGCTTACCTATTTGCTTAAATGCACATATGAAATCTTTTCCACAGCAAGACAAGTACTTACATCATCCCAGGTCCAGCATTTTTCATTGGCAGTAATGCCAGTCTCCCGGTAGTATTCTTCCAGTGGTGGTTCCAGGAGAATCACATCAAATTTGGACTTCAGTTCCCTAATATCAAATGCTTCCAAGTCTGCTTGTAAATACCTGTTTAAACAGAAGATGACAGATTGTTTGGACAAGGTAGAGGAGTGGTTTGAAAATTATACTCCACATGGCACTTCTGTGTAGCCAGTTAAGAGCAGGGTCTCCTGTGTGGTTCATACAGCTCAAAGGCTCTAAAATGTAGAGGAGACCCATAGCACATCCCCAAGGACGGATCCTAAATCCAGGCTGGATGCTACTGCATTGTATTTTTTAAGTAGTCTTTCTCTTAAACAGATTTTAGGATCCTAATTTAGCAAGCAGCAAACAGATGCACACACAGACTGTACAACAGTATCTAGTACAGATTCACTCAAGTTTCTGTACATCCATGGACTATTTAGGAAGAAACATCAACACTTAGGAAGCAAACACTGTCAGCCTGGCTAACAGATTTCTGTTTTGCTTCACTTTGGGAAGTGTCGTATTTTCAGAATTGCCATTTTTCATATATTATGTTCAAAAGATTCTGAAGGCTGGACACACTTCTCAGGCAACACACACTGATTTTATTAAATACCCAAACACACTCTTACGACTCTCCTCCACACCTGCCCATCACTCACTTCTGTGTCACTATCAAAAAAATGACACTGCCCTCCCCTAAAAACGTATAACCTTAAGGAAGCTGATCAGCAGGTCACCACCTCCCCCTTCCCAAAAAGTGTCTGGAAGAGATTATGATTCTGTATGTGCACTTGGTGTTATCAGAAGGCAGCACTGGATTGTTGGTTTTACCCCCTTCAGCGTTTTAAGGCTAAAGAATGCCAGAACACACCTAACTTAAAAGAGCAAGTTGAGTCCTGCAATTTGCACCTCAGCTGTTCAGACAACTATTTCAGAGGTTGTGTATAACTACCATTCAATAAGGCTGTTTTTCTCAGGACAGATTAGGACTACTGTATATTACAGGCATTAGGCTGACATTCAGGCAGGTCTGAATTCCTGGTTGCACACTTATGCTGTGTCTGACATCCAGCAAAAACTCAGAGGTAATTCCAAATCAACAGGACAAATGACTTCCAGTCAGCTTAAACATTTTTGGTCTTCAACTGCAAAGTAACATCTAATTAATGGGTCCTATAGCTGAACACTATACAAAAACCAGCTGGTACAAGAACAATGAGGGTTATCTTAAGAGGCCAATTTTGTAAATCTTTTCTTGTTATTGTAAACAGCATGACAACATGAGATTCACAATCACATCACATTCTTTTAAATTCCAGATTAAAGCCTACAGTGTAATCAGTTGACAGTTTGATCAAATCAAAACTTTAGATACTATAAACAATCACACACTGGAAAGAAAAACTAGTTGATATACTATATTAAAAATCTAGATTAAAATAACAGAAACAAACTAATTTTGTTCTTCTATGCTTCAATGGATTATTTTGTATAAATAGAAAATGTAAATTCTAAGCAGGTGCTGAAGATAGAGATTTGCAAAGCAGACAGCTAACTTCAAACAGGTCTGGAGAAGAAAGGCATTTTCCACAAGAACACTTACATGGGAGGAGTGTTAGATTTAGATATCAGCTCATCCTTCAATCTGATGAGCTCTCTAAGTTTTGGATATTCTTCAAACCTATCTGCTAAGCCTAAGAAGAAGAAAACATGAAGTTAACAACTACTTAACAGAGTATATCTGTATCAATTAAGCATTGTCCAGTATTCTGAATAGGTCCAAATGTTAATACTTAGCCTTATTTTAATTTTTGTTAGAATAAACCAAACCCTTCAAAGCAGTATTTTGTTCAGTATTTGACAAAAGCCTCCTGTTCTCACCCAGCTAATTACGGCTGTTCCTAATGCAGTGTCTACGCTCTAATCTTCTCTAGAGCACTACAGCAAGCAGGAATTTACAGCTCCAGTTACCAGAAGGAAACAACCTCTCATTTACACTAAAAGTCCCAGGATGATGAGAGAAAGTTATTTTATTATCCATTCCCCTAAGTTTCTATTAAGATCTAATTACCATTAATTTCCAGAATACTCTTAACCTTTGAAGACTGGGGTGTGGCTGGTTCCCTGAGGAAACCCTTACACTGAGATTTGGTGCTCTGGTGTCAGTCAGAGATTTGAACACATGTTCCTACTCTTAGCTTTATGATGCCAATTTTCCAGCCTTTCCTACGTACAGACTGCAAAAGAGAGAACCCTAATAACATCTTTTGTAGTAGACGTTTTTAAGACAAAAATATACCTTTCAGTGTATTACGTTCTCCCTTCCAAAAAAAGTAGAGAGAGTATGTTTTTGTTATTGTTGGCAGTAGGTTCAGCATTTACAGACCAACAAGGCACCATTCTTGCCTCCCAGGCAGCATCAGTTCAACTTTAGTAAGAGTTATTTACAAAGCTTCATGTTCACTTAAATGTACAACTTTAAATGCTACTAATCCACTGGGGGGAAACAATCCACCCAAACGCACAAATCCTACAACCCTTCATCCCTCTCCTTATTTTAGTTCCACATTCTGAACTCCCAACCCCAGGACTGCATTGATAAAAGTGAAGTTCTTAGTACCTAACCTTTACTATCTCTAACTACTTGTGCATTAAACACCCGAAAGTTACTTTCATTCTTTTCCTTAAACACGTAATAGCTTAAAAGCACCATGTTCTCCTGGTTTTCACTGTGCTGCTTCCAGCCAGTGCAAGTCAAATACTCCTGCCCAAGAGAAGGAAGTTATCCGCAGCTAAGCAATAGATGGAAGACAATTTTCAATCCAAAAACCAATCAAATCAAACCCAAACCCACAGGTCTCTCCCTCTCTTCCAACAGCAATATCAAAAAGAAACAAATATGTATTCCAGAACCACTGCTTCTTTACAGCTGTAAGGCCACGTCCAATTGTGAAATAGCACCCAAGCAGAGTTTTGATCCTCATGTAGAAAATGTTTGCTAACCAATATTGACCCTGACACACCTCACCTCCAATAAAGGGTCTGAATTAACTGCTGCTGACATGTTCATTTCCACATTAACACTTGCATGACCCTTTGTCCTGTCCCTTCCCAATTCTTTAGGCAGCAGAGAAGTCGTGGTTAAATAACACTGGCTGCGATTTCTTCGGACTCATTTCAAAGAACAGAGCAGAACTGCCTCAAGTACTTCACCATGAAGCCCGGGAGCTTTTCAGATAAAGACGTAATTGAGTCAAAACAGCTCATTTTTCATAAAAACCATCCGGATGTGTTTCACAAAAGCATTCACAAAATATAGAGAAGCAGCAAACTAAGCGCCTCCAAAGGCAAACAAAACCTCTTTGGGCTGCCATCTATAAACACAACCCACTTGCCCTGACAAGCTTAAACGTGGTAAAATACAGAGAACTGTTGCATGAAACTGCAGAGGGAGGTGTCCTGCTTATTTTAAAATCCAAATAACTACCCTGCACCTACTCTGGGAAACAGGACCAAACTGTACCTTCATTTTAGAAAGATTAAATCCAGGCCTAATGAAGCATCATTTCAATAACAAGTTCAGTGATGGTTGGGTACACGTAAACTTAGAAAATAACATCCTCTGAACTTGGGCCTTCTAACGAGCTGTCAGCAGTTACAAAATTTAGCTGCTAAACATTATCCATATTGCTTACTGACTTCAACATATGTAAACTTCCATACTTTACATACTACACACATTCTTAAGAGGCAATACAGCAAGTCTGTTACTCAAACTTGCAAAGGGTTCAAGATCTGCTCATTAAATTCATCTACTTCCTGGAATCAAAAGAGCTTGGTTTTGAAAAAAAACCTTCCTGTTAACTACTTTCAAGTAAAAACCAAAGGTAAGAGCAGCCTAGGCAATAATCACCTGATTAAAATCAACTGATTAAAAATAAACTCATTCACAGAAATGTCTCTATTGATATGTATTCACAGGGAGAGACACAACTATGAAGTCTGTGCATATCTGTACTTCCCAGCAACTGTAAGGAATTTAAAAAGGGGAAGGAAAAGAAGTGCTATCAAATGAGTTCTCTTCAAACAGTCACTGACTGTGACGTACCAACATCTCTGATGAAGTTCTGGGGTCTGTGTCCTGTATCCACAAAGTGCTGGCAGTAATCGTTGTGTGGATTTAAGCTCTGAGTGCCCTGGAGAACAGAGGAGTTCAGTGAGAGCAAGGGGCAGATAACTCACACAGACACACACACACACACTACATGTGCCACTCTGATAAATGAAAAAATAAGAGATTATTTTCTTTCCAACATGCCTTTATAAGTTACACTAGTCAAGACCACCATTTTAGTTCCAAATCAGGCCCACCATTATTACAGCTCATTGATCCTGACTAAAGGTCTGAGTCAAATCACAATGTAACACTAGTTCCAGTCATATTTTCCTCAGGAAACTTCCCCACTTGTGAATTCCAGTCCATTACTTCAGCCTTTAAAGCTGTATATCAAATACCACCAACTGCAGAAACCCAGCTTTGACTACACTTAAAATTGCAAAAGCAGCTCACCTTAAGAAAGGTACTGGAATCTTTGTAAATCTCTTCTTCATAGGGCAGGTTCTCTTCATCTTGCTGCAGCTCTACTTCATCCTTGGAAATAAAGCAGGTATTACCAGTATGCAAGATCATGCTCCTCTCCTTACAAAGCACAATCATGAGGAGTGGGCTGTCTGCAAATAGACATTTCCGAATACAGCACATCATGAATGGTTTCAGCTTCAGTTTTGGAGGGGAAAAAAACATTACCTACTCCCAAAAAGGTCTGCACCTCTCTTAGTAATGAGGTGGGAAAGGCCCCTGAAAGAAGAATAAAATATGAGCCCCTTAATTTCTAGCCCATGACAGTGCAGCCAGTGCTTAAGAAAATGTAGAATTTTTAATTTTTGTCCTCCAAAACTTTCACTCCTTGGACTGAAACAAATAATGTATTTTGTTGGTATTCTTCTGTATTAGAACTTCTGAACATTTGTATCTGCTCAATCATCTCTTACATTCCAAGTTTGCAGAAACAGCTCATGGTACAAGTCAGTATTTCATTTTGACTGTCCTTAAAAATACCTTTAAAATTTCCATTTTATAGCCCAAACATTTACAAAAAAATAGAATATGTATTGCAATTTTTTCCCCCTGTTGGTGAGTTCATTCAACAGATTTCTGGAGTTCAGAGATCTGTTATACTGATGTACTCTGAACATCCAACAGAGAACTCAGGGAACAGAAACAAAAGAGAGACTCCATTCTTCGCATCACTTTCTGTTTTCCCACTGATCCCGAACCAACCCAGCATACAGATACATAAAATACAGAAATACAACTGAAGAACTACTAAATAATATCATCTCCCATACTATTACAGCTGCATTTACCCTGTGCTGTGCAAGCTGTCTGAATGCAGAATGAAAAGTTAAGTCTTCTCCCTCTCTATTTTGATCCCTCTGTTGAAATCTGTTATTTCCAAATTGGAGCTTTGAATCAACTTCTAAAACCCCTGCTGAGATAAACAGGTCAGATTCTCCTTCCTCAATATTATGGTAAAGAATTTACAGAGACACACTCTTTTCATTGGTTTGTTTAACCAGACCAAAAATATTATTATCAGAAACAGCAATGCTGCTTGCAAGGAAAAGAAATTAAAGCAGACAAGCAGTAGCAAGTTTTATTCAGGCCAAAAAAATAGCTGAAAGGCTGAATTTCACTAAAAACTGCTTATGCCATCAGTTACACCTGTTTCCCCTCTTCCACCTCTCTCTAAATCTCGGCCTTCCAATGATGAGCATCTGCTACATACCACTTGAGTCACCCCAGTTCTCTTTATGCCTTCACAAGTGATTTAAAGTCTTGTGGCCACAAAACCCAAAGCAGATATAGAAAGACACAGGTTCTTGTCCATTAATCATCCTTGTTTTCCAAATCATCTGCTGTATTGCTGAGTTAGGGAAGCAAAAACTACCCTCAATATTCAAACACAGGTTTTTTTCAATTTCCTAGAGATACGTGAAACAATTACCAAGTAAGATCTTTCCAGCCTCCACAACAATGGCATGGAAGCATCCCAAGCTCACAGGCCACTGCTTGCAGAAATAAAGTAAAATGGGGCTGTCTGAAATTAGGCTGGCAGACAGCAAAACTAAACCACAGGTGTTTCTGTACTTCATACAAGACTTAAACTCCACAAAACAGACACTCATACTGGTTCAAACAATTGATTAAAATCACCAGGGGTGCAGCAACAACCCCAGCTCTCAGAAGGCAGTGAAAAGCCTGGCAGTGGCAGCAAACTGTCTAATCCCATTGTCTGCCACTTCTAAATACAGACCAGGGAGCTCAACTAACTCTGGTACAACTGGGACAGTTCCACCAAAACACGAGTATTTTAGGAGTTCTAAAGAATGACAATTAAACTTTCTGACCCTAAAATATCCATTATTCACTTTTGCCATTAGTGCATCTCTTCCCTATGTCCCACCCCTATGGTGCCAAGGCAGAGCCAGGCTCCAAGATGGAGGTCAAACTGTCAGCAGGGAGCTGAACAAGCAGCCTATAAATTTGCACTTATTCTACAGAAAAACCAAAACCAGACCCACAAAAAAAGCACCCCAAAATTAAAACATATTGCCTTTTTTTTTTTTAATCAGATGTTCTTATATGGCTAAGAACAGTAACATACTTTATTTTTTATCTCAAAAACTCCTCTCATGCTTCCCCCTTGTAACAGAAGTCAATGTCACTGTTCAACCTTCTCTCAAAGCATCAGTGTAAGGCCTTTGGGTGTCACTGGCTCGCTTCAGCAAGCCAGGGATAGAGACAAGTCACCTGACATCAGAAATACCTCTAATTTTCCCAACTGACGAATCTGTGATATTTGCCCCGAACACTAATGGTTCAAGTCTATTATCACTTTCGTCTAAGAAGCATTAAACACAATCCAATAGGGATTTATACTGTCAGGATCTAGATTTTTCTATCAGTTCATACTACAAGACTAAATTTAAACAGGCTCAAAGTGCTAAAGAAAAAGTTACATAAACACAGATGGAATTTTACTGTTCTTATCTCCTTGCCAATATGGAATTAGCCATGCCTGCAGGAAACAGCTGATGTCTCCACTACAGATGTTCTGCTTGCGGGTTTCAAGTTTCTTAAGTCTATTCATCTGTTCCACTGAATTTGGTCTGAGCCGCTGTTATTAAAATAGTCTTCAATTCCAACAGCAAGAGTCTGGCTCCTTAGAAGTGGTTACATCCACCTCAGGGTATTTCTTCCCCACGCTAATGAAGAAAATCCTTATGACAAGACATGTACTTTACCAACCCAAGTGACTTACCCACATGTATTTCACAGGTAATTAAAACTTCATTCTTTAACCACATACTTGGTGAAGGACTAAAATAAAGTGATATGAACTGATCCCTACTGCAAGCATAAAAATTCCACTTCACAAACACCCTTCTGTGAGCTCATGACTTGTTTGCTGAACAAGAGGTACAGACTAACACTTTGCATGTTCAGAAACAATGTCTGTCCCTTTACAGACAGACTTTTAAAAAATCAGTCATCAAAAAATGTCCCATCACACATTAATTTTTTTATTTAGTAAGACAGAAGACATTACAGAAAGATTTGTAAACCTGAGCAAAAATGCAACACAACGAAGCAAAATTTCAAAAATTGCATCCAAGAGAACAGCAGACACTGCACAATTTAATAACTACACTGATTCTATTTAACCACAGAAGCAAGGTTATCAGGACATGGAAAAAGGGCAGAGGGAGGCTATATACTGCAACAAGATCCCAAAACAAACCATAAACACAGCTGTATGATAATCACGCCTTTGTTCGACCTCTTTCTACCACTCAGCCAAAACACTGCATTGGATATGAGTGGAGAAAGCTGTCAAATAGCTCTGGGATGAGCATTTGAAAAATTAAAGGCATGAGAGTTTGACAGCACTTCATTGACCATGGAGGCACTTTGTTTCCGGGTTTTTTAACTGAACTTTTCCTAGGCATTTTGGATGCTTGAAGCACACCCTAAACCAAGCCTCTTACTTTAATTCTCTTAGAATCCTTTTTTTTCTTTCATTTATCCAGAACTTCATTCCCTGGCACTTAACAGACAGGTCAGAAGGCACCCCCAGCCTCCCCATATCTCATCCCATGGCCTGTACCCCCTGCTAACTGCAAGGTTTTCTTTTGACACAACAAAATTCTGGTCAAGGGATTTTTTTTGTGTATACCCAAGAGCACACAAGTTTTATCACTTCCTCCCAGGAGCAGAGCTAAAATAAGCCTCAAAAATCGGGTTCTGGAGCATGTACAGTTCAATGCACCTACGCCTGAAGAGAACCACGTATCATCTACACCTCAGATGCCCCTGAGGGACACATACTAGAAATATCTATGCATATCACATTTATTTTTATATGCATACATATAAATTTTAGAAGTACCTCAGGAACACAAGAACACGAGAAAAAAGTAGTTTTTTTCTTTTTTTTCTTACCTTATATTCTTCAATCTCTTCCTCATCTGCTTCTCCCTCATCTGGATATTTACGTTTTGCGTTTGGTGCAGAAGTATCATAAGCAGCCCTGTGAACAGCCCAAAGAAAAAAATGCTCATATTTTCAGAAATCTTTGATAATCTGCCTTGACTATGTTACTGTTACAAGTTTAAAATTACTTTGAAATTTGATGACAAGCTGTTCCTCCCTCAGTATGTTTGAGACCAGCACTCCTGAAAGGAGAGGAATTTCCTTCCCTTTCTCATTTTTCTGTTAGGAAAGGTTTAGCTTATTTTAACCAAAGCATTCTACATCTACAAAATTAAGTCTGCTCACACAAGAAAATTACTGTTACACCTGAGAAACCATCAGCATTAGCTAGACCATCTAGACACGTCTATTGCTCCAAAAGAACTTTGAAACTGCTCTAAGCAAAAGCATAAAGGCTTTGGGACAACACATGTGGCACATTCCGAATTCACACCTCAGCTTTCCTACGCAGCAGCTTTTTAACATAAGAAACAAATGTGAGCCTGTATTTCCAGGCTGTTTTTAGAAGGGAGTAACCAGAGCCCACTCGCCTTAGCCAAAGTTCTGATTTGGGTAATTAAAGCACTTTCTTTCACCGAGATCAATCCCAATCCCAT
This sequence comes from Oxyruncus cristatus, assembly GCA_013399855.1. NCBI lineage: Eukaryota > Metazoa > Chordata > Aves > Passeriformes > Cotingidae > Oxyruncus > Oxyruncus cristatus. The sequence continues at coordinate 389,764 of VXAY01005024.1, read as the reverse complement.
TTCCAGGGCCTGTGTGAGACCCAAGCCCCCAGTCTCAAACAGACCCGCTCGCCGATACGGACCGACATGTCTCCCGGGTCTCGGCGATCTCCCGCTGCTCCTCCTTGCTGTTGAGCACGGCGCCGATGCTGTCCGCGTTCTCGGCCCCTAGCTGGACAGCGGCAAACACAAATTCACGCCGTGGCCACTGCGGACCCACCCCCACACAGCTCCAGGGCCACGCCAGGCCCCTCGCCCCTCCAGCCCCAGGGCCGCGGTAGCGGTGGGCGGCGGCCCCTGAGGAGGAAAGGGCGGGCCCGGCCGTACCTGCTGCGCCAGGAGCTGCCGGCGGAGCTTCTGCCGCTCCCGGATCTCCTGCAGGCGGCTGTTCATGGCCGCGAACCGGCCCCGCTCCGCCACAGCCACCGCCACCCTCCGCTCCACCGGGCTCCCGCCGCCCAGGCGTCACTTCCCTCACTCACAACGCGTCACTTCCCGCCCGCCGCTATTCCCTCGTGGAAATCGACTGCCAGGCTCCCCTGGAGTCACTCAGCAGACTCGTGTAATTTGGGCGTTGTTCGAGTATAGGTATGAAATCCACCTTCCCTCAAGCTCTGCGGTCCAAGTTCCCTCCCTCAGGCAGACACCGGGCTGTGCGGGGCTCACCTCAGGCCGTGTCATAGCTGTGGCTGCTTCAGCAATTAGCTGGGCTTGGGGGGCCTACCTTGGTTTTACCTCGAGCAGTTTTTCTAAAATACATCCTTTACATCCGATTTCAATATCCAGTGTGGTTATTTCTAGGTTAACCTTCATGGTTTGCTTCCATCTTCTGATCCTTTAAAAACTTCTGCTTTGAGGGAGTTTTGCAGAATCTTTAAAGCCTTTTTCATCTGAATTTTGGTCTCTTTCCCACTTCCTCCTTTCGTCCTTCTTATACATCCTTGTGTGTCTGTGAATGTATGTAATCCACACTGCATGCTCCTTTTCATTCTGACAGCTACTCAGAATGCAACAAGAATGAAAATGGAAATACAGACCCGCCTTCTGCATTCAAAAGTTGTGCAATAAATATCAGTCCCTTGTGTCTCACAAAAGGAAACAACAAAAGAATAAAGAAACATTACAAATTATCCCCACAACTATAATAAATGCTGATGTTTGCTCTCCTGAAATACACCGATTCTTCCTGTAATTGCCACACCCAAAGATGTGGACAAGAAGAGCTGAGAAGGGACATTCAGCTCTCACAGTGTGCTGTTCCTCTGCTGGTATCTGAGTGCCAGACATTGTCACACTTTTGTGATACAAGCCGTTATTCTCCTGTTTTTTAATGTGGTATATATTGTATACATGTCAGTCATGTTATGCAGGTCAAACTGAGAAAGATGCAGGAAGAGAAGGAAACGAGAAGTGCAGACTAATGCAGAAAGAAACCTTTTCCAGCTACTCACATTTCTCAGTGATAGAACATCGTACAAAAACGGTGGAGCTTTTAAATGTTAAAACCTCAGAATACCAAGAGGTGCTTTTTAATCTCCTCAGGGAATACATTACTAGTTATACTGTCCTATCTGTGGAAATGTTAGGGGAAAAGAAATGCTATCTCATACTAGTGCACACTGCTTTGATATTGTTGGCTGTAATGAATACAGTAGAAGTCCCTGCGCAGTAACAAAATCACTTCCTCCTGGATGTGACACGATGAAGTTTGTGGGAGCCTGCACTCCATTTTTAGAACTGGTTGCTAAGATGAGCTGATCTTTACAAATATTAATGGCTATGAAAGATGTTCCGCTGTATCCACACACTGTTTCAAAACAAGGAAGTTGTATATTTTCAGAATGCTCTGTGCCTTTCTTCTTCTCTGTGCATGCTGTGGTTTTGGCTCTTCCAACCTTGTACCCAGTCTGTGGTCAATTGTTTCTTCTGTTAAGACAAGTATCAGGCCAAACTCTTGCCAGTGTGGAGTCAAGAGCTACACATGCACGGGTACTGCACCATAATTCAATCTATATTTAAATTTGATCACTGATATTGGTGTTTTGATTGCATCACAATCTTCGGTGGAATCATCAAAAAAGCATGGAATCCAGCCCCTATGCTGATGGCATCCATGACATGGTGTCAAACCTAAAAATATGCAATGCTGGAGCTTCATCAGCCTCCCTGGGCAGTCCATGCCGGAGCTTTGTGGTACTTACATTCAGGTTTTTTTTCCTACTCTCCACTCTAAATACTCCTTGCTGGAATTTACAACCTTGACTCCATATGGACAGCAAGAGAAATGTATTTCATACTGTTTGCCGTGAGTGTGCAGAAGTTATTTGCTCCTCCTCTGCAACAGTCCCCAGTGCCTGGGAAGACTCATCACGTTTCTTTTCACCCTGCTGCGTCGCACACTTCTGATCCTTCTGCCTCCTGGAATCACCAAGTCAGCTCTTTCGTGAATGCCTCTTCCCCAAACTAGGATTCAGTTGGACTGTGAAATACAGACATGTAGGATGTGCTGCAGGTGACTGACCTGCTCAGGCATCTCAGTGCAGTTATCCTGGTTCTTTGGTGACTAATGACTTTGTTGAATTGCCATCACCCCTGATTTATTATCCAGATTTTTCCCTTCAAATTTCTGAAGCCAATTGTTTCTCATTCCATTTCTATTTAACTGATAATCCCTGAGTACATTACCTGTTGTTTCTCTTTGCCGATGTGCATTCAATCTTTTTAATTATTTCTATTGTTGCAATAATTTTGATTTCAAATTCTGTCCTCCAGCCTAGTTATATCTACCTTCACGGTCAGGTGGTTGTGTAATCAGCAGACATTCTATGCCAGTTTTTTTAACCATTCATAGCATTATAAAATATTTATAAAACACTAACACATGATGGTACAATTCATACCTGTATTACACTGACATAGATTCAGGTCTAGGCTACTCCATTTAGCACAAAACTGCTAGTTATTTCGTGTTAGAAATTACTGTAGAAGTTACAGAGAATTAGCCCCCATCTGCTTAATTTAACACTGTTTGCTCACTTCAGTTGTTCTTCACATCACAACCTCAAACTACATTATGCTCAATTAGATGCTCAATAAATTCATAAATTAAAGGCACTAGATGAAAATAAAAAATAGAAAAATAGAAAACAGAAAAATAGATTATAATAGAAAAAAGATGTTAACATGGACTAACATCACACTCTTCCTATTTCATGTCCCTTTCCCCATGCTTTTAGTCAAGTACCTAAATATACCTCTTTAAAAATATCTTTAAAAGTTGGTAACCTGAATTTTGGAGCCTATTTTGAATAAGTGATAGTTTTCCCACAGCCAGTGACTGTGGCTGTGCAACTTGCCTACCTCTGTCTTAGGGACTATGTGCCTGCAAGGAGGCAGATCCGACTTAATGAGCGTGTTGCAAAAACACTCCAACCATGAAACCGTACAAACTCACTGTAGGGCTTCCAATTTTGCTAAAAGATCTCCTAGAAATAACTAAGTTGCAGCAGAGTTTTTATCAGGCCAGCACTGCTTGTCCTTAGCAAGCCAACACACAGCCAGGCCAGAGCCTTCCTAAACACCCTGCCATGCACTCCGGATAATTTGACAGGCATGTGCTGCGATTTCACACTCCATCTAGATCAAGTTGCATTGCCATTTGATCCAGAGATGGACATGTCCCTTGGGACGGACATCAAGCCTTGATGTTGCATGTGCTCACAGCACATGAGCTGCTGCCTCTGCACCAACTGATCATACCTGGAGTTGACTATTGACAGGGATTTTGAATTCCTATTTAATTCCTTTGCTTTTGTATAGCATCATATTTCAGTCTACTTTGTAACCAAGAGTAAGTAACTTGCACACAAAAGTTTAAAAAATTATAAAAATATTTCTACTTCCCCAAAAGTAATTTCTTAAATGTCCTGAATTAAACATTGTCCTGGGTTCTTCGAGCAGTATCCAACATTGCCAGATGGACAGCCGGACTGGAGCAGAGCTAGAGAAGCTTTTCGAACTAAATTCTGTTTTGCTGAAAAATGTGGATGGGCCAAGAGAGGATTTTAAGACCTTGCACTGGATTTGTTAAATTGCAGGGAATGAAAATGATTACCACTTTTAAGAACTCCTCCGATGACCATGTTTTGTTCTAGAAATGTCACAAACTACCAAAAATATAAACTATATTCTTAATTCAAGACATTCTCTTCACAGCTATTTAGACTTGATGTTAGGAGGGATTTCTTTATCATGAGGGATGTCAAACTCTGAAAAAGGCTGCCTGGAGAGGTGGTTGATACCTTGAGCCTGTCAGTGTTTAAGAGGCATTTGGACAATGCCCTACAACAGGCTTTAACTTTTGGTCAGCCCTGAAGTGGTCAGGCAGTTGGACCAGGTCTGGTCTAGTCTAGCCTAGTTTATTCTATTCTAGTCAACAAATTCAGTTTCTTAATGTTTATAGCAAAAGGTAAGAGTTTGCGGTTTTACTTTTCCCCCCCCAAGTCTCATTTTGTTTGGCGATCAGGCATTACTGGCTTCCCATCACATTCAGAGAATGTGTTAAAATACAGCTGGCTTTTTAATAGAAATGTCTGTATATATGCCTTAAAATACAGCATGTGAAGAGAGGATGCAGTGCAGCTCTATGTTGAATTGCATCTAGCCATATATTTACTTATTTTAACACTACCCCCAAATGGCCCCTTTCTCACTTTAACACTGCCCCCTTAGCGAGCCAGGAACAAATCTCAACTAATTATACAAACTTCAGTGATATTGTTTGTTCTACCACTGAACTGAATTTGGTCCACTCAAGGGCAGCACAAATCTGAGCACATGACATCTGCTGGCTTTACCATTACAAACCAAAGCCTTAAAGAAGTGTGAATTTGTTATGCTTTCTATACATCTCGGTGTTTTCCAACTTACAGACTTAACTCCATAAGCACTGAGATCAGAAAATATTATGTATCACTTCCCTGCTTTTCTTATGTTTTTCAAACATGATATTAAAATAATACTGCCAGTTTTATCTCACAGTCAGAAATTGTGTCCTATCATGCTTGCAAAACAATCACATCCGTTTTTGTTTTCATATGGTACTTGTGCATATTTTATTTGATTCTAGTACTCTTACTTTGTCTCTGAGCTGTTTTGTGACTAGATGATTCTGTACAGAATGTTACAGTATATGGCAGCTTTGTACACTGAAAACCTCGTATGTCTGAAGTCTTTGTATTCCAGAAAAATCATCCTTATCTATTACCTGATATATATATATATAGATAATATTTTCCTGGATACCTCACAAAGCTAATTAGATGGAGTATTTTTCCCTAAATTTATTGTTTATCTTCTTTTCCCAATCTCCCATTTACTTATATGTTTTCCAGAGCATTTATAGTGTTACCAATTAACTATGGTTCTATAAACACTCAGTTTTTCAATATCTGCAGCTTCATGCTTTCTTGTGTAAATGTATATCATGGTAGGTTAAAGAGCTCCTAGATCTGCTACTTATTTCTGTGTTCAGGGCATTCTATCCATAGTGATTTCTGTGTGGTTGTGGAATAAACCAGATCAGGAAAAAGATCTGGCCGATCTTTTAACCCAGCCTGGTTTATTTTGCAGCAAATGTGCAGCCACAGCTTCAGAAGCACCAGAAGTACAGAGAGAATGCAGTAAAGAAATATGAAAAATGTTACTTTGGAAGATGGCTTGTAGTTAAATTCTAGAGAAAGAAGCTATTCTTCTGCTTTTTACTTTTCCTGGGTTCTAGGAAATCTGAAAGAAGATTTAGGAAGAAAAACCTATATATAGAAAAAAAAAGTGGACATGCGGACTACACATGATCATTGGAATAAATTCCTCAGGGAAGTGGTGGATTTCCCAACATTGGACACTTGTAAGGGCACTGTGCTTTTTCCAAGAGTCTGAACCAGGTGGTTTTTAGGTCCATTCCAACCTGGTGTTCTATGATCCTATTATTAAAACTGCAAGTCCATCTCCTACAGCTCCAACCAAAAGTTATTTGCTTTTTAAGGGCCACATGAAGGTTCTGTTGAAACTAATGGCAACATTCTGAGTCCTATTTCCAAAATACGATAACAATCATAACAAAAAAACAATGAGAGGTTCTGAAATGTTACAATTAATAAACTTAGCAGTACTTCTGCTTAATGTCACTGGGTATTTGGTCTAGTAGGATTTAGTTACACACTGTTAGAAAGTGTTGGGTAAAATAACGATGTTTAAAAGTCCAAAGGACAAAAAATACTGTACTGTAACACATTGTTTATTTACACAAATAAATGGCCTGCTAAACAGATCAATATAAAACCAGGACAAGTCACTGTCTACCTTTTGTATAACTATATCCATAGCCAAAATCTCCAAAGCCAATGGGCTTAATTTTAATTTCTACTTTTACTTTTCAATTGACATTATCATTATCCCAACCAAGATGACTAAATATGAAAATAATAAATTGGGACATGTAATTCCACAAAGCCATCAGATTGTGAAGAAAACGGCAATGGGGAAATCATAATGACGGGACAAGAGGGATCAAAGGAGATAAGAAAGGGACATCAGTCACAAGTCGAGAAGAATAAGGGATGATTAAGCTAATAATGAAGATTAAAAGAAAGCAGTTTGTTCTGGCAATAGTTACAACAGTGGAATTTTCCATCCAAAAGGGAAGGAATTTTCCATCTTCGTCCCCCTTCTTCATCTGTTGCCCTTCATCCTTGCCCTTCCCACCCACATTCTGTGGTAATGAAGGCAATCTAAGTGCAAATGTCTGTCACAGGCCTGCACAATGCCAGTGTTGTTCTAACCACAAGTTCATAGTGCAAAGCCGGCTCTGATCCCATCTTGTGCAGAATCTCCTCACAACCCTACACAGGAGCCTCACCTTATTTATTTTGAAGCCTATGTGGTTGCATTTTACAATTTCCACTCAAATGTTGAAAGCAGGCACAAACAGCAAGTACATCTTTGTGAGTCACTTTAAATTAATCAGTGTGAAATGGGTGCTCCAGCTCCGTATATATTTGTGAAAGCAAGCTAGGAATTGCTGAGGTTTCTATTTTTTGAAATGGTAACAATATGGGATTAATTAAGGCTTGTATTCACCATGCACAATATCTATTCACTAACACAAGAAAACTCACTGATTTTGATGAAATTATTAACCAATATAGCAAACAGAACGTGGCTTATAAACACTCAACAATATATCCCCCTCCTTAACTGCTAAACTTCTCAAATAATCAAAACTGCAAGTAAAACAGAAGATAATTTAGAATTAGTCCTAGTGCTTCCAATACAAACCAATAAATCCCAGCCTCCTTAAGTAAAAAAAATATAAACTGACTTTTTTTTTTAGCTTTCCTTTCATTAAGTATATGAACATGTGACCTTTGGAACAATGATATTCATATGCCAAACTATTAATAATAATAGAATGCAGCTTTTATGACTTCTTCCTCAAAACCCCGAAATATTAAAAATATAGGGAGGAATAATCTGGGTAATGTTGACCAAACCTCTATTTCAGTGGCCAGTCAAGAGTAGGCAACATGTAGAAGAAGGGTCATATGAGTATCTCTAACATGGTTCAGATCTCACTTTTTAATCTTGATAGAGATCAAAAATAAGTGGTAAAATCCTGATTGCTTTTTGTTCTAACTTTGTGAGACATTTTCAAGATCACACACAATAAATTTTTCAAGTTGTATATAATAGCAATATGTTTCTAAAAGTCCATCTGTAAACTGATTAAAAGTAATAGATGCAAACCAGACTTTTGGAAACATGGAAAATTCTTAACATTGTCAATTTGTTCAGCACTTGGAGATTGACAAAGACCAAACTCACATAACAATAAGTGACAGGAGTATTATATTTTATTCTTCTCGCCTCTGAGAAGATGTGTATTGAAACATGGTAATAAGCAACTTTTAAAAAATATATAGTTGTATTTTTATGTTAATAGGACATTTTAAAGACTTAGAAGTCTTAAAAGTCATATCTATTGAGTTATATTTTAAGAGTGCACTGCTGAAGCATATGAAGAAATTACAGATGTATTAAGTAAAATTTTTGGTTAAAATGGGGTTAAAATGCAAAATATTTTGTTAAATAAATATACTACATGGGCTGGTTTATAGTTGTATACATATAAAGAAGGGCAAAGATGAAAAAAGTAACACGTCCTGCTTTGCATTTCAAACTGTAGACCAAATGCCCTCATGGCAAGGTTTATGCTAATCTGAAGTGTTTGCTGCTTTTCAAGATCAAAAACATTTAGAAATTCAAAGTTTATAATATGTTAAATATGGCTTCATGGACAAAACTATTCCTGCTCCAACAAGTATTTATAACTTTCCCCTTCTCTTTTTATTTTACATGTTTAAATATGCTATAGTTATATTTTAATAATTGTCTAAAAGATACAAAAATGCAGCTGTAACCCACTTCATCCTTTCTCATTCCCAGTAACAGAGTCTTACGTTAATGAAGATAAAGTAATTGAAGGATCATTGCGTGTATGTGGCTTAGCACTGAGCTAATTTCTGCATCCCTCTGAAAATGCAGAAGAGAAAGCCTTATTTACACATTGTATGGATGGTGCTGTTGGATTTTCTGCAGGGCACCAAAGAATTCCTGCAGTAAATATTAGAAATGCCTCGTTCTATTGCTGCTAATGGGAAGGTGAGACTTGGGTTAGGTGGAAGATGAGAACACAAAGCAACCCTGCCTGACTCACTTTCTGTGGTTTGGCATTTTCATTGCAATTACACTTCACGACCATGAAATGCAAAATTTTGAAATAGATATTATTAAGAAGTGTTTTCAGAATATTATCTCTGAACAAAGAGAAGACACCTGCTACCACTGCAGGCATAAATCACTGGAAGGGGCTTACCTGGATTGTTTGTGAGAGAAGAACTTGAACAACTGCATTTGTAAAGCATTGTTTACCCCGGGGAACCTTCTTAGCCCACGGATGTCAGAGGAAATTGTAGAAGGTCATATATCTCAGCTCTGTGAACCAGTTGTCCTCACTGACAGTGGATGTTTTGAATAAACAGGGCTCCATCCTGCTCTGTAGCAGGCTTACCTAATGTTGACTCCCTTGTAAGGGCCACCCTCTACATGAAAAAGAGTCCGAAGTGTGTATTTTATGATGAAGAAAACATTAAAGTTTTTTTTCATATTTCCTCTCCCTTAAAAGACTGACTCAAATACCAAATCCCACATACACCCAGGGTCATCAGGTTTGGAACTGAAGCTCCATTTCTTAGCAAAACTCCATTGAGTTTGTTTGTTAACAAACATAATTTTCCATTCTACTTCTTTGTAGTATCCTCTTTGGCATATTCTTGCCTCTTGAATTATGCTTATTTATAGACTGGCTACACAACCTCACCTTTCACCTAGTTAACAGACTGCAACATATGGGATGCCACACTGACTTCCCATTCCGAGCATCAGGAAAGAAAGCAGCACCTCTGCTGTATTTACATGGGCAGGCTGGGGCACTCCTGCTCTCACACTCCAGTCTTACTCCCCACTCTGCCACCTGGCACAGCACACTTGGGATCTGCTAACTGGTCCTTCAACAGAAGGAGTGCTGGGAGGTTGCTCATGGAAACACTATAAAACACAGCCTTTACACCATTGCATTGTGACTGCCTGAACAGGACCATAAACCGTGGACAAACCATCTCAGCTGAAACAGCATTTTTTCCCATTCACTGGATTAAACAGTATTCCCCAGTTTTGTATAATTCAATTTACCTTGCAATTTTAGCTGCAATTATTTCATGGTGTCTGTGTAACCCCGTGTTAGGCCCATATGCACCTATGTATTGACCTGCTCCAGGAAGTCAGGTTTCTTATTGCCTCATTCCAGGAAGCCGTGTTTCTTATTGCCTTCTAGTACGAACTCAGCTTGTTGTACAAGAAAGTACTTAACACTTTAAAGAAGGTTTTTCTGTGATCTCATTCCTGTGTGCATTGCGTCATGTGGTAATGGAAACCTCATCAATTACAGGCTGTTCAGTTACATCCTGTGTAATGCAGGGTCACCCTATGGAGCTTATAGGGTATTACGGACAAAAGGCCTATTCTCTTCCACATAAGCACAAACCCAAATTAATTTTGAGTCAGGCTTGGCAGCATTTCAGATTTCTGCTGCCCGTGTAGTTAAAAAGAATGACACTAATGAATAAAATTATTTTATAAGAGCGCTGACTTACATCCTAAAAATGTTGACTCATTTCGGCACCCATTCCATGGCTCATTTTGCACATGGAAGTCTCCTTTGTGTGAAGCCTTGCTTCCTCTCCTAGTCCTGATTTCAGCCCCGGTCGGGTTCTGTTTGATCTCACCCAGTCCCCATTAGGTCACTTGCATAAGTTTTCCCACTGATTCCAGCACTTGATCTATTGGCCCCTATGTAGTTGATTGTATGAAGAAATAATAATACAAAATTATTAGCTGGATTGTCTGAAAATAATTTAATTACAGTGTGTTGTGCCTGGCCGTTTGGCTACATTCTGTCTGCTCTGTACTTCTTTCCTGGGGGAACTTCACATAATCTCATTGCCTCAGGTCAGCCCTTGCTCTGATCTGTCTCATCTCCAGTGACCTGGGCAGGAGGGAATGCAGGCAGGAATACCTGGGGTTAGGGCTATCAGTGGCAGTCAGATAGGACTGACTCAGGCCTTCACTTGCCAATAGTATTTTAACTGAATTCCACCAACAGCTGGAAGTGCTCAGCTTTTCTAAAATCCCTGCTGACAGCAAACTGTATGAGCTACTCAAAAATAAAGGTAAGCAGCTTTACTGAACACAGGAAGAGGCTAATCAGTGAATTTTGCTATTGATTCAAATGGAGCAGAATTAGACTGATTCTCCAGCTGAATTTTAAATGCTGGGTATTAAATGTTTTTGAATCGCGGGACTACTATTTTTGCATGTATAACCCACATATCAGATACTTTCACCTATTCACAGGAATCAATTATTGAAAACTAGTCCTCTAATAGCCCTCACACAATTGATGCAAAAGCAGAGCCAGTGACAGGGAAGAACTATCAAGTGCTTTCAGAAAGCTATTAGGAAGAAGGAAGCTCTTGTATAAGTTTCCTTTTAAGCCTTGCACATATGAATAACCCACGCTGCTGCTATATTGTGTGAGTACTTCCAATATTTCCATTTCTCAGATAACCTGAGGAGTCTATGCACAGAAATATGGGAAGAGTGGGGGGTGTTGGAGTGGTCAGATCCATCCATGACTATGAATTATTTATTATTCTTTGTTTTATCAACAATTTGGTATTGGGACTGTCAAATATCAGGAGACAAAAATGCAGTCAACCCTGTGGAATTGTACAGAAATTAAGGCCTATTCCGGCAGACAATTTCCTACAACTGCTCTCTTGGAAGTTGTCAGTACACAGCCCGGATTTCCTAACTTTGGTCATGAGCGTTTTTTCTTGGACTTCCATGAGACTGCTGTCAATAGGTACTAACTCTGTTCGTGAGGTATAAGCTAAACACTAAGTATTGAAAATTTTTCATAAAAGGGGGAATTGTTATGTACTTCAGCTGGAGCCAGTTAACCCACTGCATCTTAATGGATTATTTTTCTCTACCAATCTCAAAAGACCAAAACAAGCCTTTGTTTCTCTATAAAAATGCAGGCCTTGTTAAACATAGAGTACTGACTTTAAATCCCACAGTGCTGCCGCAGAAGTATAACTAGCACAGTTTCCAAAGAGTTATTATTTTTTCAGCATTTGGTGCCAATTTTTTTCTGAAAAGTTGAATACTTTAATTTCAGAATCCAAGTTGTATGTAACACCCAGATTCACTGAGACCTCTTGAGTTTTCCAAAGAACTACTTGCCTATTTTCCTAACTAAGCAAACATATTTTCTCTTTGCATTTTTCAATTTGTGAATGAGTTTTCAACAATTTTCTAGAGCAGAGAGAAAACTTTTTAAGGCAATCAAATGCACTAAGCACATCTCATAATTGGCATCTTTTTAAAGCCTTAACAGCTATATCAGAGTAATGAACCCTTGTTTCTTGTTTTATAAATGTGTGAAGTCCACCCTTAAAACAGAGTGGTTTTTTACTGTTATTTTAAGAGTGATGTCCAGAAGAATCAAGGTTCCCAAAAACAGTCTGTCCAATGGAACTCTTGTTTTGTCTTTGCTCTTCCCAATAATTTTCGACTGATTGTGAGAAAGGTGACAGAGGTAGAAGTCACAATGAGCTTCCTGCAAGTGTGATAAAAGTAGTGCAGCATATGACAGTGATTTTATACATGGCATCTATAAGTGCCACAGCCAAAGGACAAACTGCACAAGCTCACACAGTTCAAACACAAGAGAAACCATATGGGGGAGACGCTTGTAAATGCTCCAGCAAAGACAGAAGCTGTAACCAAAGTGCAAAACATTCAGCCTGGGAAAACAAACTGCATCAGCTCCAGGATTTCATAGAAAAGGGCCCCTCCCTTTTACCGTGGGACTATTACCAATGTCTCGAATGGGAGCCAGACCAACTCCCTAATTTGTAAATTGTAACAAAAGCATTATTTTCAGAGTGGAAGCTCATTTACAGTTATGAAAACAAAAGAAGGCTCTATCTCCTTATAAGATTACACCAAAAACAACAATCATGATTGTACGTGTGGATCATTCAATGAAACCTGAACCCTGTCTTGGGAGGGAATCATTATGACAACTGCTTTTTAATTCTTGATGCTCCTTACAGAATTCTAGTTACTTCCAAACCTTTTTCCCTGTGTAGCCTCCCCTCTTTTCCCCCCCACCTCCTGCTTAGTACCATTTTTCAACCTGAAGCCCGAACACCTCTACTCTACCTACGTAAAGAAAGTTCAGTGCTGTGAGGTTCCTGCTAGCCCACACACCTCGGGGAGGTGAATGCAATCAGAATACATGAATAGTGCCAGGCTCAAAGCTTTGCCTCAAGCGTTTTGCAAGATTCATCATACTCATTTGTTCTCTTTCCCCCTGTGCTCATCAGCAGAATCCTTCCAGGCTACAGGGGGGCAGAAAAAGAGCTTAGGTCAGGGAAAATGATATATTGCTGCTACTGTGATGCCAAGAAGTGTTTACTAGGCAATGAAGGAAGCCTTAACCAGCGAGGGTGAGCATGCTTTTAACCGGTCCTTCCAAAAGATAAAAGCAACCAACTTGTCATGACAGAATTTCAGACAATTTAAAAATGGTCATAATGAGTTGTTTTTAGGCTAACATCTTGTATATATGCAAATATTTTGAAAACAAATGAAACTCTTACTAGTCCTGATGTTTTCTAAACTAATGCATATACATATCCCCAGAAGAAACCCAGCAAGAAAGAATAATCTGTGTGCTGCTATCCACAAAGAAGTGCAAGAGACAATCTGATAGCATAGTTATCATGTTGCTGTAGAAACCCCAGCAGAGTATTCTTTAACTTTGTGATTAAAATACAAACTGTAATGCTGCAATAAGAAATTAACCACAGATGAGAAGAACTAAAGTGAATACAAGTAATCCCAAGCACTGGACTTTTTTTGTTCTTATAAACAAAAACCTTAAACTGGTAAAGTTGCATTTTGCAGCTTTTGAACAGCTTGGAGACTGCTAAAGGAAGGAACACTGTTTACTGGAGATACATGGGATCCTGCCTGGGAAGCAGAAAGCACCCCCTTTCTTTTAGACTCTAGTCACAACGAAAGGGTGTGGAAATACAGATGTGCTTGCCCAGAAACTAAATTAACACATTTCAGACAAAAAATTTAGAGAGGAAAAAAGATCCCGTGGAGATGTGAATCTACAGACTCACACTAGTGACAAATTGCCAAATAAAGGGTGTACACTCCATCGGGCAGAACTGGACTTTATCATATATTAACAGCATAGATTAAAACTGGAGGTGAATTAAAAAATAATTAATCCAAACTAAAAACTAATCAATATGATACAAAGAAGCAAAAGTAACTGACAGCTATCCCGGTAGTAAAAGGAAATCAGAGATGATCAGGTCATGCAGACCTCGGCAGTGGTTGGGAATAAGCAGATTATTATTCAGAGCACATGGGGCTGGGATAATGCTAAACCCTCGAAGACATTTCACGGCATTTGTTTCCAGCCCCTTTGTTCCCCCCAGACACGTCTGGGGATCTCTCCATCCCTCTGCCGCCCCAGCTGCCCTGCGGGGCCGTTTTGACCCTCTCGCCCCCAAGCTGCACTCCCCAGGCCAGGCTTTTCCCGGGCTCCTTCAGCTCTTTGTGAGGTTGTCGGAGGTCGGGGGATACACCGCCGCGGGCCGAGAAGGTGGCTGGCAGGGGAACCCCAACTGCGAGAAGAGAAGCGGGATGAGCCTGCGGGGCTGCGGCGGGACCGCGGGCAGCCCAGAACGGGGCAGGCAGCGCAGAACCCGGGGCGCAGCGCAGAACGCGGGGGGCGGCCGGAGAGGGCGCGGGGAGGCACGGGGGTGTCCGGGCGGCCGCTCCCCTCCGTTCCCCGCCGTGCTGGGCAGGCTGCGGCAGGTAGGCAGGCGGCATCGGCGGGGCTCCGCGGTTCCCCGCGTTCCGCTCGCCCTGCCCCCGCGGGAGGGGTGTGCGGCGAGGGGGATTAGCGGGACGCCGCGGCCCCGCCTTCCCCCCTCGCATCCCGGGCGCGATGAGAGGGGGTGATGGACCCGAGCCGGTGGGACTGGCACCATGACATTGGCCGGCTTCGTGGTGGCGCTGGTGATAGGGACGCTGCCCGAAGCCCGCGG
>VXAY01005024.1:290952-374826 GCA_013399855.1 Oxyruncus cristatus | reverse complement strand
CCCGGCGCCGAGGGGCGGCCCGGCTGCGCCCCCGGGACCGGCCGGGGCCGCTCCGGCTGCGAGCGAGGGGAGTGCGGACGGGGCGGCGCGGAGCGCAGCGGGAGGGTGCGCGGGGTCCGCGGGATGGGGAGAGACACAGAGAGAGCCTTGGCCGGGCGGCGGCGTTCTCTTCTCCCATCCCGGACCCGGTTCCCCGTCTCTGCGGGAACGGGGAACGGGAGGACGGGCACCGTTTGCCAACACGACAGCCAAAGCTGTTCCGAGAGGAGAGTTAAACTTGTGCATTAGCGGATGCAGCGGAAGGACCAAGGTCCCACCTGAGGTTATTCCACCGCAATTTTCTAATTGTGGGTAAATCGCGTTTCGAAGCCGTGCTGTGAGCGTTCAGTAGGCTCAGTTAGCCGAGGCTGGCTGGCATTCCCTTCTTTGTAATCGGGTGCACTTCTCGGGGAAGCACTTGGTCTACAGAAGTGAAGTGGCAGAAGGAGAAGCAGAAGGATGCCTTGCTCGAAAGGCGATCTGCTCACACAGTATGTCTGTCTGCCTTTTTTTACCCCGTATCTTGGGGCTCACAAGTTAGCGATGGTGCTTGAGGACATCTGTGAACGGAGCCAAGAGACCTGTGCTCCCTCCTCACACACTCCCAGCTAACTCCCACTGACTTCAGGGGAAGTTTTCAGTGTGTAAGGACTGAGCAGCAATTTCAGCATTCAGTCCTTGATCAGCTTTACATTTAATCAGTATTGACATTAAATGTATAT
Source organism: Oxyruncus cristatus (assembly GCA_013399855.1). Classification (NCBI taxonomy): domain Eukaryota; kingdom Metazoa; phylum Chordata; class Aves; order Passeriformes; family Cotingidae; genus Oxyruncus; species Oxyruncus cristatus. Next base: position 374,065 of record VXAY01005024.1, on the reverse strand, counting down.
ATGCACAGTCTGGCTTTGAATGACTTCACATTTTCTCCTGCCTCATTCTGGTATTATCTCCCACCTATACAAGGATTATGTCCTATCTATACTAAAAATGATCAAGCCTAATCGTTGCAATGAAAATTAAAATTCCCTGCTTTGTTGCCCTTCCTTTTTACATATTTTGTAACAGTACAAGGTCGGCAAGGAAGTTGATCATTAATATTATTAATAATAATTTGTTCTTTTGGAAGTTGGGTTTGTTGTGGTTTTTTTACATTAATTTAATTTCAGAATTCTGAAAAGGATTGTTATGTTTCTCTTCCAAAAACAGCCATAGAAGGTGTGTGAAAAAAAGATGTTAACTTGAACAATGTGATAATTATACATTTTGGTATAAAATATCACAGGAAGAGAATATGGAGGCACCAAGGTCCATATTGATCATTTACACATTAAAAAAAATGCAGCTTCCAAAGCCATGTTCCAAGTGAAATGCTGTAGTCCTTCCAGAAGATAGAATGATGTTATGCAGTACAGATGTTTCCCTAGAAAGAATACCAGGCAGCTGATGGCATGGAAAACAGGTAACTAGACACAGATGAAAAAAGATCCAGAAGACTTCATGCCCTTTAACTGGTCTCACTTTTCGAAAGGGTCCTACAGTTCCTTCTCTAAATTAGCCCAACATATTAATAGCCTTTTTCAGAATTCTTCAGTCTGCTTCTCAGAATACTTTGTGAGGACTAGGTCTATCTAATAGTGAAGAAGAACACAGCAGCTTATTGCTAAGAACCCAATCTTGCACTTACTAAAGTAAGTTAGTTCCAGAATCCCCTGTAAGTTCAGCATGAAAGGGGTATAAGTAAAAAACCACCAAACATACTGCATGATTTGGGTTTAGCTGTGTTTCTTCAGTCTTTTCAGAGTGCTGCTTTGTTCCCCCCCCAAAAGGAAATCCAGGTTGGCCCCTGCTATGAGGGAGGACATGGCTACTGAACAACAGCCAATACTTTCTTATGGAAGGGTCATCTGTTCCTGCTGGACTCAGGGCTAAACTCTCAGTGACATCACCAGGGCAGACCTCTGCCCAAAAGTGGGGGCAACAGGAATGAAGTAGAGGGTTTCTGAGGTGGCTCATAGAGAAACATGGAAATAAATCAAGCCTTTTCCCCAGAAACGAACATTATTATAACATTCCTTCTGAAGTATGTTCCTTTCTTGCAAGAAGCAAAGAAATGCCAGTAAGGCAATGTTATGATGCAGTTTATAGCTAGGGAAGGTCAGACTGACCTGATGTTTTAGTACCTGGGCTAGGGAAGCCCACACGCGGTATTAGGCACCTGCAATAACGAATACAATACCATGTTCAAAGGTTTAACTGCAAATCTCCAGGTTTTTCTAGCTTATATATTAGGACTTACCTGCAAAGTTAATTGGCTACACTTTGTGCATGTGTATATATTAAACTGCTTTATATTTAAACATTAACAATGAAAAATTAAAAAATAAAAGGCCCTTTGCAATGAACCGTGTGGTACCAGTCTAAAATTAGTTTTATAGTTTAAAATAATAGATTTTGTAGCTTCATTCCTTCTATTATCAGAGACATTTGGGTAATACTACTTATTCATGCCTTGATAGCAAGTAAACCAAATACAAATATATATAAAATATCATGATTAACCAAGGAAATCAAAGAGGAAAATAAATGAATAGAATAGTGCTCTCTACACAGAGCCAGCATAAGTCCAGCAGAATTTAGTATTTTAGTTACTGCTAATAACAATTTACCTGTAATGTACTCAGGCTTCAGGAAAGAGGCCTAGTTCAGTACCTGGACACAACTGCTGCCACATGATGTTTGTGTGGCATGTAAAGTATTCTGCATGATATGTTGATCATGCTGTGTTGTTACAAATGTAATTTAAAGCTCTTCAAGTAAAGTGGGTTAATTATTTTCCTTTCTATTACAAAGAGGAAACAATACAAGAGAGGATAAGTGTCTTTGCCAGAGATCAGTGTTAGAACTGGAAATGAAGTACACATCTCCAGAAGTGCCTGACTGTAGAGTCTTTCCATTTAAATTGCTTTTATCACAGGGTAATTCCACTAATGCCAATCAAATAAGGCTTCACTGAACTTCTGTGAAAGAAGAATCAAGCCTCAGGCTCAGTCTGGACACTAATTATTCTCCCTACCTGTTATACTACAGTCCAGGAAGGCCTTTTGAGTTGTTGACTTTTTTTAATAGCATAGGGTTACGGGAAAAAATATGATGAAAACTTAAACATGAGTGTCCATGTTTTCCTTCTAAGAAGCAGCACCTCTGGAACCACTTTTACTAGAGCTGCACAGCATGAGATCCCTCATTTTCTCCAGCTCTGACCACTTTAGTTTTTCAGAGCCTTACACCATTGATTGCTGACATGATGGATCTCACTGCTGCAGAGGAACCAATGCAGCACATTAGACACTCAGTATATACAATATTTATGAAAGTTCTGATATAAGGATCCTTGAGTATGCAATACTGCTATCTGCTGAAGTTCTCAAGATAGTTCTTAAAAAGTACTTCTGATGGATGCACCCTTTTTCAAGGTTAAAATGCCAGGGGGAAGTAATTATAACAGTGATAGACAACAGCGTACATTGATCGCACTGAGCATCATCCATAGTTTTGCTGAAGTCAACAGGATTAATTTCTTTGATTTTAGCCTGATCCTGGGAGGGAAGAACAGCTTCCATTGACCTGAACTGGTGTTAGATTTGACCTATACTACAGGTAGCTTTTTACAAGTACCTCATAGAAACTGATGAATTAGTTTCACTCTGAAGCTGGGATAGGCTCTCTTGTATGTATAATGAATGATCCACTAGTGTTCTGAAATACTGCAAGTTACAGTGCAGTTACATGGGATGTACTGTGCATGTCAATGGGAGACCCTCACACTTGACACCAATTTGGACTTACCTAATTGATTCCAAGGCAACAGAGATGAATTGTCAGTGCAGGGCCTTTCTGTGGCGCTATCCCACGTTGGAACACCTTGGAAATTAAGGCAGAAATAAAAATGTTTGTTGTTTTTACAGATTTCTAATATTTCAAAATGCTTTCTGCTTGGCTCTAAATCTGCCATTTCAGAGCACACTGCGCCTGGGTGAAAGGCAGTTTCTCCTTCTGATCCCTCTTTTCCCAATCTACATTGACAGCCAAATTGCAAACCTTTGGACACAGGTGTTTATGAAGGAACTACTGGCACACCTTTAGCCAACACCATAAACCCCACCTGTAGCACAAGTACAGCAGAAGTGAAAGGGATTCCCATTCTGTTTGCAATTCAGCCACACGCAGTAACAATGCTTGTTCCCAGTGAAATGCAAAACATAAAACAGGGCTTGAAGTTACCCAGCATCTCTGGACATGAGAGATTCTCTCTCTGGAGAAAGGTATAGGAAAAGAGGCCAATGACAACAGCACAATTCCTTTGAAGCTCCTCTGCTTTCTGGAGTTAATTATAAGTTGGCTGAGTGGTTTTCCTCTCCCTTTTTTTCTGGGTGTCTCATCTTGAGCCTATATGGCAGGTGTTGCGGAGCAAGTCTCAGCAGCACCCACTGGATACCCTTACTTCCTTGCATTTGCAAATATAACTTAATCTCCTTTAAACAGTGATAGCAGATAGGAAAGACTCTGACTTGGGCAGATACCAGGACAACTAAAATTACCAGACTGTATGTAAACAACATGAATTGACTGGCAGTAACCTCAGCTAGAACACAATTACAAGAAATGCATACACATTTTTTTTAGTGTTTATAAATGAAGGAGTTGCTGTCAGGACAGTGTATTTGTACTTTTTAATATAAGGCTGAATTAAGTCTGTCCTAAGACCACAGTGTGTGTCCTAGAGCTGCCTAGTAGGCCTGCTTTGTGGTCTTGTGCCCTTGTTTTAACTCTTGTGGGGGTCAGTTCACCTCTCCTCACCCTCCCTCTCCTTGACCAGTGCTGAGGAGGGCAGAGAGCCATGGGCTGGATCCCAGTGCTCCCGTTCCCTGTTGTTGAACGTGGTGTTGAGGCAGTGTAGGTTTGATAAGCACTTTAAGGAGAGGCTTGACAATGTATTGATGGAGAGCAGAGAGTAGATACTATTGCATTAGCTCTACTGCCACCATATTTAGTTTTCTTCAGCGACTAAAAGAGCTGAAAACTTACAGCTTAAACAACTGAGATGTTACTATATCTGTGACTCCCAAAGCCTAGAGCCTCCACTGCATACACTTAAGCCAGGCCTGTTTGCTAAAAGGTAATGAAGGTTCTCTTCTGCAAAGCTCCTGGGCTGTAGGGGCAGCACAGAAGGAAGTCCCTCAGGCACACGTGTTGGGGTGCAGTATGGGCTTGAGGTGTTATAACAGCAGAAGACTTAATCAGTGAAATTAAGAATTAACCAGTATCCTTTTAATCATGCTAAATATTAGTTTTCCTGCTGCCTAGGAAGTGAAAAAGTGTTCCTTGGTCATTTTACAAACACTGACTATCTTGCAATGAAAATATTAACACATAAGCAGATACTTGGTAATACAGCATAAACGTACATGGTGGCAGATCAGGCTGGTCATCTTGCAGTTCCCTATGATTCATTTACACGGGAAACACAGATCTGTGTTTCATTATGAAGTAAGACTTTTATTTGTTGGAAAGAAAAACTAAACTACTGTAATGAAAGTCTAGATTTTTAAAGCTCTGTTATGTTTTATGAGGTATCTCTGCTACTGTAGCTAATGTATCTCTTGACCTGGTAGTATAACTACCAGCTGTCTGAATGCCACAACATTTTGAGTAAACAACAGAGAAATAATTTTCTCATTAGTGTGCCCTTTGATTTGTTTGCTACATAATTATGACTTGTCATATGATATAGGTTGATACATACTTCAAAGTGCATATACCATATATTTGGTTACCTCTATTAAATGGCAGGTTTAATATTAGTTACATGTGAAAATAGGCTTTCTTTTTATTTCTTTCTAGATTAACCTATCAGATAAAACAATCAATGTTTTAAATGATGAAATATTTTATGTTTATCTTTAACAATCCCCTTCTGTGTTTTGCTCTATGTACATGAATAAATTCTACCACTGATACCACTGGGAATTGTGTAAATACAAAAGGAGGAGTGAGCCAAATTCTGCCATGGAGGACTTGGAAAAGAATTTTATTCTTCAAGTACTCCCTTATTCAAATATTTGAATAGAAACATTGTGTAATGTGTACTCAGGAAACACTGTATTGATTTCAGTAGGTGTCATGCAGGACTGTAAGCAATCATGCACTAAAATAAACTTATTTTTGGAGATGACATCTTCAAACTTGCTATCTGGTATGTCAGGAATCACTTTGCTATGACTGCAGTTGATGTTTCAAGTGAAAATAATAGTCTACACAAAAGTCTGTTGAAGAACAGAAGTAAACAAAATTCCAGACACTGTCTGTATGTGACATATACAGGAAAACACAAAGAGAAAAATTGTAAAGCCAGATAAATGATGTGCAACGTCTACAGTATTGTTATAACTGACTCAGTAGTAATCCTCTCTTTGAAATGATAGCTCACTCTGTAACATGAGTTGAATAAATGTTGTTTGCAATTTACTGCACAGTAAGTAACTGCTGAGAAAGTAAACAGGAGGCAGAAAGGAACATGCAAACCCAAGTTTGAGGTTAATTAATTCCTGGAGTTATCTGGCAGTTGTCTGGCTTTTTGGTTTTATAAAATATACTGAACTAAAACCAGGATACAAGCTGAGAAGAAAAAGTGGATCTACCTATTATTGTTATTATTTACACAAATATTAACACATATACAACGAAATGCAGGCACAAACACTGACTATTTCCTCCCAGTGGTAAAGGCCCTGCAAACTGGATGATGGTGTAGTTTCGAATTTGAAGTAGATCACAGAACAGAGGCAGATGGATTAACTGAGATTTCAGGCAATACTAATTCATACAGTTGGGCTATGTTTGAAAATATAACAGAAATGTATTATTTCTTGTTGTATTACTGCTGTGTTAGGACTCTGTTCTGCTTCTGTGGAGTTATACCTAGGAGCAGCTATTTCCTACCTTTACCAGTGGCCCCTGGCTGCCTTCAACTGCAGATGGATCTGGCACCCCCAGTAAAACTACCGTCATAGAAAAATGCAACATCTGCTAATTTTCTTGGATTTCTGTGCTCTGCAGCTCTCAAGAAGCAGACTTTCCCCCCACACACACTTATTTTAGACAATTCCTTATGTTTGTAGCTTGCTTTGTCTGAGAATTTGGTAATGACTTCTCATAAATTGATAGAACTACATCCAATGTTTTTCTGTCTGAGAACAAGTATGAACAAATGCATTCTTTGGCTGAAATAAACTGCTGACATCCAATACATGCAGAATGTTACATGGGTCAGAGCAAAAGCTATGCAATCCATGTGGTTGTTTTCTGATTCCCGTAAGTTCGATGGAATTTTGTGAAAGATAAAAGTAGAGCATTTATATATATATTTTATATATATATATATATATATATACTTTTTGCTCATTTGGGTAGAGGAAATCACATTTAAATAACTATGTGTAGTCTATACATCTTTTTTGCTAGATTTTTAGCTAAGCTGTAGCATCAGAAGGTTCAGAAATATAATTTCAGTATAAGAAGTAAAATGTTAAAAATAAGATTATCTCCTTTTGTATATCTGTATAAGAATGTCAGGTGTGCTAAAGTGTTTCTTGGAAGCAGCTCACTAATACATGATACAATACTCTCTGCAGAGGAAAAACGAGATTTGGAGTCTTTCACGTGGGATATATTAACTGAGCAATGGAGTATCTTGGAGGTTTAATTGTTTTATTTTTAATTTTTTTTTAACTAGGGTCAGTGAGACTCCAGGGTGGCAAGAATGAGTTTGAAGGCACAGTGGAAGTTTATTTGAATGGAATCTGGGGAACAATCTGTGGGAGCCATTGGGACAATAATGATGCAACAGTTGTATGTCGACAGCTTGCACTTGGGTAAGTTTCAGAGTAAAAATCAGTCAACTTATTTTTAATGTTTCACTATAGAGGACAAACTGTTGTGTAAATCCTCAGGGCTTTTCGTGTTTGATGGTTGCTTTTTCTGTTTGAAAGCTGTTGAATGCTGAAGTTGTTCTTCCCAGAATCCTTCCCATTACACTTCAAAGAGGTTGCTGTGACAATCAGTATTTCATCATATGGCACCTGGGAAGGACCAGGGCAGATGTTTTGCTTTCAATGTGAAACGTGTGAGCGGGTCAGAAAAGCTTAGGGCAAACAAAAACTGCTCTCCTAGACATTTGGGAGATGTCCACATGGACAGAAATATTTGGTCTGATCCTGATCTCACATATGTAAGTCTCAATTAGGAACAGTGAGGTTACTGAATCAATAACAATGTAAATGTGGCCAGAGTTAGACTCTACATGAGCTCCTAATCATAGGAAAATTCCCCGTTATCAGGAGGCTGGGACTACCCTGGTAATCATCCATTCTATCCTGCCAAAAAACATCTGGGACTCATCCTAACTTTTTGGAAAATGGCAATGTTTTACAATTGTAGCCACATTGGACAAGTTGAAAATCATTGTCCTCACTGAGCTGCTTCCCACTGCTGCCAGAATGGAGTTAATCAACAGGACACTTTAACATAATTTGTCTGGCTTTATTGGCTTTAAAACATTTCTTTCACTAACATAGCAAAGCAGTGCATTTGCTTGCTACAAGCAGTAAGGGGCTTTTATAGCAGACTTGCACTGTGACATTCCTCGTGATTACCCCACTTTTTAAGACTGCTAGCCAGAACTAAACCTAAGCTGGTTTATAATGTTCAATACTAATCTGGACACATCACGCCAACTTATAAAAATATGAGGATTAGATGAGATAAAAGTTCAGCCATCTGGAGGCTGTGATTTTGCTTATGACTTCAGCTGTCTACGTGCACTGTCTCCCTCCTCATTTTCATGTAAGTTCTTTCTGCTTCCATACCCTGAACGTTCAGCTGAATGAGAGTGCTCTGAGCAAAAGTAGATCAGCGATACGGGTGAGTGGTTTGGTGTTTTCAACAGAAATGGGTTAAAGCTGAATCCAGGCCAGAAAACCCCAAGCAAACAGGAGCTGAAAGTTCCTGTTATCATGAGTGTCTGGTAGAAATCTGGATCTAAGTACCACCAGGTGAACTCACTATGTATTACTGGTGCTTGTCAGGTGCTTCCATCCATCTGTTCCTTTGATATTACAGTATTTGGGCTTTGTTTTAACTTTATTGGGCTTTATATGGAAGAAAAGATGGCTCCATAAATGTTGCTGTAGATTTGGTATGGGAAGGAAAGGGAGCTGTTTATAAATGTTCTGGATGGATGGGAATGGCTGAAGAGAGAAAAATGGACGTGGGTCTGATTTAATGGGGTATGAGGTGGTACCACTGTCCCATCATCACAACCACAATATATGACATATGTGGGCAGAGCATTGGTATGTTTTCACGGAGTAAAGGAAGGGGTAAGGGTGAAAGGTGGCATTAAACTCTCCTGAAAGTGTAACTGCAGGGCTGGTCCTGTACACTCACCTGTGGACTCTGTTGATTTTTGTAGTTCAGAACTGGGAGAACAGGAATGTAGCTGGCCCTGCAGCAACACAATCATTGTACAAAAATATCCCACAACAAAATGGTGAGAACTGGGTCACATCTGTTACTTTTCTTTGTGCAGAAGACAATGCTGAACTGTATGAAAATGTGATGAATTTACACTACTGAAGAAAGCCCTTTCTTTCCTACTCCAGGATTTACAGATGAGAAAATGTTCCCACTTCCTTTCCTCCCACTCTAATATCCTATCCTGATTATTCTTCTTACAGTGAAAAAGGTACAGCAAAACACATACCATTTTCTGGACTGAGCCTTATTCCTGTTTTCTGGAGTGAAGTGCGTTGTCGTGGTGATGAAGAAAATATACTGTTATGTGAAAAAGGCACCTGGCAGGATGGAACATGTCCTCAAAAAATGGCAGCTGCTGTCACATGTGGCTCCTCCCTGGGTAAAAAAAATACATATGGTTTGGTTAACTCCTTATCTTATTTAAATAGAAGTAGTAGTAATTACTCGTTATTAAATTAGAAAAAAATATTACAATTTCTTGGAAGAGAAAATTAAACAGATTGAATCACCACATCATTAACTGCTTCAAATACCTCTATGCTGTGCAAGCAGTAACTAGCTTAAGAACTTTTTACCTTTCCATAATCTACAAGCAAATTGCTGCTTTGAGATGTAGCTTGTGAGAAAGGGTGAAGTAGCAAGAATCTCTGGCTGTAAAAGTAGGATTGTATCTCCCCACATTTTTTTATAGGAAAAAAAGTATTATTAATGTTTTTAAGATATTTCAAATTATTTTAATCAACACGCTAAACAGCAGCTAAATGGGCAATTGTGCCATCAGATTTAAGGTATTGCTGGCCTCGAGGAAGGCTGTGCTGGCAGTGCTGGGGAGCTGGCAATGGCAATGTCTTCAGCTGTAACCAGAATGTGTGTGGCTGAAGCCAGTTCTGTGCTGCCCTTCCTCTCCTACTTACATTCCTATCCAAAGGCAGGTGCATCTCTGTCTAAAGCTCTCCTATTAATGAATAATATTTTGATAAATGACTTTTAAAAGAACATTTTGGTCTTAATTTAGGAAACTGTGGAGTAGAGGGAAGGGAGAAGCTTTTTAAGAGCTATGAGACAAGTTGAAGGACTAAAGCAAGAGAAACAGTTTTGCCTAAAGAAACTGAAAATGATGTTTTCAAATTGTGCAGGCTCTACTACAACTAGCCTTTTTGACTAATTGCAAAAATCCCCAGATTTCATATCACTGAAACAGTAATATGCCCTCAATTTTCTTTTTTGAATAGATGAAATAGTGGAATTCACTGGTTGGAAGGCTACACAAAAATTATTCACATTTCAAATCATTCATATATTAGATATGGTGAAACTTTAAAATAACACTGTTATTATTAGAGCAACTGTAGGGGTTTTATATGGCTTTAAGCTGTTTCCATTATTATAGCTTTATGCAGAAGAGATGCTTTCAAGACAGTTTCTTGGTGCACCAGAAGAGAACTACCGTTTTGAAAAGACCAGAAACAGGAAGGGGACAATATGTGGACAATGAAAGTGAGATTCCAGTCACAGAGATTTCACTGCTCTGATTGGAATTACCAAAGGAATGAGAAAACAGGAGGATGGATTACTACTTCCATGTCATTAATTTTTGCCTCTTATTTCAGGTTTTAGCCTCTGGGAGCAAGCCTATACAGAGACAATTTTGCTCTTACTGGTAGAAATGCAACTCTACAGACTGATTAAGTATTTGGCCTTACAGCACTAAGTGTCTGTGAATGCTCTCACACGTAGGTAATTCAAGATCAGTATAGTTACCTGTCTGTAATATTCTTCAGCTAGTGACAGTGGAGCTGAGGGGAAATCATCTCTAAGAAGTTTAAATTCAGGTTTTCCATCTAATTAGAAAAAGTAAAGTGTGGTTCTGGAGTGATGTCAGAGAAACCATTAAGCCTTGTCCTTTTTCTTTACTATCCGGATTCTGTTTTGGGAAATAAATGATCTTTTCCATATTCTGTGTTGGATCGCAGCCCCTGTCTTTACTCCGATCCGTCTGGCTGGAGGGAGCAACGCCCACGAAGGAAGAGTAGAAGTCTACCATGGTGGCCAGTGGGGGACAGTGTGTGACGATCAGTGGGATGACGCAGATGCTGAAGTTGTCTGCAGGCAGCTTGGCCTTGGGTTTGTTTTTCTACATGTTTTTTATTCCAGCAGCAAAGCAAGAGAGTTATCACACACACAGCTGAAGCTAGGAGAAGCATAATTGTAAAAAATGCCCCTTTAAAACTGCACTAATACTATGGGGCAGTCACTAACTTTATTTATGGAACGTTTAGGTACAGTGCCATTACTTTCAATTCCCTGGAACTCTGATTTACAGGATCCAGTTTTCAGTGTCATATGATAGGGACAATTTTGTCTGTAGGACAGACAAAAAATGTGTCTCAGAATAAATGTTGACTTTTTAGTGAAAACTCACTACAATTCCTGTAAGGTTTCAACCAAAACACATAGGTGATGAAAACGAATTTGGCTTGACTGTTCCAATCCTTACAATCTGTTTTACTGAAGAGCCTGACGGCTTCCTTGCTTTGACGTTAGAGAGCTGCTTTGTCAGAGAGGATGTGGTTTTTTGGTGTACCTGTGAGCATCTCTCAAGATTTGTCTAAATCACGAGTCTCTGAAGACTGTCAGTTTGCATATATTGAGTTAGAGACCTTTTGAAGTTTTGACAGTTAAGCTTGTCAGTGATTCTGTCTGAACTGAGCATGGGCCAGAATACAGCCCCAGCAGCCGAACAGGATTTTCTTGCTCCTCTTCTCAACAGCCGGGGGTGATTTTGATACCACACAGGAGAGAAGTATCCAGTTATTTGAGGGAAGATGCTGCAGATCGAGGAGAAAGCAGAACTGCTGGATGAGAGAGGAAGGAGATGGGGACAATTGGGATGAAAGGTCAGATGGCTTGAAGAGGGAAAGAAGTAGGAGCAAGAGGCAGAGAAGCCACTAAGATGTATTCCAAGGAGGAGAAGGGATTATGTCTGGGACAGAGTGGATGAGAACTAAGCAGGTAAATGCAGAGGAGACTGGAACAGAACTCGCCTGTTAACCGTGCTGGGACTATGATGAATTGTGTGGCATTGAAGTGGCATTGAAGGCAGCAAGCTTGATGGCATTCATGGGTGGTCCCCAGTGTGTACTTATTTTGAAACTGAGGCCTTGGGTTGCCCACGCCACCCAAATTAGCTCAAAAGGATGAGAACTGTGCTGTACTTAAAAAGCTACTAGATCTCCTGGGGAGCCATGTGGAAACCAACATGCTCTTCTGACATCAGATTTTTATTTTTCCCCAGTTTATTTTATGCTGTATTTCTATATGCCTCTACATTTTCAATTGGGAATACCTAATGGAAAGTCTCTCTTCTTACAGGCTTTTCCTGCTTTTGAATTGGGCCACTATTAATAGGTTTGGGGAGTTACTAAGCTCTGCTTTGCATTTCTGTATAGTAACGACAAGTGTAATGCTCTTAACCTGCCTCCTTGCTAAATACACTAAAACTTTTGATTACTTATATTTAATGATCAGAAATGGCAGTTCTGAGAAGCTTCTAATTTGATTCATTATTCTGAGTAAATAAATTGTATTAAGATGGTGCTAAGTCTGCTAAGTCTCTTTGAAACATGTCTGGAGATTTACAGAATTTCTTAAGTAAGCAAGATGTCACAACACATGTGCTTGTTAATATGAAGTGAAATCTTACCAACAGTGGCAGTAGACCAGTTTTGAAGTACTAAAAATAATCTACATTTGCATACTGCTAATCCATCTGGAAACGTGCCAGAAATCATAAAAGAAAAGCATCTCCGTAAGTAGCTTCCCACACCCCTTCAACTCTTCTGTAGCACTTCTGTAAAACTTCACAGTATGAATACACCATTAATAGGTGAAAAAGAATGCAAATTTATTATTTGTATTTCATAAATACTTTTCGCTCAATACAAATTCCCAATGGTTCACAATTTCAATCACTTTGAAAAGCAAGTCTTTAGGAAATATGAGAGATGAAGGACTTGTCTCTTTTTCCCATTACCAGCATTGCAAAATAATATTACTCAGTAAGTTAATGCTGCTTATAAAGATGCATGGTTACTTAACAAAGTATATGGAAGAATAGTAAGGGCAATCAGAAAATGTTTTCAAATCTCAATGAAAAATATACTTTCCAATCTATTAAAAATCTTCATGGCGTTGTTATAGGAAAAAAAGTAGAGCAAGAGATCTGTTAGTATGTTATTTGGAATTAGGAAGGTCATTTGGAAGAAAAGGTAAGGTCTGAGGTACTTCAGACTGAAGCTATGTGTTTTGCTAAATGTGTTTTGCCAAATGTGTTTTGCCTGCTGTGTGTTTGAGGATATTTTTGGCCCTGAAAACTGTATGTTACTTAATTTAATGATTTAGACAGGCATTTCAATCTTGACATTTCAAACTAGACTGAATATATGAACAGAGAAACCACTGAGTGGAAAGAAACCAAACCATGACACACATTTACATATGAAAGATACGGTATCTTAAATAGAAATAGAAAAATCCTGATAGATCATCAAGTGTTAATCACTGCATAATTTCTGTAACGCTGAACAACAGTGTTTTCAATTTAGCTTTTTGTGCTAAAAATCCTCTATGCTGATACAGAATATACCCCACACAAGGCTAAGGTCTGCTTTCTGTTCTTATTTCTACAGCTGACTGGTTGTCAAGTCACTTACGATCTTTTGGTGTGGTTTTTACATGACTGAATGTGGAACAATCACTTTTATCTGCCTCATCTGGATAGTTGAGATTTGATTAATGTGCTTTGAGGACAACAGATGAAAGTCACTGTAGAAATATATATCGGATTACTTTTACTACACGTAAACATTAAATTAAAATTAAAATTAGAATCCTCATACCCAAGCTGTACATCTATAATCTCCTCTAGGAAAGTTATGCTTAAAAACCAAAAGGCAGAGAAAAGGAAAATCTTCAGCATGCTTGTTCCTGACTGGGTGTTCCTTACATTTCAATAGGGGTGTTGCCAAGGCGTGGGGCCAGGCTTACTTTGGAGAAGGCTCCGGCCCCGTGCTGCTGGACGAAGTGCGGTGCACAGGAAATGAACTGTCCATAGAACAGTGTCCAAAAAGCTCCTGGCGAGAACACAACTGTGCCCACAAAGAAGACGCTGGAGTTTCCTGCACACCTCTTACAGGTACTTCAATCACCAAAAATCACACAGGAAAGCAGTGACAAATGTGGAGTTCATAGCTCTGGAAAGAGAACCTTCAAAGTTTGCAGACGCACAAAACCCCACAGTAATTAAGTGTTCTGGCAGTATCAACATGAACCAGCTGTTGGCTATGGATAACAGGTACAGAAAATCTCATTATTCAAAATAAGGCCCTGGTTCCTCAGTAACATGCCAACAGCCACTTAACTCTGTGGGGCATTGCCTCAGCTGGGTATCACATCTGCCAGTGGCAGTAAGCGTGTCAGCATGGAATCAGTGGGACATAACAGGATACAAAGAAAAAGATAAGGTGTACGTACAGTGAAACTGTGTAATCTGAGCCCACTTCTGTGGACCTGGCATGTAATAAGGGCCCCGGGGGGATTGATATCTTGTGCTATTCCTTGTGCACTTAAGCAGTTACATTAAGCAACCCTTCGCAGCTGAGTGGGTCACTATGGCGTGCCTGTCATCTCCCCGAACGACATGCAGGGATCAGCACTTAATGTAGGAGTCTCATATTCAGATCGGATGCAGTAAACCCGATGTTACTAATTTTGGTGTAGAAAAATAACTGGATTAAGAAAAACTGATTCCTGTTTTTGTTTTTCCTTGCTCGTTAACAACACAGATGGTGCACTAAGACTCACAAGTGGGAAAGGCAGTCACGAGGGACGCCTGGAGGTCTATCACAGTGGGCAGTGGGGCACCGTCTGCGACGATGGGTGGACAGAGCTGAACACACAGGTGGTTTGCCGGCAGCTGGGATTTAAGTAAGATCACTTGATATTGGATATCTGGCTCTGTGACTTTACAACAATGACAAACATTTACATGAACCCTAAATGGACCCTACTCAGGAGTCTGTTTTTTTAATATTAGTTGAGTGCTACATAGAAACTACTGAGTTAAAATCCACTAAAGCCTGCTTCCTGCAGTCTCAAAGAGGTATTTATGGTTTCAGTTTAGGTAGAAAAAAAACCCTTCTGTAAAACAGATACTGTAACTCAGCAACATTTATGTACCAAGTTCCTTCCAATCATCTTTCTGGCTGAGGTCAATTCATATGCTGTAGAGAAAAACTGATTTTGTATTCTGTTTTGCCTATAAAAGTTAGATTCTTCTAAATCTTTGCCTGTCATACAGTCATTAAAAATTACAGACATTTTCAAGGTGCAAATCCTTCTGCACTACCTTATTAAAACCCACAGCCTGGCCCTGGAACACTGTTACGTATTGAAAAGCCTGTTTTAGAAAGATCCCATTAGAGGTTGATGAATTAATTCACTCTTCACCACTTTTCCTACTGACTGTGGCTACAAAGATGCACTCTCACTAGGTGACTGTTGTCTTCCCTTCGAATTGTAACAGCTCACATGCAAAAAAGGATTTTGTCTCATTTTCTCCAGACTGTGGCATTTAAATGTATATATAATACTAAGAGTATGCTATAAGCCTCAAAGTCAGTGAGACAGCCATATGCTTGGTTGAAGAGAGGCCTTAATCAAAGGTATTACATTCTTAAGTTTGTATCAATGTTAATAGTAATTCCTTAAAAAAAAACCCCACATTACCGAAGAGGTGGCATATGGTGCTCTCCTTGAACTTAATGCTAACTGAACCTGCTCTGTCATAGTTAACACTGTTTACTGTTAATGCTTGAGAAACCTTTATTTCTTCAGGAGTAACTAATTTCATTTCTGTGCTGAAGCATCACAAGTCCTCTGATCAGTGCGGACCAAAACATTGTGTATGTGTTGTGCAGGTATGGAAAAAGTGCAGGTATGGAAAAAGAGAGCTCCTCAGAGGGAAGTTCTGGGCCCATCTGGCTGGACGATGTCAGCTGCTCCGGGAAGGAGACAAATCTGCTGCAATGCTCATGGAGGGAGTGGGGAAAGCACGACTGCAACCATCAGGAGGATGTCAGGCTCATCTGCCATCCAGATAACGAGAGCCATAAGCTCTCACTCGGTAAGGCAGCTGTTTGGTGAAACTATAGTATGAGTATTGCTGCGGATACAGATCCCAGCAAAGTACAGGACACTTAAGGGTGCTCAGAATCCTAGTATTTGTCACATGTGTGCAGAGAAGGAACAGGAAGGGAAAAATCCTCACTATTCTCATGAAGATTATAGGAATTAATCAAGCTTTGTTTAGAGGAACATAAAGAGCCAGAACATTAAAGCTCAACACAGATTTGCATGGCAAATTCCAGAGATGTTCTCTCAGTCTTCACGAGATTTTAGACCTATCCTGCACTCCCTGATGGTATAACTAAGTTTATTCAGCAGTCTCCAGCCTCTAAGTAACCTTCTCCTCATGTCAGAAGTTGGAGAAATACCGGAGCACTGTTATTATTATAATAGTGTTACTATTGCCTATTATTTATATTGTGTCTGGGTGAATGGGCCCCACTTGCTGACCAGAACAGAATGATGCTGCACACACAGATAAAAGAGTTAGTTCCAATTGCAGAAGCCTAAAAACTTGTATGAAAATAAAAAGACTGATAAGAAATGATAGAAAAATGCCAGTTACACAGTGACATTGTAGAACAAAATATATACAAATACATTCCAAAGATTCCTCTGTAGATAATTAAACAATCATTCTGGCTATCGGATATGCACAGTAGAAACTGCAGCAGAACAATGGGTTGATCAGCAGTTCTGAAAAAGTTTAATTTTTACGATTTGCTACATGTAGTTTGTAGCTTGTCAGTATGTTGCCTTTTAGAAAATTGTTGCTAATATTATTTAGATTACCCAGAATATTTCAGTTGATTTTGAAATTAAAATGATAACCAGTGGAGTTAAGATTTCCAGCTTCTGCTGAAACATAGTGGAATTGTGTGCCTGGGTGCCTGAAGTTCTCTGGAAGTCATAGACTGAAGGTCTATTCCACAAACCACAACGTGGATTTACTGCACGATGTTGCTACCTGTTATGACAACATTCAGCACTTCCACAAGTACTTTTGTAGTCTCTCCCTCTTTATAGCCTTTTTCTATATAGCCTTTAGACCTCTCACCATCCAGTGATAATGTTTTATGTTGCAGCACAGTTCCATTATGTGTAGATGATGTAAAATCATTTTTGGTAGAAAGAGTTTTCTCAACCCCAAAATAACAGGAATTCAAATCATGACTGCTGTCTTTACAGATGCAGACCATCTGTGCTGCTTTGCTCAAATTCCTATAAAATATAATCTCAGCTGAAGGAGGTCTGGTTCAGTTAAATACATCCATATGGTAACATTCTCACATCCCCCACTACCAGACTGTTATATTAATTTGCTGCTCATAAATATATATATATATTCTAAGCCACAAGAAGATGAGATAACAATAAAGTATTATTAATATCCCATGCCTCTATCTGGTTAATAGAAGTATTATTTTTACCTAAATTTTTATTCTTCCGGAATAACATCAGTTCAACAAAGAAATAAGACAGTTTATCCGTCATTTCCTACATTTTTGATTGGAAAGTGGACAAAGACTCTGTTGCTACCATTTACTTCCTAGCATTTGAAAAAGCATTTTTCCCTGTAAGGAAGAAGTCAGTGGAAAAGTATGAGAAATCAGTAGATGATTTGACTTGAAGAAATACAGATATTAAGGAACACTAAAGATGAGATAGAATGCATGACAGTAATGACAACATTTTTTCAGTATACAAGATCATGATAGTGTAGGTAAACAGGCTGGTGAAGTTAATTCATGGAACTGCCCAGATAGTATCAACTCCAGTAGAAACAATATGCTTTAAATTACATGTGAAGCAAACAGACTTTAGTTTTCTTTTCAGTGATTTCCTCTTTTCATTAATGAATTAGGCCAGATTTAACTAGTGCTGATTCAGAGGCTGGATTAATCTGAATTAATAATCAAATGCAAATGTTTCAAAACACTGCTTTGTTTAAGAGCACCGTTAAGTAATGTCTCATCCTTACAGATTTAGAGAAGATCAGGAACAGGCTAGAAGAATGAGGAACAGTCTTTTCAATTATTCTAAAAAGCCACACTTATGAGTGCATTAAAGATTATAAAGTATGGCATACAAAAAGATTTAGAAGGTGATTCTCACTTAAATAAGAAGCCTCAGAGGAATTCGTAGGTGTTTTAAGGCTACTTGCACTGCCTGTATGCTGTAAAGGAATTGTAAGTGAGAAATACGTTCTTTGCCTAATGATTCAAAATTTAACTATAGGCCGAGCAATGAACAAACCATGATTAATTAACTCTGACTAATCCACATAAGTGAGATTTTCTATTATGAACAAATCTGAATAAGCAATAGATTTATATCAGACATTTGTCTGGAATACCGTGCTGCAGAACAGTATGCGTAACTATAATGGAAGTTTAACACAATACTGCACTTTTTTTTGCTGAGAGAGTGGTTAAGAGGAGCAGCAGGAACCAGTTTGAGAATGCATTTATGAACTGAGGTACAGTTAAACTCACTCATAAAATCTCTATAAGGAAAAGCTGTCCAGCTTGTACAGGTATCATATCAAAGTACCTCAGGTGGTTTCTACCTTTACTTGGGGAATTGTTCTGTGCCCACTGGGGTCAATTTCTGAGCTCTGTGTATGAAATAAAAGAACCAGATGAACTGCGATGTTTAAAGTACAGTAGTATTTGATATTTGTCTTGCACTTTGGACAAACTGCTTCCTATTGTCAGCCAGGAAAAATGCCTGCTTTAACAGCTGATACTGGGCTTGTTTAACATAAACAGCAGTTGACCCCTTGTACTGAACTTAATGAAAATGACTTGAAGTACTTCTTGCTTCTGCTGTTGTGAGCTGACAGCAGTTATTTATTCCCAGGTCCTCCCATCAGGCTGATGGATGGTGAGAATAAGAAGGAAGGACGTGTGGAGATTTTTATCAATGGCCAGTGGGGCACGATTTGTGATGATGGATGGTCTGATAAGGATGCAGCTGTAGTCTGCCGACAGCTTGGCTACAAGTAAGAAAACTCATTAAGCTGTTTCTCAAGTTATCTGTTTGCTCTATCTAAAAATGTTAAGTTTCTGCAACCAAATATCACAGGTATGTCTGATAAGATAATTTATGCCTTTTTAAACTTGTCAATCTGCCATTCATTTAGAAAAGTGTATCTATACTAATTGTATAAAAAGTAGTAAGACTGTGTCTTCAAAAGGAGTATTCATTACCTACCATAATTGGGAATAGGAATTTTAGCATTCAAAGGCATATCACTGTTGGTCTGGCAACAGAAATGCTAGTTATTAAATATTTTGTTAGAAGTTAAATATTCCAAATTATTAAGCTATAAATACTAACTTTTATTTGTCACATTTGTTTCAAAAAGCTCTTGATCTGTTTTCAGTGAGAGGTATTATTTTGCATATTGTTAATATTTATCTTTTGTGAACCTTAATGATGACTTTGAAGCCCTTACAGTGTCCAACATAACTGTTAACATTTTTAATGAAATACAGCAACTGGTCAGCGTCCACTGTCACAAGGTGTGGGTATGATGCCTGCAGATCCCAGGAACACCAGCTACTGAATTCCTAGTTTCATGGGTTTTTCCCCCTCATTTATTAATCTGACTTAATGTAGCTTGGAGATTTGATAAAACTGTTATACAAAGGATTATGGCTTTGGCCTGCATGGCAGTGATTTGAATAAGCTTCATTTAATACAGGAATAGATCTGACAGGACAAACCCACCCTCTAATTAAAACCACTGCTATGTAGGTGTCACTTTTAAAATAAAGCACTTAATCAGGCTTACATTCACTCATCAGCAGTTTTTTTCTGGATGCCCAAGAGCAGTAAAAATACAACAACTATAGGGCAGATATATAAATAGCAGAACTAATGAGACTTGAAAAACATCCAGAACACCAGTGAAATACAACAGGAAATTAGTGAAATGTCTTCTCTGAGTGTATTCGTAAGGAAATCTGAGCTGAAGAGATACAAATTGTGTTAACTGTTTGCTGTATCTAACAGTGTGAAGCTTGTGCAGCCGAGTATCATCAAATGATGTCTGAACACATAATATATGCCTTTTAAAAACTGTCTGGTATTCATTTAGTGAAGTGTATTTGAAAGCAGTAGTAGACTATGGCTTTAAAGCTACAAAAGGACTTACAAGTAATCTCTTGTACAAGTTATTTAACTTGTAGTTTCTATGATAGTTTGCCATCTATAATAATTCACCGGATTTCCTGATTAACAATATTATGAATAATGATAATACTGCATGTGAAGAGCTCAGCATGTTATCGTGCATAGCCTTGTGTCTTGAGAAAAGCGAGGAGGTAAGACCTGAAGCCTCTTTTCTCTCTAGGGACAGATCTGAGCAGGCAAAAAGGTTGTATCTCTGATGGTCATCGGTGCATAAATAGCCGGCTTGGAAAGCAGCAATTAAGGGTGGACTAAAGCCAGTAAGAGCACATTCCAGTGCGTTAGCAAACACACAGACTCAACACATGTACCTCTAGAGATCTCCCAATGATATGGAATAATATTCTCTATTAAGCTGCACTCCCTGCTCTAGAACATCATGATTTTTACATTTGTTTCCTGGTAGATGTTCTATTTAAACAGCAGTGGTTGGTTTGGGGTTTTTTTTGTGGTGCAACTTTAGAGCAATGCCCTGAAGCAGAAACTTTATTTGACACAGAGATACCAAAACCAGGTAAGAATTTACAGCGAGTGCCTGTTCTGTCTCACTGTTTTGTAATAGCATACAAGGACACATCAGCTGCCCATAGGTATCGGAGAGCTGGACTTATTTTTTTTGCTGTTAGCTGTAATCAGTGTCACTCTCAAAAGAAAAACATTTGCTTGTGACAAGTTAAATCATATTAAACTCATTAGGCAAAGACTGTCCTACACTGATTCCAAAGGCAGTTAAGGCTTTGTATTATCTGGTAAATACATCCCAGGCATGGAAATTAAAAATGTGTAAGGACAGTTGACTTTGTGGTATCGTCTGTCATATCTTTTACATGCCTCTTTCCTGCTTTTTCACAATTCATGCATTCTAACCAACATTCCCTAAATAGAAATCCTGCCCTCCTCCCCTTCAGTACAGAGTAAAAAAATCCAAAAAGGCAAGCCTATCCAAGTGCAAGTTTGAAAAGGGAGGAAGCCTGAATGTATTATATTCATATTTCATTTATATGGATGTGGCAATGGAGAGCTGGATTCATTTTGATCCAGCCACACTTCCTGTATGACGAAGTTTTGAAAATGGTATGACAAATCACAATTCCTCCCCGACAGACAATCCCCAGCTAATGAAGGGACAGACTCTTTATGCCATTCTCACTTATCTTCTCCAACACTGCAGGTATTAAAGAGGTATAAAAAGAGGTGTAAAGGCAGGGAAATACTTTCTTGCATAATACATTTTCATTGTCAAGTTCTTTCTCTGCTTCAGCATTTCATCGTACCTGCAGTTCCCCTTCTGTATACATAGAAGCAGTCCTTTACAATAAACAATTATCCTTTAAAATGGAAACCTATGGAATTCCATATATATTCTTATCTCAATAAAATATCGGTAAATTGCTCTTAACTGACAGGCAGACTTGTAGTTCAGGCAAACCTAGAGGTCGCTGTGGCTTCCTTCCCCACTTCTCTGTACTGCTGGTTGGGTGGTCTCCCATTCGTAATTATTTCTGACTCTTAAACCATATATAACAAAATATCTATTTATAAATTAAGATGCATTATCCTAAGTAATTAGTAGTAATAACCTTTCACCAGTTACCACATGAGATGCTTAAATGCTACACAAGCAGGAAGCACTGGGTTCCTCCCAGGAAAAGGTGGGTGTTGATACTGAACTAGGTTCAGTCTTGCTCCAGTTACATGACATTTTTAGAACTTAGCTGTACAGTGCACTTAAAAAACGACATGATAATGAAATATGTTGATAACTATTAACAACTAACAGATGTGTAAATCGTAGCTCCTACCACAATGCACTACTGTATTCAACTGGCTCATCTTTCTGAGGGAATCAGACTTGAACAAATTATTTTTAGTATTCACAGATGCTGATTTTATATGA
This sequence comes from Oxyruncus cristatus, assembly GCA_013399855.1. NCBI lineage: Eukaryota > Metazoa > Chordata > Aves > Passeriformes > Cotingidae > Oxyruncus > Oxyruncus cristatus. The sequence continues at coordinate 352,082 of VXAY01005024.1, read as the reverse complement.
GGATCAAAGAGATTATGAAAAAGCAGCTTTCACGTATTTTGTTTTATAGCAAAATGTAATGCTGTTACAATATAAAATACTTTGCACAGTGCCTTCTAACTAGATACATAAAAGCACTTTTTAAACATTATTGAATTGTAGCAATTTTGTTATTTTTTTCCCCTACATACCAGAAGAATAGAGACAATGAGAAGGTTGTTGTTAGCGAGTCAGTCAGTGATAGGGTTTGGAATAAAACCTCAATGCCTTTCACTACTCACTCAGAAATATTTGAATAAAATGCAGACTAATGCCTCAAAATGCTTAATAAGAAAAAATATGTTCTGTTTGCAGAGGTCCAGCTAGAGCAAGGACAATGGCCTACTTTGGTGAGGGCAAAGGCCCCATCCATGTGGATAACGTGAAGTGTACAGGAAATGAGAGATCCCTGGCAGACTGCATCAAGCAGGACATTGGGACGCACAACTGCCGGCACAGTGAGGATGCGGGCGTGATCTGTGACCACCTCAGCAAGAAGGCCCCTGGCAACAGCAATAAAGGTGAAGAAGCCCTGCTGTGAGGGGCAGACCAAGTCTGGGTAGGGAACTGTCACGGTAGGAAGAGACCCACTACACAGTCCTACCTCACAGAGGAAACAGTTATAGTAAAAGGAATTACAGAAACAAAAGGGTGGGAATCCGGTGAGGTAGGCCAGGCTCTGCTTCCGCTTACAGGAAGTAAGGAAGAACCCTATAAACTGTGAACACAGTCAGAAGATCCCAGCTAAAAAGACTTTTTCAGTGTATTTTCCCTAGGCAAAATTTGGTATTTAAACACTACTGTGAAACACAGAATAAGTTCAGCCTTTGTGTTTGGTTTTTTTTTTTTAGTTAACTCTCATTGAAGATTGGCTACTTTTCATGTTGAGTTTAATGCTCTCTATATCCTTTCTGGTTCAGATTCTCTTGCCTCTGTTTGTGGATTGAGGTTACTACATCGCCGACAAAAGCGAATAATTGGTGGGAAAAATTCTTTACGGTAAATAACTGGTAAAGACAAGTAATTTTGAATATAAAGCTTCTAAGAAATGTATTTTACCATAAGTGGTTTGCCTATTTTACAACTTTACTTAGGTTTGTTGTTTTTCTTTTTGCTTGTTGTGAGGTAGAAGCAGAAATATACTCAAAGCAAATTTGGTAGGAAATTAAAAAGTATTAATTGATAGATACTTTCAGCATTTATTTGAAAATCTGTAGATGCTTATAGGTTTCATCCTTGAATGGGTTGTATTTTTAACTTAAAAATAATGAATTTACTTCTATCAAGTAAAAGGATGTGAGCTATACAAAGAGAGCTATGAATATAGTACAAGGTTTTACACCGAAAAAAAGGCCTGGGTATGATTCACTGCTATGACCCGATCTTCCATTACAAAATAAGCCTCGATGAGGACACGGCTATAAACCCAGGAAGTATAAGCTTTATTTTCTTAACACTTGTGAGTAACCTCAAAAAATACATATTCATACAGTCTCACAAAAGGCATTGTAAAAAATGCACTTACAGTGTCATTACATGTCATTGTGCAACCTATTTCAAAGTACGTGCACAACACCGATCAATCTGTTTCAAAAAAGACACTTTGTAAGTGGAGGAGCTTCAAAGAACATTAACAATAGAGAGCCCAGAAAAATATTTAAATGCATTCAGATAGAGCAAAGTAGGATGACTTACCTCAGTAAAGAGACAAATGAGAGTATCAGAAAAAGATTGAGAATTCCTGTCTCAGAATATTGCACTAAGGGCAGTGGATGAAATGAAATGGTGACAAATAATGTTCTCCACCATTCAGTCAGGACAAGCAAGCTGATCTCATAATAAATCAGTACAGGGATGTTAGATATAGCAAAAATGTAAGAGAAACCCAACAGTGCACTTAGAAATGCCTCAAAATCAAGAAAAGGAACATAAAAGCGGTATCAAAAAAGGACTCATTGTCACAAGAGTCATTAAGACAAAGAAATTGAAGAAGTTTGAAAAGGAATTGGATACCCCATTTTAGAAAAACAAATTAAATCCAATCTTCCAAAAATGAAAACTGTCTAAATTGTTTTATTCTTTATGGGAAGCAAATTCCTCAACCTTATTTTAAAACATTTGGCACTTGCAACTCTTGAGATAGGATGCTGGACTAGATGATGCCCAGCAGCTCTTGCCATCCAGCATACCTGTTCAAGTTGACAGGAGTCAGAAAACACCTAAGATTCCCTGTTGCTTACTCTTAGATACTGGTGTTGCTTACAGGTGCATCTCTCCCCCTCTCCCTTCTCTGATCGCTAATCTATTAAATGAGCAAAGAAGAATCCATCCTGTTTTCATAGGCCTGAAAATATGGTAGATCTGCTACATAAAACAAGACTATCACAGGCTGAAAAAAGGTGCTAATCTACTACTTGAGGTTTCTGCAGTTGCTTTAGCCCTCTTAGTTTGCCAGCTTCCTTTTTCATGCAGACAGGAACGGATGCTGGGTTCAGCTTTTCAAGAAATTCCCCTCTTTCCCCTCTGCAGTTGACAGGAAAGTTCTGTTTTGTGGACTTGGATGATATTTGGTGAGGAACCCGTAGAATGTATTTTTGGCAGAATGAATGCAATCTGAGAAGGGAAAATTCAAATAACTGACCGTGGGAGGAAGCACTCAGAGTGCTGGATGCCCAAATGATCTGGAAAGTAATCCGGACCATTGTTAAATGGAATTCTGACTGCTGCAGGAATATAAAGATATTCTCCACTGTTAATAAACATCACTGTTTGCAAGACCTGTCAGTCAAAGAAAGTAACCAGGCTTGGATTCAAGGTAATCCCACTGCTGTCCCCTGAACACCGTGTCTCACCCCCTCTGCAGGGGCGGCTGGCCGTGGCAGGTGGCACTGCGACTGAAATCCTCTCATGGTGACGGGAGACTCCTGTGTGGGGCTACTCTCATCAGCAGCTGCTGGGTGCTCACTGCTGCACACTGCTTCAAAAGGTGGGTCTCCCTGCAACAGTGCAGTTCTTCGGGCTATAGGCAAAAGCATTCCAGTTCAAGCCCACAGAAAACTGTTCCAAGAGTTGGCCTTTTGGTTTTAAAAACCTATCAACTAAATTCCCTTCCCTCAATACAAAACCAAACAAAACACCCCACTACATTGGAATTACTCTGGGTGTTATCACTCACATGATTTATATTCACAACTTCAGCATTTTCATGAAAAAAATGTTAATACTTCTGACATTTTAACCTTCTGTTCCAACAAAACCGCAGCTTGTGGCTTTCAGGTTATAGTGAAGACAACAGAGAAAACACCAAACACAGGGATTTCAGATTAATTTTGGTAATGACAGATATTGGCAGTGATAGACATTTTTACTGTAACATGGCAGGAATTCTTTGCTGATGAAGTTGCTGAAGTATAAAAGCATCAGCTTGCACAAGAAGGAAGCTGGTCTAGTATTGTAAGCCTTCAACAGTGATTATTTAATTGGAATGGGCTGGAAAGAAGCATAGAACAGCACTGCAGTTTTGAGGGTATTTGCTAGAATTTGCTCAAGTGGGCTGCCAATGTTTTAAATTTGGACTTTGAGCCTTTTCTTTCGCACTCTAGTAACTAAAATGAAGAGTCAGATATACTTTTACTCAAATGCAGAATTTACCTTTGCCCAGCACCAGATGCATACCCTTTAGTTATCATGTTCCCTGAAATCATGAAGGACTTTTCCTGTTAATATTTCAAGCTGAAACGGTCAAGCTCAGTAAAATTTCTGCTACTTCCAACTGATGTTCTAGTTGTTTCTGTGGAACTATGAAAGCATTTCAGTTCCGTTCACCAAAATTCAGAGACAATGGCTTCCTATGGCCCTGTTCATCATCTCTACAGTGATTACCAAGGATGCAACGTACGCTCTTGAAAAAGCATTTGATTAGAGACTTGAACATGGAATGTGCTGCCAAGGAATGCCCATTTTGGATACTTTGCTGAACAACCCACATGATCGGACAACAGCATGGCTGGAGCAAAATACACTGGGATACTTCCAGATGGGCACAGCCACTCGATGGTCTGCTACAGGCTACCCTAAAACTGTTACACGTGGCCTCAGTGACCAAAGTATAGTTTAGGCCCAGATGTTGCATTTAAACTGCAATTAGCCCTAAGCTTGCAGCTCCAACAGCCTGTGGATGCACTACTGTTCACTGTAAGAGAGAAGGAACCTTTAGCTCTGAGCTGTCATTGAACAGGCTGGGCTTAACTTCCCAATGAGCTCAGAGTGATTTTAAGGGGATAGGTTTCCAAGAGCTATCTATAGATCAAGCGCCTTCTTCACATATTTTCCGCAGGCAGACAAGAGAAAGGCCAGTATACCATTTCTCATATCCCGGAAATTGGAACGCTGCTTAGGTAACCAAAGTGGGCTCATCTGTACTAGGGATAAAAATTAAACACGGAATTGTTCACAAGTAGTATGGTGGTATTACTGGTTTCAGCAATTTCACAGACACATAATTTAAGATCAAAAATGGTTGGAAGCTATTTTTCATTTTATAACCCACTCGTAAGTTTTGTCCAGAGTGATTCTGACACCTCTGGGGAATTTGAAGGTCTATATATTAAAAAAAATAAAATTTGGATAGTTAGAAATACGAGGCATAGAAACAAACCCCTTAATTTATCCTGTATAGAAGTTCATCTTCAGATGAACAGATGTGTGTTCACAGCTCTCTCCTCAGAAGCCTACAAGTGAAACGTTGCTTATGGAAGATCTCAAGATCTGCAGAATTAGACAAAGCAAGCTTTGCAGGCAACCAGGACTGCAACCCACAACTTGAAGAAATACTCAGTGGTACAGCTATATATTGTGCAGTGAACTGTAAGGTTCCTGCTTTGTCTGCTGCTCCTCAAGCAAGCTTTAGCAAGCTATGGAGACCAGCACATTATCGAAGGGTATAAAAAAACCCAGATATAGGTTAGAAGGTGATGGAACACTGTGGGATATTTTCCGCAGAAGTGTTAGAAATTTCCTGTTGAAGGCTATTAGGGAAAGGGATAATTCAAAGGAAAAATACTTCTGTTAGCTTAGCCAGATTTTAAAATGAATACATGTACCCAACAGTACTCCCTTGTTTGAATTTTCCCAAGGGCTGTGTGTCTTGTAATACAAAAATCTCCAAAGGCATGCACAGAAAATTGTTATTTCAGCTGCAGTAATCATTTCTAATGCATTTACCATTTAGTCTATGATGTGAAAGAAACTGGGATCATATGAGATAAAAAACAAGTCTAAGATTTATAGGCCTTTTGTCACTTTGACAATAGGTGCTTGTGATGCACATATGCTTTGTCTTCCTTACTGTAACTTCAGTTGATTCAAGAGGTTTTTATCAAGTTATCTAAGTGTCCAGAATTTCTCAGCCAACCTACAGAGCAGGCCTGAACACTGTTTTCATTTCAATAATTATTTGGAGCATCACAATGATGTTACCACTCACGTTTTCATTGTAATTACTGGCAGTTTGTGTTACCCTAAATACATTTATAATGCACACATTGCACCTTTGAAATCAGTGTCAGTCATGGCAGACAGCCACGAGAAACCTGCCTGTGAAAATATACAAAAAAGAACAGAGCCCAATATGAAAATTCAGATGATTTTTGAATTTGTATTTGAATGTCAATCTAAAAATCTGAGAGAGCATTTTTGCTCTTTAAAAACATCTCTTGGTATCCTTACTTATATGAATAATAGAGACCCTGACAAAATCTGTTTGCCTGATTAGGATCTGACTTTGCACGAGGCAGCCCTATTTGTTTTCACCTCAATCTCAGGTATGGCAACAACACTCGGAACTACGCTGTGCGAGTTGGAGACTATCACACCCTGGTACCAGAGGAGTATGAGGAAGAAATTGGAGTGCAACAGATTGTGATGCATAAGGAGTACAGGCCTGACAGCAGCGACTACGACATTGCCTTGGTGAGGCTACAGGGCCCAGAGGAACAGTGTGCCAGGTTCAGCACCCACGTCTTACCTGCTTGTTTGCCATTAAGGCGAGAGAGACCACAGAAAACTGCTCCCAACTGTTACATCACTGGATGGGGTGACACAGGTAAAAAATGTTTTAATGATTTCCATGTGCCAACCTTGCTATCTGAGGCGCTTTTTAAAAAAAATACATCTCAGAGACTTAAAATAAGGAAATTCTCGAAATGAAACAATTGTACTGTTTTTGCATAGGGGAATACTTTCTCTCCTGATCCTTACCCAGGAATGACATTTTATTGCCTGAATTTAGTTTGTGTTCGAAAAGCAGTGATTAACCATGTCACTCTAAATCAGAGACCCCCGTCAGTAAAATGGCCTCATTTAAACTGACAAGCCCAAATAAAAAGCTTATTTGTTGCCAGGCGCACCCTGTGCAGCAGCTTATCACCCCCTGCCTCAGTACATAACTAACAGCTCTAACACAGTTAGGGTTTTTAAAGGTAAGGACCAGGCATGTTTTAATTTTGGAAAGGCTATTTAAATTACACTATTTCAACAGAAAAAGGGATGGAAAATGCAGATGGAATAGAATTTCAAGTGACATTTTAGTCTCCCTTGTTACCACTGACACTTTCAACCAGCAGTTAAATTTAAGAGAACATCTTGCCAAAATTTATGAGAGCCACAACGCAATCTGCATTCCAGGCTTCTAGTCACTTTTTCGGTCAGTGTAAGATTCTTCCTGTTCAAAGGTCTTTGTCCTTTAAACGTTTTACAAATTGATAACCATGTTTCACTTTTATGTTTTCATGGTGCTGAATACAGTGCAAGTCAGCAACCACACTTGAGCCTTTGTTCCAGTGACTCATTCAAACTGGCAAGGAGACAAGGCGGGATGGCCAAGTATCAGTTCTTCCTCTTCACATGCACTAATCTGCGTGCACAGATGTCTGGGTCACTGTACTACAGTAAAGGAGAGAGACTTGGAGGATGGCTTTTTTTGCTAAAAACAATTGTTAATGCATCGCCTAGCTCTGTCTAGCCTTTCTACATAAATTCACTGAAGTCCTACAATATTATTAACTTAGGACATCTATTTAAGGAAACATAACCAGAGCAAATTGGCTTCAATTATGGTAAGAAATTACATCATCCAGTTCCTCAGCTGACATTTCACACTTACTGTGTGAATCATAATTAGTTTACAGCTTTTAAGATTTTACTTTAAAAGGCCTAACCAACACTGGCTTTCATTTCCCATGCTTCCAACTGAAAAAGAGGTGCAAGCTATAGAAGAAAAGTACAAAGATGCAAATTTGGATGCTCTACTTGGAAGCCAGCAGAAGATGCAGCACCTGGCAGGCTGGGCTGGACTAGATTTGAACTGGTGACCTAGAAATTAGGTATTTCTATGACTTTACTCTCTGCTGCTCAAGAGTCCCAAAAATTGCTTCCCCATGTAAGTATTGAAGTATATACTCTTGTAGAAGACACAAAGTGCTTGGAACAAAACAAGCTACAGCCTTGGCAAGATCCAGAGAACACAAGCTACTTTTTTTTTTTTAAAGCATCTGTATTTCACATGTACAATATCTGTATATTTTAGTATTATATTTAACGCACACTGGATTTTTTTCAGTACTTAGTCTTGCTTCAAGTAATTTTATTTAAGGACAAAGCAGCGTGAAGAATGAGAGCATAAATTGGATTAAATCCTATTTATGTTTCCAAGACTAACCACTGTAATGAGACAATAATTTGGGTCTTCTTTTTAGGACGGGCTTATTCAAGAACACTGCAACAGGCTGCCATCCCCTTACTTCCCAAGAGAGTATGTGAAGAGCGCTACAAAAGAAGATTCACAGGAAGAATGCTCTGTGCTGGAAACATCCAGGAACAGAAACGTGTTGACAGCTGTCAGGGAGACAGCGGTGGACCACTGATGTGTGAACGTCCAGGGGAAAGCTGGGTTGTGTATGGTGTGACCTCCTGGGGCTACGGCTGTGGAGTCAAAGATTCCCCGGGTGTCTACACAAAAGTATCCTCTTTTGTGCCCTGGATAAAAAGTGTGACCAAGCTATGAATGTCTGAAATGAAAACCAAACTTTGAAGCAGGACAACTTGAACAGCACAGACAGTGCACAGCTGGGGCCCACAGTGGGTGGAAACAGACACATTTTCCTGATTCGTGTGTTTTTCTTTCTGTTAAATCCAAGCTGTATACACACAACCTTTCCAGTTAGGGATTACTGTCCTCTGTGGTAAGGAAGTTTATATATTGCATGAACGAGTTACAAGTATCTAAGGGGAAAGTGATAGCCAGCTGAGAGTAACACTGGAGCAGGACAGCTGGAGAGTTCACCGGGAGACTCCCTGTCCACGGGAAGACTGCAGTAGCTCCAAGCTATTTATGCTCCAGGCTTCTCTAGAATTAATTACAGATCTCAATTAATCTTCAGTTTAGTTTATTTAATCATTTCTCGACTGTGTGCCTATTATCCGTATGATCTTAGACTCAGTCCTCTACATTTGATTCATGTTTCAGTAGCTAATGATACCATTAGAGATTGATTCTTGCTAAGTAATTCTGAGTATGTATTAAATGTTAGAAGGAAAATAATTGGCAATAATCAGATCCCCAGCTATTCTGATAAATGATCTCACAGTTTCGTGTGCATGAAGTACATTCCCAAGTAAAACAGGTAGTACACTGTTTCCTCAAAAACATCCTGCACAGCTGCAAGAGCTAAATCAAAAACAAATGACCACTTATTTTCCTTCCTCTAGATAAGTAACATTTGTCTGATTTCAAAATTTGTAATTTTGAGTAAATACATCATTTTGGAGAGAATTTACTTATCCTATTTACCACAGCATCAGACTAACAAATATCCCACTCTTCTCATTGCTGGGCTTTACTCACGTAGTGCAAAGAACCTCTGCCAATCCTACAAGAGAAAGTTATACTATAATAGAAATGTTGAGCCAAAACCTGTCTGACAAGGTCTGTAGTCTTAAACTACTGTTTTCTACAAGGTAATATTTAGGCAGCTCTCTCCTGCTTAGTTGCAGCACTGGTTCAGATTGATCTTTACAGGAAAGCTGAGAGTTTTTACTGACTTCCAAAGTATTGACACATCTTGATTCCATTTAATCTCTTTTCGAAACACTGTTCCCTATGCTGTGAAAACTTTAACTTATTATAAAAATGCACTGATAACCACCTTACTGTCCTTCTAGAAAGGGCCATCCCACTGAACGTAGAACATGGAATACGGCAGGTAATCACCATCTTAGTGCAACACTAACAGGATCAGTCTGGAAAATACCTGTGACTGCAGTTGAGAGAGAGCCAGGACAGCTCAGCACCATCTCCACAACCTGTCAAAGGCCATTCTGACCATCTCAAGTGTCCTCTGCATATTCCATTAACAAACACACTCATAAAAAGATGAACTGAAAGCTCTGTGGGCCATGAAACACTCCAGTGTGACAAGTGTGGCAGATGTGTCACCACATAGTGATTGTGCAAACTGTGACTACCAGTGACTGTTTCCCTGTTGCCTATTCCCCAAATACTCTGGCTATGACATGTTGTGTAGTGTCTTGTGAAAAAGTGGGATGCTTCCATTCATGCTATAAGTGGGCAATCATTCATTTCTGTATGGTTCTGTCTCTCTGGTGTTACAACAAAACCCCACAACTCAAATTGCATACAAAGGGGCAGTGATGTTGCAGAAGCCCATGTGATTGAAAACTTGGCCCTTAATTTTTCTCTGACCTCACATTAAAGTTTTCAAGGTTCATGACTAATTTAAATATCCTATTGGAAATGGTGCTAAACTAGTACATGGGGTGCTTTAATATATTTTAGTTCTCAGTAATTCCATGCTATTTGAAATCGTGTGAAGTGTATTATTTAAAAACACATCCAAAATCATGGTATTGTGACCACCTGCTGTTAGACCAATGTGAACACTGTGCTAGTGAACACTGAAACCATTACATTACTTAGATATAGCTCGTTTAATTACAAGGGAGTTAAGTCTTATCAAAATGTATCCACTTGCACCATCCAAGCTTTGCTGTACAAGACCATTGAGACTAGTGAAGTAGGCTAAATAGTGCAATATATGCATTGTGTACAGGGGAAATAGTCATCTCCTTTTGGAAGTTGCACCACTGAAATATGATACTTGGGGGTGGGAATTAAGCCTGCATATTAAGTGTAGTGAACAGATTAGTACAGTAGTTTGCTAGTACTGCTCCTTTAATAGGATGCTTATTTAGATTTTAAAATGTTGCACTACTCTTTCCATGCTGAGCATGTCTTTTCAGTTTCTAACATAAAATGAAATTGTCTCTGTGTTATGCCATTCTTAGTTTTGTTCCATGAGCCTGATGATGTTCATGTATACAATAAAAACTGCCACACTGACTACAACTTCTGTATATTAATACTGTGGATGTACAAGCAGGTGCTGCAGGAACATCACTTGCGTAAACTTCATGTGAGCTTTATTAAATGATAAATGGTGCTTTTCAAACTATTTTATTAAAAGCATAAGCTTAGGGCTATTTCCTCAGAAAGGAAAGTTTGGCCTGTATGACAGAATTCCCACTGCTTTAACTCAGACCAGTCAGGTTGTCATAAATAAGTTAATCCTACACTTTTAATATTGCCCAAGAACTTTCTGACCCTTGCTGCTCATTCCTCAATTCAACACTGTTAATAAATTAAGCTGTATAAAACACCCTGCTTTTCAGCCTATGTTAAGGTTTTTTTCTATTAAGCAGGTTGGCCACACCTTAATAGTGGTATCAACTATTGGCACTTCTACTACCAATAGCCACCCTGAACACCAGTCTGTATCTGTTCAAGCTCCCCTACACTGTAAAGACTTAGATGCAGCCCTCCTCAACTTCCAAAGTTTTTGTTCATTTTACAGAGAATATACAAGAGCAGAAGCAACACTGCAACTGACACAAAAAATTATTTTGACCCCAACCAACTCCCCAAAAAGGGCACTTACCTGTAAAACCACAGATAAACCAAGATCCCATTTTATGACTATATGCAGAATACCAGGAACCTTAGCTGCCTTAATTCCAGAAATACAGCACTGTGACAGCTTGTATATAACAAAAAGTCAGTCCTCAATATTCCGCATTTTCAATGCTACCGCAACTATTTTCATGCCTTCCTGTGCTACAGTACTTATATTTAAGAAGATGCCTGGAGAAACCAACCCCCAGCCCTACTCCTGCTGCTTCCAAGTAATTTACCTACACCTGGCTGTCTTCTCAGAGCCACAGCCCGGCACAAAAAATCCCCCCCAAAACCTAAACAATTAAGGAAGCCACTTTACATCAGTGTGCTAGCCACAACAGCAGCACTTTCCTACCCGCACCTCGTTCTGGGATAGCCCCAGCTCTCTCCTGGCCAGTCTGCCTTGACTGTGGAAGGTAAGAAAAGATGTTATTTTCTAGAAGCACTAAGGTTACTACACAAGCCAAGTCTTCTTTGAGAAGAGGAAACTCACAGTACACACTCCGGATCATTGGCTTCCAAGGCTTGGCAGCCACGAGCTTGGAATACCAAGCAGTAAGGATATCGTATGATGGGGCCATTTAAAAGGAGAGAGGAATCACACACCACCAATTAAACAGGTGTGAGATCACTTATAAGCCCACACAGAATATACATGCCGCTGTACTTCCACTCTGGCTGGAAAAAGTATATGCTTGAAAAATAAGATGATGCTTCCTATAACCGTTCCTTGATCTCCCTATCAAAACATAACACTACTACCAGAAGTAATTTCCACAGATCTAATCCATGTTGTAATTAAGAGTCCACACTTCCACTCCATCCACTTTCAAGAGGAATTCCACCTCAGCTGCCAAACACTTTGCAGTAATTACACTGCCTGCTGATGATCTCAGTTCTAGCTTATAAATTTTGTTTCCCAGCCCATTCAAAGCCCCCTTACCCTAAATTTCCTATTTGGAACAATTTGAAAAAAACCTATTAACTGGAAAATATTCTATGAGACTGTGCCAGCACAGCTGGTATTAACTAAGACAGTATCGTTACCTGTAAGTAAAAACGTCGTCTGATTTTGCAGTGATTCACCATCTCCTCCACCTATTTTTGTGAATATGGAGTCCCCACGAACTGCAGCTGAAAAACCAGCTACATTTAAAGTCACCATTTCTGCCCTGCAGCAGTAACCTCTGATGACAGCCATACCCCTCCTGGAACGCTTCCCAGACAATGCATCAGCCACCTGAAACCACAGATTCTGCCAAACTGAAGGCCTAGCTACCAAAAGCTGTACCCCCAGAACAGGCAGATTTGGCATGTGTAAGTCATTCCAGTGAACATGCACAGGTCTCATCTTGGTTACCAGCAGAAAGAAAGAAGCCACACTTGCAGCCAAAATCTCTTTATTGATTTATCATACATTTCAACACTTTATATTAGCATAGATACTTCAAAAACTTACCTTCAGCTTCTGCAGTACACTCCTTGCAACAACCTTTTTAACATACTTCAGGAACAGAGGAGCCACCACCAAAGGTGCACGTGTCACTGGATTTAATAATACTGCAGTGTGGTCGGCCACAGGACAGTGCAGCACAGCCACCGAACTACCAAAAACATTATTGTAATTACTCAACATTTAGTGACAGTCCAAAGAGGAGCAGCACATCCGTGAAAGCTGCACAAAATGGGCTACTCATCCTAACTATACTTGCATAGAAGCAGCCAAAGCTAATTTTAGGCACAGTAAGCTGTGTTCCAGCCCCTTTGCCAAGGTGAGATGGACTGCAAAATTTCTCATTAAAGCTCCAAATTTTAACTTTAATTCAAAAATCGAGGTTAAGATCTAGCCTAAAATTAGCTTTTACTAGCTCTGCTTGATAACAAAAAATATTACTGCTCGCAAAAGGCATCAATTTCAGAAAATTGAAGAGATCCATCCCACCTTAACAAAAATTAAAACTTTAGTCACAGCTACTCCTATAATTCACATGTGGAATTTAGCCCCATTTTCTTCTGTCATCACAACTCAAGAGTGTTTTTCCCCTGTAAAAACAAGTTTGAGGCAGTTTAATACTGCTACCGGGAAAATACACAAGGCAGCAAACAGACATCACTAACAGCAGGATGCGCTGTAACTACACTTTTAGTGTCTCCCTCTGCTCCTGTAACTGCAGATTCTGCTTAGTAGTCACGTGCTTCTTAAGAAAAGACATTCCCCTTGCACAGAATATCCCCGAGAAATCTGTGGATTCGGATGCCTCTAGTTTGGCAGGCAAGACTACTGGCAGCTTGACTTTTATGCTAGGAATAGTGGGTTTTTTCTGACGCCTCTACACCCAAATCCAGATCCTCCTAGTCACACTAATGCACTCGGGTTTATTTTTCTGTCAATAAAGCAAGTTTTTATGTAACGATGCAAGTTTTTATGTAACGATGAAGCATAACTTAAAATAAAACACCAAACCTATACCTTGATTTCGGAGAACAAGTCGCAGCAGATTAATCGTTAAACATAAATTATCAAATCATTATTTTTCCGATCAAAATCTCACTCCTGAAGAGCTTATTACGTACTATACACCCAGTCACATACTTTTTGGGGGAGGATCTTCAACAACAGATTCGTCTCCACTATTTTCAGCTTCTGTGCTCCTGTGGAATTAAAGAAAAAAAAAAAAGTTTAAAAAACTGGGCTGTAATCGCTATTGGGGGCAAAAAGGTGAAAACTGAAAATCAAACAACCAAAAACCACAATAGGGGTACACGGCCAGCCTCATGGCAGACTCGGTTTGTTACTTGCTACAGTCAACGACTCATACCCACAAGAAGGTACCAGTTGTGCCAATCCGCAAGGCTCTGCTCTTCCATGCCTAGGAAGGGAGTCAGCCACAGGCGGCAGCCCCCATGGAGTCATGGATCATCGCTCCCCACCCCGCCACGTGGCAGCCGCCATTTTCCCTCCCTCCCTCATGCGGGCCCCGGCCCCGCGCCGCCTCACGGCTTCCACCCGGCCGCCCCTCCCCTCACCGAACCTACCTGCTGCTCGCCCCGCTTCTCTCCGCTCCTCTGCCGCGGCGGCTCCGCTGTGGAGGAGACCGCGCTCGGTCCGCCAGCACCAGCACCGCCGGCTTCGGCTTCGCCCTCAGCCTCCCCCTCAGAGCCCCAGCCTCTCTTTCGCTTCCCGCGCCCGCCGCGCGCCCCCTCACCGCCAACGGCCACCCCGCGCGCCCGCCCGCGCGGACACCCCCTCGCCACGCGACCGACCCCGCTCGCGCCGGCGGAGGGAACTGGGCAGGGGAGGGGCTGCGGACGGAGACGTGGGCGGGGCCTCGAGCAGTGGGCGGGCCCCCGCGCCCGCTGGGCGACAACCCAGGGGCGGGGACAACCCGCGAAATGTAAATGGATCAACCCCTTCCTGGTCCTTTCTGAAGCTACTGAGTAGCACCCTCGAGGGCAAACGGACTAAGGGGTCCATGGAAAAGAGGCCGCAGGTACTCTTCGAAGCAAAGCAGAGCCCTTCAGCTGGCCGAGACATCGGTGCTGCTTTATCTATGTGGATACACGCGTGCGTATGTGTGTATTTGTGCTTGGTCCAGTCATAAACGCTAAAACGATCCTGCTTGTTATTTGATAACCATGGGCTAAGACGAAGAGGTTGTGAAAGGTGTGCTAGAAAAATGAAGTCATCCCTTTAGCTGAAAAGTTTTTCCAGGCCGTATAAGCAAACGCTTAATTTGCAGGTTAACGCTGGCCAAATTCCCACACCCTCAACTTTAATTAGTACAGGGCAGAATACAATAGAATAGAAGTGACCAGACCATTTCAGTTGGCAGGGTCCCACTGCCCAACCACCTCAGGGCTGACCCAAAATTAAAGCCTGTTGTTGGGCATTTTCCAAATGCCTCAAACACTGACAGGCCTGGGGCACAAACCACCTCTCCAGGGAGCCTGCTTAGGGTCTGGCCACCTTCTATAAAGAAACGCTTCCTAATGCCAAGTCTAAATCTCCCTAATTACTGTACCTTTCAAACCACAGCATCTTATTTAACTATTATTCATCATCCTCAGCCTGGTGAAGACACAAGCTCAATGCATGTTTTTGAAATTATCACCCTTACTTTTTCTTAAACTCCTCCTCCATTCAGGTTTCCCTAATCCTTGGTTTCAGCTGTTGATTGCCCTCCTGTTCCTGGGATTTGTCCTTTGATGCTGACTTGTGTCTTCTTCATCCGTGTGGTGGAGAGAGACAAAAAAAAAAAATAGAGTCTTTTGCCTTTGAGCTCTAAGGATTTTGAGATTTGAAGAACTAAAAAGAAACATTAAATGAAAGCAGATAAATTGGAGAAAGAGACCAAGCAGGTATTATTTGCAGCAATGATCTCTTCCCTTTGCTTACTGCCTGTTATTACTTTATCATTTCACTTCTGCTATTCTTAATAGATTATGGAGATGGGTATTATACGAGAAGCTTAGACTGCTTAATTATAGGTTGCATCTTATCTCTGTAGTGAATGGATTATTTTCTTAATGTAGGCTTCCTATTTTCCACACTCCCATGAAGGCATTAAGCAGCTTTTGCCCAGCTAGAGAAGTAAATTTTTCTATTCTGAATGTATTGATAACAGTGAATTTTCCTTTAGACATTCATATCATATTTTAGAGGTTTCTCCTATGAAGGGTTTTCTCATCTCTGTGTAGGCTGATGCATTGGCACAACTACTGAATCCCCAAGGCAAGTAATTTGAATAAATTCTGGTTGTTATCTTACAAGTAGCAAACTCTGGAGATGTTTCTCCAGCACATTAGCAATTTCTGGCTCAAGAAATAAAAAGTAAGCAGGAAGCAAAAGCAGTAAAACAAGCAGCTGCATAAAGCAGCAATATTCACTCACAGCAAGAGTAAGCAACATTTTTCATTTCTGAAAACATTTCATGCTGCTCCTGTGCTGCGGGATTGTGTTGTAGCTCAGTGTCAAGCTGCAATAGCTGATAACCGACCTGGAAAAGGACAACTTCTGTGAACATGAAAGGCACTTCCACACAGCACTATATTTTCTTATCAGAGTTTATTGTTGCACTTCAAATACCATGCCACTATCAGAATAATATCTATTTTTTTTTATTTAAAAAAACTCTGAGAAAAATGTTTCCAGCAATTTTCATTCAATGTGAATGACAAGAGTATTACATCTATAAACATCGAAATATCTATTTAATTTCTTCCTGAGGAAGTTTCACATTTTTAAGCAATGAAAAAGGATATTCTGTACAAGATAGTCTGCAAATCATTCAAACTAATTCTTTCTGCACAAGTAGAACTGGGAAAATATCACAGTATTTTCAGGAATGTTTGCTCAAATAATTAGGTAATTGAATATCAGTCTCTGTGTTTACACCCCCCAGTGGTCACTTTCTGCTCATAACCACACATTGGTTTTTAATGGCACAGAGGTCTGCAGAAAGCAAATTTCAGAATCTGATTTAGGAAAATAAAAGGTGAAGCTCAAATAATCAAGCAGTTGTCAAAGAAATTGCTTGTGCAGTTACCTACCAGGGGAACAGAAACCATGGCTGTGTTACCAGCCACAGTCAAACATCTGACTTCGACTAGCAACAGAAATTCCTTGTAAGAAATCAGTATTTTTTTAAAGAGTATTAATACTGATAGTCTATTTCTGGAAATCAAACACTGGTTGTAGGTAAGCTGTGAAGAGAGAGGTTAAACTCTGTCAGATAACTCATGTGGTATGACTTGCTTACTCTGCTGTACTCATGTCCATCCTATGACACGGGCAATAGCTCATCTAGCTGCTGTCTGCATGCTGTGCTCAGCCTCCTCATCCTTCACCAAGCTGACTGCACGTTAAAAGTCACTCTGTTTTTTAAAGGCTCCTGTTAAATGTAAGATAAAAACATATTTAAGTAGAATAGCTCTGGAGAAAAAAGATGTGTCTTCATACCATCCTTTTACCAAAAAGTGATAATCCACCCAAGGCCAAGGTCGTGCCCGTGGAGGATTTATTACCCCAGTGCCTCGTGGTGACCACAGCTGGGCTGTACAATTTCCCAGGGGACAATGTGATCAATGTGCATGTCCCCATCACCGTTCTGTCCTTGGCTGCCCACTCATTCCCATGCTTTTCCCAGAGAAGGAAGACAGAGAGGGAATTCTTTAAAACAAAGAATGAACTGTGAATGTGGCTGAAGGCCATTCCTCCTGCATGTGGGAGGCACTCAAATCTCTGTGCAGCCCGTTCTCTCACCCTGAAAATATCAGGCCCTTGGTAGTGCCCAAGGTTTTCCCCATTTTCTTCTATTTTCTAACTGTTCCACTGAAGAACACAGAATAACTGAGGCAGCAGTGCACAACAGGAACTTTGTGCAATCCCTGCAGATTTTTAAAAAATGTTTGAGTGATGTTACATCAGGTTACATCAAGGGTAAAATCAATCATGCCGGGATGAAAACCCCAGGTACTTTCTCCAGTTATTCAATTTAGTTGTAACAAATCTATATAGATGCTTGCAGGAAGCATGAGCTGTCCATAGCATGCAGAGTACTTGCTTTTACAGATGTTCAGAATCCAGAGTATTTCTTTTATCAAATAAGAAGTATTTTAAGACAAGTCAGCTTTTGAGACAAATCCACGACAGTGAATATTTAAAATTAAATGAAAATTCTCATTCTGTCTAATAAATAATAAAGATGTTCTTCTTAAAAAAATGTCTACTCTAGTAGGTCCTCATCATTAATCATGCATATTCCCTTAGCAAAAATGTGCTGTGTAAAGGATACTGGTATATACAGCAAATTTGTCTAGATTTTTTTTCTTTACAGGCTTATCAAAACCACGTATTACATAGACAAAATCAATAAATAATAAAGATTACCAGTTAGAGGTACAGTAAGGATCTCAACATCTGTTTTCTATTTAGGGAATAACAGACTGGTTTCCATTCCATTACCTTGAAAGTTAAATCATATGATTACAGAAATCTCGTAAAACAGCACTGAGACACAGAAAGTTTTTCCACCATTTGATGCATGTTTTTAAGTATTCACCCTAAAACAAAGTAGGAAAACATTGTAAGAGCTACTGTATAAAACACTGCATTTAGTACTGTAGTTCTCTTTTGTTTTCACTACCCCTTCATGCCTTTAGAAACACTCAGAGCCAAAGTTCAGTGGAGAAGCATTAAGGCCACACTCAGCTGAAGTTGTCACTGATCTTCTTCAACTTTTCATACCAAATACGTTTAAGATGTTTGGAACCAGGACCAGTATTTTCTTTTCAAAATCTGATAGATTTTTGCAGCTGATGTAAACTGAAGGGTAATGAAAGGTCCTACCATTAGGATAAGGTTGAAGGATCTCGGAATGTAAAAAGGCAAGTAAGGGAAAAAACAGTGGTGCAACTTAAGGCAATGGAAGTATGGGTCCGCTTCTGCTCTTTTTGAGTTTTTCATCTGTTCCAGTGCAGATACTCCTGATTCACAGCAAGCCTGTGAGGGCGGTGCCTGGATCTGGCTGCTCACAGAACCAGGAGTTTCTTCCACTGCTCCAGTTTGGGTCACAATTGTTCAAGTCTAATACTGCTCAGGAGGACTATACAATGTTTGTGCTTCACACGTCCAAATTAATTTCTGTTCAGATAACGGCTATGTTCTAACGTTTCAGTCAGTACAAGATCAGACGTACTTATGGACAAAGGTCCTTACCACACTGTAAGGGTTTGTTGTTACAGGATATAATAATAGATTCTTAGCATAGTTTTGTTTGTGTGAGTTTGGTTTTCTTCTACGCTGCTTTTGCCTGTGGCTTCCAGATTTTGCTCTGTGTATTTAGTTGCTGTGCACAGCTAAGTCATATATATCATATCAACTGTACTTCTCACCTGTGTTTGTACACACTTTGGGTATTACCAAGCTGATTCCAAAGGCAGAAGTACACTTGGCATTTTGTGCCACAGTAACTTTTCTTACCTTATGCAACACAGTAATCAAATAGTAAGAAAAACAGTCAGCGGCCTAACAGTGGGCTACAAAACCTACATGAGACACAATACTTTCAAACTGATATATAAAAATGTAAATATTTACCATGAAATTGGACAGGTCATGTATCTCTGACGCTTTTACTGGTTGTAATAACTTCCACATTTGTGCACATTAGTCCACAAGTCCACAGGACCAGAAACGTTTGTAAGAAAGATCTGGTCCACCACAGCTCTAAGAAATGCATGTATTTTTTACAATCCACATGCCAGCATATGGAAATAATTTCTATCTTTTACACTTTTTTGAAGAGGTATATCTTACAAGACCTTCTGGTAGCTGCTGGACAGTTTAAGTACGATGACTGAAGTGTGGAAGGGAGATTTCAAACAGCTGTTTTCCAATGCTATCTCACTTTCTGTAGCTCCTGTCTCAGCCACGATGGCAGGGGTTGTCCCAATTTGTGAAGAAGTTTTGACAGTTCCACATTGTGATCTCTGTAGTAGCTTGACAGAAAGGCCCTGCACTGATGGATACAAAAGGAGATATTTTTATTAAATAAAATGCTGTACTGCAGTTGTGGTGAATTTGATGTTTCAAAGTTTGTTTGACATGTGTCAAAACTTTACTTTCTCTTATACAGTTTATATGGTTTTATGCTATCTACTGCATGCAAGTTTAAGCCCTTCAGTTAGGAGCTGAACTCTAAAAGATAATTCCAAAAGAAACAGAGGTTGTCCAAATGAACGCTGAAATCAAGGATTTGATTCTACTCTCACAGTCATGTAAATAAAGAATCACATTGAGGTTGATCCAGTTACTTTGAATTTACTGTACTGTGATTGAAATAAAAGCTTCTAAATTATCTTTGTATGTAGACATGTATCAGTTAGTAACCTCATTTTCAGAAATATTTTGAGTTGAAAAAGACAACAGTAAAGAAATACAGTCTTGTCTTATCTCTGACCAAAATCCCTCTCACTCAATGATTTTGTGTCAGTACAACTCTACCGATGTGAGGTTACTCACAATTTAAGTACCAGAAGAAAAAATCCTGGCTTACTTGGTACATTAATTCTTACTGCTGTTCAAACTGTAAGTTTTTATTTGCATTTTAGTCAGGCTAAATGAAATTGGAATGCAGGACAGAATCAACATAAAAGTTACAGGAGACTAAACTGCTGCAGCATTTGATCTGCCATTTGTCTGGGGCAGGTACTTAGAAAATTCACAGAAACACAATCTACCCTCTCTTAAAACTGGATGAGAATCTGCATTACTTGTCAGGGTCTAACTACTCAGAGACAAGGGACCAGACAAATACAAATATCTGATCATGACTGAGAAAACATATTCACTGTGGAGCCCCTGCTGCTTAAGTCCATAAAGTAAAGGGGAGGGAGTTTCAGAAGCACTTAATTTTGTCTTCTCTCCCTTCTTATAGTTTTGCCTGCATCATGTCCCATATGTGGCAGCTGAATCCCTGCCCCATGCCAATGAGCAGAATAGTTTACCTCAGAATCCATAGGAGGGTATTTTCTGCCTTTGCTCTTTCCAAGACACTTTGTTTTTCCTTCTTCCAGGAGCTGACACCAGAACCCCTTATGTGAATCGAACCTGAAACAAATACCTTGTGGTGTAAAAGCTCTAAAATACTGCAAGGAAGATAAATCTCCAAAGTTTAGACCGAAGACTTCAAAGAGTAAACCCTAAAGCTATCAGCCTTATTTTAAGGGCAACCAAATCTAAGTGTCAGAATCGAAAAGAATCCAATTCTCACAAAGCTCTGTCTGTCTGTCAGCATTGAGTGGCTCAGTGGATGACTTGTGGAAAAGTTAACCCCGAGTCGTGTTCTGAAGAATACATCCTACTGGCAGCTCAGACGAGTATGAGAGGCTTTATTTTGCAGTGACCTTACTTACACACGAACTGGTATTTTAGGAATGTAGCAATATGTGAAAATGATGAATTAATTAACTCACGTTAGGGCTTCAGAGTAATTATAGTGAGGAGAGACTCCCAGGAATTTCTGTACTTCATCCATTACGGTAGACGGGTCAGTTCTCAGCTGCTGTCCATCAATAATTAGCAACTACAATGGATAAAATAAATGGAAGTTTCATTTAAAATTCATTATTTCGAGTTTCAAACTGAAACTTCCACCTCTGTCAAACTCCTTCATTACATGGAGAGTACTGCACCAGGAAACGATAACTGGTCCAGTCTTAATTATCATCATCATTAATGACCTGGGTAAATGGCATAGTAATTAAATCTGAAATGATATTAAATTGGAAGGTGTTGTGACAGAGAAATAATAATGAACAACCTAGAAATATAAGAAATATTGGCAGGAAATTGAGAGAGATTGGTCCAGCCAAGAAAAAATTATATTAATAGCTAGTACTTTTACAGAGAAAACATAAGGCTACCAGTTCTTCACGATCACTGTGGGATGTAAAAATCTGCATGACTATTGTTCAATATTCCTGCACTGATTTTGGAGAAAAGCTAATGAAAACAGAATGGAGAGAATTTCATAAGAGTACCACCATATTTCAGTATTGTGTATGTCACGAAGAGAGATACAAGGCTGACTGAAAAGAGAGTATGTGGAGAATAACACCAACTAGATGCATCAGAGCCTCCTTGGCACACTCTGGAAAAACAGAAGGTGCAGATTCCAGCCAACTTGTCTCAGCCAGAAGAGTCCTGAATAAACAGAAGGTTTGGATTGCAGCCAACCTCCCTCAAGTGAAGTAACTTTAACTGTTGGGTGGGGAGCAGTGCCAGACGCACTGCTAATGTCATGAAAATCCATTCCAGAAATAAATCTGCCAAGGAGATACTGATCATGTGATACTGTCTGCCTGGCCTTGTGTTATCACATGATGTGCAGGGCTTAGGACCCTTTTGAGGCCTGATCCTACACAGGCCCAGAAGGAGGATAATGATTTGTAGAATATCCCTGAGGATCAGCATTCAGTAGGCAAGGCTTTTACAAAGGTAAACTTTAAGATAGTATATATATATATACGTGTATATATATACATCTCCAAGATTAAGATGTCAAGTTACAGTCTTATTCACCTGATAAGGTGGGAAGTAAGTTAGCCATCTTTCAATATGGATAGCGTACCATCCAGGTGCCAGGCATCTCTTCTGGAGAGCTCTGAGCTCAGAGGGGGCTCGAGGACCAGCTGTGATCACCTGATAGAAGCTGAATTTCAGAGCTGCAGGATCTTCATGTGATCGCTGATGCTGTAAAAGAAGTTACATTGCTGGAACGTTACCGGCCACAGAAGCTGGGAAAATGAGACAAAACTGGTTGGTCTTACCGACAAAAATTTCTTAATCTATTTTGAGCATGAACTACGTAACTATCTACAGACTAATTTCTGTATGTGCTGTTTACATAAATTAATCAAGTAAGCACTTTTACAAGTTTATATTATAGGCTGACTTCTGAAAAGGTGGGTTCTGGTATTTCAACCCTTAAAACATTTTCAGGATTAGGAGACATACCTCAGCCCATGTGTGAGCACATATGGTCACTGACTGATGAATAAAAGCTTGCACTATCCAAACCCTTCATATATATATGTACTGAGAGGATACACAGAGAGGACTCGAGGTGGAAACCTTGATTTGTGCCTGCCTGCGTTCTTCAAGGTCCGTACCTGGTACCAGGAATACGCCCGGTCGGAGGGGTCGATGAGGATGGTGATGATCTTGGCCTTGGGGATGAGGGAAGCAGCTCTCTTGGGAGCCTCCTCAGAATGGAAATAGTTGGCACTTTTCTCGAAGAGGAAGTCAGTGGTGACATTAGAAGGAGTGGGGAAGAAATCCATGTACCTAGGAAAGCAACATCATCCTCAGATGTACTTAAAAATCACACAAAGGCTGATAAATCTGTTAAAAATGTTTTACTCTAGAATACTCACTTAAAATAATAGCTAATTGCCAAATAGGAGCAAACAGAAGTTTACATTATATTTTTGATCATATTTTACTTGGTACTAGCTTTCTTCTTACTATATATAATCAGACATTGCAGCTATTTTTTTGGATGAAAATGTTACAGTATTCATGTATCCTCTTCAAATTAGCAAATTCTCACTTTTCAGTCAGAACAAACTGTTGAAGTCAAAAGTAGAAACTGAGTTTTCCAAATCTGCCCTTTTGCTGACATCAATTACACTGCAAAACTGTAAGAAAAAGATACTCAGTATCGGAATTGCATTCACTCAAAAGAGCCTGTTTATGTGGGGAAGAAGCACTGGAACAGCTTCATTAGGTAAAAGGTTTCTAAGCAGTGACAGAATATTTCACTTATTGTTCTGAGACCCTGTTTTGGGGATGCATGGGTTGTATTCCTTTTAGTTTTGTGAGCTTCCTCATCCATCATGAATTCAAGCAATATTCTTCTTTATCCACGGCCCTCAGACCACTTCTTGTTATTGTTGGGGAAAAGGATAAATGGGAAATATTTGTCTTCTTGATTCTTCAGTTAAACTGTACTGATAAAATAAATAAATGCCACTTAAAACAACCTCTCCTGAAGACCACTGATGACAACTTACACCTATACTGGTAACAGTCCATTGAGGTCATGAGGGCTGGAAAAAGCTCTTCTGCTTCTGTAGCTAGCCTTGGTCTAAAGGTAAGCCTGGCCAAAGCCTCAGTTAGGGTCAGGGATAAAGCTGCATCTACACAACCTCAAAAGTAATTGAACTGATTGTTTGTGATTCTTGCAAGAATCCTAGCCAATTAATGGACTAATGAGGAGAGAGCTTTCATCTAATTACCGCTCAGTAAGCTCATTACAAGCCAGCATTAAAATACACTCTGAGACTAGAAAGTCTGAGAGATCTGTCTGGCAGACAGAATGCAAATCTAAAATTAAGTAGCTACACCAACGGGTGGTTGTCAGGATCCAAGACTCAAGTGTGAGAACCTGGCAGTGCTGAGAGGGGGACCCAGTGCAGAGGTGGGTGCTGTGGGGAGAACCTGTCAAGAGGATGTGCCTGGTCTACACAGGCTGACCACCACGAGGTTTATGCACCAATGCCATGATAAGATGAAGGTAATCTGGCACAGGTCTGGCAGCCAAATTGTATCTGAACCTTAGGGAAGTGGATATGGCAGGAGGAACAAGAGAGGCAGCAAAGTGGTCTTCCAGCAACATGCAAATCTTGATTCTGTGAAAGAACTGGCTCACTGTACTTAGGCTGTCTCCATCAGCGTGGAGCTGCTATGCCTGGCTTGCCTGTCATCTTCACTGACTCCAAAAGCCTCAGCAGCAAGAAGGCAGCCTTCCCATTCCCAGTCGTTCATCCAGCACCTCTCAACTGGCAGGAACTGGCTGACTCGCTGTACTTTCCAGTAAGAATCTGCTGCAACAATTACAACTCGGAAAAGTGAGTGACTGCAAACAAATTGGATCTGACGTGTCTGCACCGAGACCACAGAACAGCACTCACCCTGGTAATTTTGTGGACGAAAACAAAGTCAAAGGCAATAAAACTACTTTCCCTCAAACTGGGGGTAAAATAAAGAAACAAGACAAAAAAATCAATAATCCTTCACTGGTGCTCCCCAGCCACTACGACACATTACCGCTTTTCAACGTGCAGTGCTTTACAGTGCAGCCCTTTCTGAGAGCAGGAGAAATCAAGAGCGACTTTGGTGGAGCTGTGACTCCCTGGTATCCACAGAGATCATGGCAGCAGGGAACGTGCTTTGCTTTACCCTCGCTTACTAACCTACAGAGACACGTTCTCCCAATTAGATGATTTTTAAAGAATGTTTTGAGAGGCTTTCCCTGTCCCTCCCTTTTATGTGATTACTATTTCTAAATCCTATTTCAAGGAAAAAAAATGCCTCTCCCTGATTTTTTTTTTCTCGTCAGAAATAAGACGTACAACACAACATAATTTTTGTGCCCATGTATCCAACTAACAACCATTACTGTCCCAACTTCAAAGGCAGGTGAGAATGAGAAAAACATATTTTGTTATTGGATTCATACAAGAAAGCCTCATAAAAGTTAGTGCATTTATGATATTCTGTAGTAAGATCATTCTTCACTTGCATTTCATTCTCATTTCACTGAAGGTTATTTCTTATCTCACTCTATATATGCACAGTTACCATGACCAACAGCAATGTCATTTTTGTATTGTTCACAATATATAAACTTGTATATTTATACTAATAACCCATCTTACCAATCAATCCCCCTGTGGTAGTTATTTCTATTAAAGAACTGTACCTCCTCAAAGGTTTTTGGGCTGGGGGAGTTACTAATGATGGAAGGATGCATGATCAGGAACAAATACAAGGCTGTGGTACCTGCAAACAGGATAAAAGTCCAAGATTTAAAAAAACATACCCACGCGCACATTTTTTTGGGGGGATCATACTCACAGACGGACTAAACCAGCTTTATTCCATTTCATTTCAGTGAGGGGATAATGATCATGTTACCTAAGGTTCTGTGCTTTCTGAGCTTTCAGAATGAAGACATTTAAAGAACTGTAAAGAGTTAACAAAAGAACTGGAATGCCAATGCCTGAAATCTGTTTTTCACACTTATAATATCTGTGTTTTAGAAATAATTATTGGTTTAAATGAGACTCTCACAAAAAATAATTTAGAACTCTTGCACTCAAGGAGCTATTAGGGATTGGTGAAGATGAAAGGAAGCACATATGCAATTTTCTGATTACAGAGAAGAAAATTAACCATTAAGTTAATTTATAAACTACCGCAATCTTGCAATTCAAACTGTCCATGAGGAACTTCCTGACTTGAAATAAATGCCAAGAAATAACAGGTTTCTATAAACAAGACACTTGCAGGACAGGTAAGTACTTGCAATTCAGAATCCAACCCTTCGAAAAATGTCTGTCCTGTCACCTCCTCTTTCCACTTTGACAAGAGCTTGTCTATCTTACCAATTGTTTATCTAAGTGTTAGTCATTTTGACAGAAAGCCCCCAAAATCTGACACACACCTCAGCCCGGCATTTTATTTACGTTTACTGTCTGCTGTTGTAACTCACGTTATTAAAGCACGCTTGGATGACATCTGAAAATTAAAAAATGCTGTTAAGATGATCAAGATCTCTCTACACAGCAGCCTGAGTAAAATTACTGTAACTTAGGCATAGCCTATCTTGCTGAAATGCAATAAAATCTCACCAGTTTTCTGGGGTCCTACAACCAAGAATTTTGGCAAACGATCACAGGTTTTTTCCTTAGACCAGATATCTCTGTGCCGTTTGTCATCACAGGGATTCTAAAACAGAGAAGAGAAGTCAGAATTTCACTGGTCACCACAGCTGAGAAGGTTCTTAAATTATCTCTATGTATGAATTACCAATTCTTTTTCACCCATGTACAAATATATTAATGGCATACAAGTTAGAAAGACTTAAAATTGCTGATGAGTTATCTAATTACCGATTTTTAATCTGTCATTACTAGAACAGCTACCACACTATACATGTTGCAATTTTTAAAACTAAAAGGCTAAATTAATTAGGATTTAAAGCTTTCCATACACATACATATTCTGATCCTCCAGTTCAAATCAGTTCATTTGCTGGTTTACAACTTCATCAGTTTAAATTTGTTTTGGAAATCCTACTTGCAAATAGTTTTTGACACTCTTGTTTAGCAGTACCGCCCTGAGGTGAAGGGAATTATCTTCATGTACCCTTTCTAGGCTTAAAAATATGTAACTGTACTCAGATTAATGCACATTACAGACAAAATGCACCATATTCAGTATGTGTATATTCTTAGTCACTGTTACTTACAAATGTCTTTTCTAAGTAATTCTAATTTTTCAAGTAATTTGGCTACAGGCTAATTTCCATTTTTAAATTCATTTTATCTTAGTATAATGTAGAATTCCTGACACTTTCCCCCCCAGTTCAATGTTTTATTCAATAACAGCATGAATTTCAAGATGCATATTTAAGTACAAATTTGCAATCTCAGACTCTAAGTTGGCAATTCAATATCCAAGGCTGGAAAACATTTGAGTAAGCAAGCTGAAATACATTTTAATGTTTGATTTAATGACCTTTGCTCCTCAGAGTATTTCTATCAAGTCACCTCAAGAAGATGATATTTGGGTTACATATTATCACTGCAAGGACCCAGGTACCTACAGCTTCTTGGTAAACTTCTTCCTTGGGCAGTTCTCAGCCTTTTGTATAACTTTCCAATCTTTCTAAATCTATTTCTACTTGGTTAATCAGTTTTGCATTAGGGTATCTGTGGTCTTAATGCTCTTTTCCTCCTCGTACACTTGGAAAAAAGTTCATCTCTTTAACTGCTGGAATATGCATATACACCTCTGTCGAATGCTTCACTGCTGTTAGTTCTCTTAGGAGAAGAGGAATAAAACAACATGCACTTTCCTGCCTTTCCCTGCATTTTTAAAAGTACAGTCACAAACAAAATGAATTAAAGAACTTTGAATTATACATCTTAGTACATATTCATTTCCACAGCCTTTTACAAGTGGCAGGTAACACACTCACACACTGAAGCTTCAGTGAGCTCTTTTAAGGAACCAACTGGTAAATCTAAAAGTATGAATGCTTTTCTGTACAAGAGACTGAAACCAAGAATTTCATAAGAAATGCCATCAAGACAATTTTTTTCCTGATGTCTGAATCAGCAAACCTGCCTACCTGCCAGAGAGGGTCCTTCTGCTCAGGGAATAGTTCAAAATACTTGTGAGCCAGCTGAACTGGAGGAAGGGTTTGCAGTTTGAGGTTTGTCCAGGTATGAACAAAGTTGGCCAGATTGACAAAGGTGTACAAGCCCAGGCGGTCGTTTCCGTAGTTTGACAAATGTGTCATGAAGATGCTGATCTGCAGACCAAATAAAGAGAGCACACCTTGAGTCTTGCATCACTAGATGGCAGTGCAACCCCAGATAACAGGAATCTCATCTGCATTTTGCTTTTATTTATTGCTGCAGGACTTGGATCACATTCACACAGACCTTCCTACCCTTGCTCTTCATTGAATTACATCCTTCTTCTCCAGTCAACTCAATGCAATCAACGAAGAAAAGGCTGGAACAGGTCCCATGAGCTCTGTGAGCACCAGGATATGCAATCCTACCCTGGGGCTGGGCAAAACTGACATAATCTTTATGTAAATTTACTTAATGGAGGATGCAGCGAAAACAATGCTCACAAGTTTAACTGGAGTAGAAACGCAATGCTAAAAATGTGATTTCTGTTTCCACGGAAGAGCAAAGAGGGCAGAGACCAAGAGGTAGCTGACCTCTACTGCCATGATTTAAATCTCCTTGCTCCAGCTGTAAATTCTGTAAGATAAATAACTTGTCCCTAATACAAAGCCACTCTGCAAGCACTGGGCTGACAGACAAATCATACACAGAAACAGCAAAAAAGCCCTGTGAAACCCGACTGAATACATCCAAACAACTGTGCATAAAATACTCCCAAATCAAAAAATCCCCATGTTTTAAGGCTGCTGGTATTTTACTCTCCCAACACTGAAACTGATGCTCAGACACACCCTCCTCCCCCCATCCCGTGATCCAACTGCACTTTCACACTCCCAATGGAAGCGATGCTTCCATGGAGGTTTCCCAGAGGAAGGGCGTGTTTGGATGCACCTAAACCGTGCTGAGGAGCAGAGCAGGAATACATGGACTGCAGGGATGGTCTCTCCTGGGCTCAAGACTGAAACCTCTGTTTTGTACAATAAACCATTTTCCAAGGTAATTCTGCACTGATGAAACTATGTTCTTACTATCTTACACTGGAACTGTTCTTACGCTGAAATCTGCAACCCTCACCTCTTTACCACTGAGTTGTTTTCTGAAGCTCTTTTCAAAATAGAACTCTCCCAAGATAAACTCTCCAGACTCATTTTCACTAAACAATTAGAAACATGACTCGTTTTATAAATAAATCTGCTAATGCCATGAATGAGCAATTTCTATTTAAAGTAAGACCTGATGTAAGCCACTTTAAAAAAAGAAAGGCTTATCACGGTCATAATTCTGAAATTAGTTCAGGAACTGAAGTTAATATTTTGTAAAGGAATTCCAGTCTTCAGTTTAAAAAAAAAAAAAAAAAGAAGAAAAGAAGAAAAACTGGAATCTACTGCAGACAGGACTGAGATTGAAATCCCCTCCCCTTTAGGCAACCAAATGTATAACCTTTTCAAGTTTCCTTTTTTATTTCAGTTCTCAAAGCAGGAACAGACCAGCCACAGGACAACGCTGTTCTCAACAAAGGTACAATCAGCAGGTTTCCATAAAAAAGGTTAACTTGTTTTCTTGACAGCCTCTTTCTTTCCTACACCTGGGCTGACCTCTGGCATTTTTAATGTCAATTCACCTCCTGGCAGCTCCTCACCTGCCAACAGCTACAGCACTGCCACGAAAGAAAAAGCAAGAGCAGTTGAAAAGATTTCTAGTTTGGGCAAAACATGTATTTTTTTTTCCCCTGAAGAGAATATCACTGTAATTTTAAGAATGTCAGAGTGCAGGCTGAAAAAATTGATTGGACATATCATCATAAATAATTTCCAGCATATAAAACTGTGCCAGTGAAGGGGAAAAAAACATCAGAGGCCATTTTACAGGGGTTTTTTATGTCAAAAACTTTATGGTTAATTATTTACAACAAAGACAATCAAATGCTCGTTTAAAACTTGAATGACTGAATCTTGTAAAGGAGTCCATACTTAATGTAAGTAAATACACGACCTAATACGTGACTTTACATTGAAGAAAAGGTCTCTTTTACCTCTCCATGGCATCAAAAAGACACCAGATGAGCTGAGAGGGATGGTGTGTCACCACCCACCTCCCTGTGCAGGTGGTGCTGTTTCACACCAAGGCGACACATACTGAATATCTTTTTGCCTTCCACGGCGAGTTATGATGCTTTGTTTTGCTCTACCACGCCACATCCTGATTCATTCAAACAAGCTCTAACTAAGGAGAGTGATTACTCTTCCTCTGCAACTAATAGCTACACTGCTAAAGATTTATTCTCTTAGAACCAGCAATCAGGAGATTTAAAAGGAATCCTTCGTGGGCATCTCACAAGGCCTGGCCTAGTAAATAACACTATTTGTTCAATATTATTGTACCTCTGGGAAATGCTGTAAAATACAAGCAGAGCTGCATGTATTTCTTTATTCCTTCTTCAAAAGGGAAGCGGCTGTGAATGGATTTATATGTACTCTAACAAGCATTTTAACCTCCCTTTCAGATAAAAAGAGCTCATTTGATTTTATTATTTCCAGCACTCTTCTCAAATAATTTCTTTCAGGGCATCTCAGCATTTTCTTTCTCTCAGTGCAGGAGGATCACCCTTTTTTGCTGTTCCTCATACACAAACTATTATCTTGGTTGCACTTCAATGCACAGTCTCCACGGGATTTAATATCTTTCACGAGGGAACTGAAATGGAATGCAGACAACTTTTGAAATGATGGCTTGGGACTAAATCTGGCCTCTAGGCAGCAGCTCCTTTCTTGCTTTCACACATTTTCAAACCAGAGCAGTCAAGGTGCTTTCCTGTACTCTGCTTTCCCCTTCCAGCTTCTCCCCAGAATTTCTGCACTCCTTCCCCATCAGGGAAACGGAGGGAGGTCTGAGACTTTCAAGATACTGATGATGTTAAACAGAATAATTATTCTGGCATTTTAAATCTGTGACTAGAGGAGTTTGTGTAAGAAGAAATTGGTAATTAACATTTATTACATACTGGGCATACACTTCATTTTTTTTACCATACACAGATTTATTGCAGGCAATTCCAACTTGAATAAATTCATATTACTAAACCAGGCATCAAAGTACTTTTGTCACGGGCACTGTGTCACCCTCCAATCTGTGCAACAACACGAAAAGGCAGCACTGAGGCCTCTCAACTCAATGAAGTTACGCACAACACTCCAAAATGAAGTTCAGTTATGACTGACAATTAATTATGTGGGCTCAGCTAGGCACTAGGAGCAGATGCATTACCAATTTAGTATATTGCTGAGATTTTAGCTACTGAGCCAATGTTTACAGGCCACAAGAGTACATCTAACTCTCAGAACACCTATATTCCAATTAATTTGGCATTGTGCACGCTCTGTTTGCAGTTCTGATGTACTCAGAACATTTTGTTTCAGGTATTCAGAGGCTCACTAACAGCTGGTTTTGCTCCATCAGACTGACACAGTGATAGAATAAGCCACTTGTACAAGGCTCTCCATTTGATTATTTTAAGGATCGCAGAAGGGCAAAGTTTTCTTATTGCCCACGACTTCGATGCATCTCCTGTACAGTTTCAAGGAATCACCTCTAATGAGATAGCTAATCCTGTCTGTTCCACAGCCTTTCCACACTGCCTGTTCATTTAGGATTTTTTTGTGGTTTTTTTCTATTCCACCCACAAAATATCAGACTCTGTCTGGTTTTTACGGGCGGGTTTTGAAGAACAGATAGGAAGGACGCAGATGAAACTGATGCCTTTCTCACTCAAGCTTGTCAAACTGAACCATCTTTCCTGCTTCTTATAATCAGTACAATTAAATAGGAGGTTGCGCCAAGCAGGAAAGACAGAAAGGGAAGATTTGAGCCAGAATGCCTTTGGTTTTGTTTTTACCTCTGTAGTACCAAAGCCTGGGTATTCCTTTCTTTCAGGGTCACATTAAGAAACGGTAGGTTCTGCTGATGCTCACACAAATCCTCTCATTTTTAGTGCTAAAGGAGATAATTTCTCCCTTGTTGCAAGTCAATTAGCTTAATAACAGCTCTACTCACTGCAACTGGGGAGAGGTAAAAATTAGAAGAAAATAATACTTAGAACTGAGCACAGATGAAGACTACAATTATTTTAAGATCCATCAGACAAAGGGCTTAAAGCATTAACACTCTTCCCTCTCGGTCAGCACTGCTGTAACCATGTAGAGAACACACAGCTGGCTACACATTACTTTCATTGTTGGGCTGTCAACCATCTGAAGGCCTTCACCAAATTCCTCTCCACAGGGCATTTTCCCCTTACTTTCCACCTGCAGACACACCGTACTTTGAAAGGAAGTGCATATAATGCAATTACTGTAATCTTTTATGTTTGTTTTTCTTAGGGGTAGAAAAAGTACAGAATTTTTTCACGAACTGTTGGCTGCCCTTAAACATTCACCCTGTAAGACAGCAGAGCTCCCATTCTGCATCTTCCATAGTTCAAAGGGTATTTGAGGACTGGGTTATCGGAATCATTGAGAGAGTCTTGGCCAGTATTGATAAAGAGATTTACTAGCACACCTGGAAAGAAATGATGTGGCAGGGTCTATACCCATCTCATTGTTATATAAGCTCACATCTAATGGCTCACTTCCTTCACCAGTTACAAGACATACTCAGGAGATTGGACAGAAATTTGTTTTACTATTCCAAGAATTTCACTGAATACTGCAGATAGAGATAGATCAACCTGAAGTCACTGAAGATTCTAACAAGCCTATCTGGCAAAATACTTGGTAAAATGTTTTGAAGTCAGTACAGTGCTAGGAAAAATAGTAACAACGTGAGATAATAAAACAAAGACACAGATCTGTCTGACTGAGTGAGATACTCATCACTACACACTTCTACAATGCGTGTTTTCCTTGTAGCTTTGCTACAGAATTCCCTGGCTAAATCAGTGAGAGTCACACAACCTCCCTGTAAGTCAATTAGTTAACTGATAATGAGGGGGGAAATAATGCCAGTATACTAATAATACAGGGCTGCTGAAACTTGCTATTTTTGTTCTCCTGTAAAACATTTTGTGGAAGGTCCTGATATAGCATGATATTGCCTGAGGGCCGCTGCAGTCAGCAGGATCCTGAAGAGAAGACAGACACACAGAATACAAAATATACTGTGGGTTTATTCTGCAGAATAAACTGATCTGGAACACTACATGGAAGCAGAGCCTCTCTTGTGAAAAACTATCATCGCACAGCCAAACCACAGAGAAATTTTGGGCTTCGCTCTTGGGGGCACTACTTTCAGTGCAGGGTACCCATTGAAGTCTCAGCCCAGGAACTTACATCTCAAAAACTATGTTCACTTAAGATCAGTCATCCAAATTGAACATAATGAAGGAATTTGTTAAGATTTACATTGAATTCACACCCATTTTTTGGAATTTCCATTTTTTTGAAATTCTCATTGTTCAGAATATTGGCTGGCTGACACTGTAATGGTTCCTGGGTCAGTGTTTCCTCTTCTTAGTTTTCTATCAGTGAAAAATAACATCTAGAAAACGCCTCAAATGGGAATTTTTGCATCCTCTGAAAAGCTGGGTGTTTCCACATTAAGAAATCCCAGCAATTCTAATAAGAATACAGGAAAGTTTATGAAGTTCAAAATGCCACTTCATAATTAGACAGACTCCTAAAGCTACTTTGTTTTCATTTTGATGTCTACATCTTTGCCCAACTCTGACTTGTTACAATATAAATTACAATATAAATACAATGCAATACATGAAAACAACAAAGATGAAAACCCTAACCTTCAAAATTATTACATTCCAGGCTATTGTTGAGAACAATTTATAAGCAGATATTTAAAACCAGATGCATCACCTTTACAAAGGCACTCCCTAAAAGGATTTCAACAACTGGTCCTGGGCAGGTTTGGCCTAATATTCATTTACAGTTATATTTAGAAAACAATGTATTTAACTTCTATTTTTTTAGCCTGTATTGTATTGGGGATATCACAATTTTCAGAACTAGGTGTTCACACAGTCTACAGAGCAATGCAGGACTCAAAGACCTAATTGTAACATATAAAAAGACATTACCGTACTCACATTCAAGGATGTCAGGCAGGGACGATCGAAGTTGATTAGCACCAAAATATCATGACTGTTTCACCTCTTATCTTGTCCTCCCCTCTACTCTCTTAATTCTTTTAATTTGAAAGGCTTATGCCTCAAGCACCCACATTAAATTTTGCTGTTTCCCTACTGCTGTGAAATAGTTTTCGGCTGTGCTTCAATATGGAATATATTTTGTCCGGACTCAAAACGCTGTTATTGTGCCTTCCTCGACATCTCATTTGCTAAGCCCAGTAACTTTCAGTTAAAATCATAAATTGCCAAAGCATTGCTATGGTCCCAATACCCTCCCCATCCAAGGAATTTTCCAGGTCTCAGCTCTCTTGATATGGGGGCTGGAACTGGATGATCTTAAAGGTCCAAACCATGCTAAGATTCCATGCCTGAAATGATACATCTCATCAAAGTAAGGACTGGGACTCCTGCCATCCTCTAGAAAGGAGACCACATGTGTGTTTTCCTTTAATCAATTTTTTTTAAACATTTCAAGATGACACTGTACTTACTGGATTGAGAACCACTGTGAAGAACAACTCTCCTCCTTGAATACTTTTGTCTAGTTCCTTTGGACCTCCAGGATACTCTTTATAGAAAATGGTGTGGGTGAACAAGCCACAAGTTTGCCTAGGAAGCACCTGAATTTATTAAAAAAAAAATAAAAAAAAAGATTCAAGAGTTTATACTTTTACTGCGATAATAAATGCCAGATAAGTAACACATAATCGATAATTGTTGGGTAGGTTTGGCATCTCAACTTTGTCAGAAGTCAATACTAATCTAGTTGAATTATTAACACTGAAATCGTAACATCCAAAAATTCATCATATTTACTCTGTCTGTAACACCTCATCCTACAACCAAGTATTTAAGAAGTGTAGTCATCAATGAGTTCTAACACTTTAAATATTTTGAAACATAATCTGAAATATTATCAGTCTTTATTATATTAATCAGTTCCACTTTTATTTGAATGATGGCTTTGTTGTAAATTTAAATTGAAATTTGAAAGTCAAGTTGGTTTTTTTGGCCCAGACATCAGCAGCAATAATTCTACACTAACACGTGGGGAATACTGCCAATAATGCTCACATCATAAGAAAACTTTCCTCCTCAATTAACTGTGCTGGTTTTGGATGACCAGTTGCGATACAAAATAGTACAAACAAAATTATTTTCAAAAACATTCCAAGGCCAAATCTTTCAAATAGGTAGAACTAACAAATGCAGTCAAGTTTTCCAGCAGAAATTTAAAATATTTTCTATCGACTTCAGGAGATAATTTGCTGGAGAGTATTTAAGTTATGTCTATCCCTCACAGAAAACCAACAGCTGAGTATGGATGTTCATGTAAAATTCTCACACTGGGATCAGTGATGACAAGATTGACTTTGAAAATGTACAAGTGCCTTATTATAGGCTGTGGTTTTGTAGATACTCTAAATTTCTTGCCTTTCATTTCTCAATATTTTTTGTAAGGTAAAGGATACTGTGACCACAGACTGTAAATTCTGTGTTGTCAGAAAATGTATGGAATTTATACATTCACTATAAACTTCTGTATGTTTTTAAAAAACCTTAAAACTGCACTGATGAAATACGAGCACAATTCTTTGCAGGGGCAGGGAATGAAGCTGTACTGGCTGGGAGGTGCTCTGGCAAATCTTACACACTGATTTTATTACTCAGTGTATTCATTACTGTAAGCCCTGCAGATGTAAAATATTAATGCATTTGCCCTGGAGAACTGAAAGCTTGAGACTCCCAAAACAGGTGGTTTTATATGACTGTTCTTGGACATAGATTTTGGCCACAGCATCCTTGTATTAAATCTCATTATGTGAGATTCAAATGACGTGTTTTTACAAAAATTCATGAACGAGATTTTTGGAAATTCTGAGTCAATCCATCTTCCCCAAATGCTTCATGCTCCCTGAGCATATCCACATTATTTTACATACAGGGATTGCTCTGAGGAGAACAAACTGTAGCTCAGACCTGTATGGTGGCAATTTTGTTCCTGGACTTCTGGAGATCATTTTAATTTGCTTCACCCAAAAATAGATCAAAACTTTAAAATATGACTATTTAGCTAAGCAAAGTGGTATCCACGGCAACTTTAGAACAATGCCAGAATTCTGTTCTACGGGGCAATACTGTGGTAAGGCACCCGACCCTCCAAAACTGCTTGTTGCAGCCAGAGATATAACACAGCACAACCCCCAGATCCTGCCTCTTCACTGCTCTTCCCACATGCTCCAAAAGAAAGTTACTCGAGAACACATCCCCAAGTATTTCAGAAAGCTGTTTAGAAACACTTCTGAGATAATAATGACAGGATGTGAATCCGAAATAGCCTCCGCCCCAGTGACCAGATGGCAGCAGCACAACGCCTTCCGTGTCAGTTGTGTACAACCCCTTCCTTTGGCAAAGGGGGCTGTGAATGATGTAATTCCGAAAAACCTGAGAGGAACCTAACCCATCCTATTCTGTTCAACCGTGCCAAGCTGATTTTTATCTTGAGATCTCTGAACCAGCATTAACAGTAAGACTAGAGGAGTGAACAGCCTGTAAACTGTTGACAGCGGGGTGCCTGGATGCCACCTTCATCAGCAGTAACATCATCAATAACAGACTCATTTTAATTAACAAGGCGCTGTCAAATATATCTTGCTACTTATGCAGAGCAATATGTGCTTCTCACCATGTGAACTTTCAGGATACCGTGCTTTTCCACTTAAAAATAAATTGTTCATAACACGGCAGAGTACAGCATGAACATCATCAATACAACTCACCATGATGTTTTTGTGGATGAAGCCACGTCTGTACCTTGCAGGCTTCAGATGTGGGTATTCTTCTGTGCTGGTAACTCTGATGTTCCAGACCTTTTTCCAGGCATCATAAAGCTGAACGTGTACTGGATACACTCCAGAATGGTGTGGTGCCACTGCGTAGCCCAAGTCAGTTGGAATGCCGTGTTCCTAAAACATAACAGAACAATGGCTGCTTTCAAAAACTTCAGGAACTTGATGTTTTGGTATTTCTCAGATCCTTTGTTTATGAGAGATCAAGAACAGGTCTGAAATGCAAATAAGAGTAATATCAAAGTATGCTGATCTGGGAGGGAGATGGGAGAGAATTCAGAGAGAAAATGGCATGTATTCAACACAACAGGTAGCACTTGGCAGTTCCAACTACACAAGTGTGATTTCCACTGCATGTCCCTTCACAGTTACTTGGATGAGGAGCTGAACTGCAGCCACTGCCCGTTCCCTGTAGTCCACTCAAAACCATATTCAAGAACCAGCTTAACCATTTCAGTGTCTCTTTAATAAAGGACAAAAGATAATCACTTGTAACAGGCAGATGTTGTGGAGTAAACCCTTTTGTAGTACATTTCCTGGTTTTGCAGACTCCTGTCATTTATCTTGTTCACATACTGACCTTGCTGTTACTACCTTCTCTTCATATTTAATGTACTGTCTTTCAGGTTACTTTTCAAAGGAACGGGGGATAGCAGATCTTTCTTTGACAGCCTGATTAGCAGAATGCACAGGCCATAAGATGTTATTGTATTGCCATGATTTAGGAAGGCTGCCTTTGCACTGCCTATGAATTCTGTTTTAGAGTTTTTTATATTGGTTGTATTCATACAGCCATCTGCAGCATTTTTTGTCATCATACTTTGTGAGCAAAGAGTTGGTTGATACTTGGACCTCTTCCTTTGAATGAACTAGTTCCAAAGGAATATGGAAAAACTCTAAGTCTTATCTCAAAGAAAAATGGGTGCATATTTAGAGCATTGAAAGTAGTGGAGAACATGGAAATTCATGAAGTTATGTAAAGCCAGGGCTGAATATGCATTATTCTAATAACATCCTTTAATGCTTACATACTGTAGACTAATCCCAGAGGATGTCTTAGGTCACACCAGAACCACAAGAACTCATTTTATTTCCAGTGGAGCTTGGAACAGCACACAGGATCGTATTAAAAGGGGAAATCTGGACACAGGATTTTTAAACTTTCCGGGTTCTAACCTCTACTGGAGTGCTTTCTTGAGAGGAAACATTAAAATTGAACTGGCCTGTATTCAGTATAACCACAATTTTCCGTAAACTTGGTAACATCTTAGAAGAAAGCATGTACCTTACTTAAAAAGCAAAATACAAACACTAACTGCTTGATATTCAGGTCTATGCTGTCGTCCCATACTCACTGACACATGGCCATAAGTGCACTCTCTTTTGTTCTGGCATTTCAAATTCCCCTGCTCTTCCCAGGAACAAAGTCTTTACCTGCCAGCTTAAGAGCAACCAGTGCATTTTGAAAAGGGAGGGAGAAGTAAAATTAGGATGTTGGAAAAAAAAGATGTAAGTCAGCAAATAAGTTATGTCTGATGAGATATTCTGGAAAAGGACATTTTAAGGTCTTTATATTAGACCACTTCTTCAGATAAATAACATCTATTATATTTGGCATTTCGGTTTTGTTTTGCTGTATGAAAAGGAACTGTAGCCTGTTTCTCTGGTATCCTCAGACTTAAAATCTGGTTTTACTTGTTCTCATATTCCAACTGAAACCTTTTTTTCAGAGCTTTGCTGTGAGTAAATAATTAGTAAAGGCAACGCTTTACAAAACAAGTTTATATAAAGCTGATCCAAAGGGAATATATAAGATGTTATTAGATATCACTGCAGAAAATCATCTTTGAAAAATGTGGCACATGTAACTAATCCTAACATGCAGTGGTTTTATAAAGTCATTTGACATCTTTTATTGGAGCATTTATTCTTTCAGAAAATTGGATATTTTTTTCCCTAATCTAAACAATTGGTTATTTGGACAACATTTTCTGCAGAAAAATACTGAAATAGAGTATCACTTATCTATATTGAATATAAGAATTTTTCTATAACTTTTTTCAGAAAGCCAAATCCAACTTTAATTGAGAAGGAAATACAAACTGCTGAGAAATGAAATTTTCACAGCACAAAAGAGTGATTGCAAAAAGCACTTCATCAAAACTTCCTTTTTCCCCAATTCACTGAGATCAAACCAAATTCTACAAGTATTGCTTTTCTAACAAAGTAGGAATAACGGTTTCTGAGGACCTAAATTAAATGCAAAATGCAAAAATATAACTCACTAAGGCAAATTTTTTGTTGAGGATCATCTGCTCCACCAGCGAGGACTCGTTGTGGAAGAGGTGGGGCTGCATGTGACTCCACATGTGGGGAAACCACCAGAACTCATCCACAGATCTCAGCAGCAGGTCATCACCTTCATCCTCCTCCTCAGTCCCTGCAAGGAGAAAAAAAAATAGCTCTGAAGTAAAGTTTCTACTTCTATTACAATCTTACAAATGTTTGAAAAGATAACAACGGTATTAACATAATAAAATGTGTCAATTTAAAGTACTGCCTGCTGAGGCACTGGTGACAAAGTTGACAGTCAGAGCATTTTGCTGGGCCCACATCCTATTTTCATACCTTCTACCTATTTCTACAGTGGTTTAGGTACGAAATTATTTGAATGGATAATATATATTGCTGTATCTCTACAGCAGAGAAACTATCCAAAAGGATGAAGCGTGGCAGCTCAAGAGGTCACTCAGTGAAATCAATGGAAAATTTCATGTGATTGGTGGAATTTAGCAGTCAGTAAGAGGCTGAAAGGAATGAAATTTTAATAAAGGGGAGGAGGAATTCAATCTGTTCCACACTGGCAAGTAATGCAGAAATCAAAGCTTATTAAGACCTTTAGTGTCTATCCTTCCTATTGTCCTCTGACTACAAAGAACACCATCAAAATTAAACTGATTTTAGTATTTTACTCTTACCTGTGTGATAAAACTTCCCTGAAAATCCCAGGTTGAAAGTAAAATTCGTAATCTGGGTTCTCAAAAGATTCTGAGTGTCAAGGAGGGCCTGAAAAACAAAGCAAACCACCATATAAACATACCTGTAGAAAACCCAACCTGGCACAGAAATTTTATATAACAATACACGTACTTTTACAGGTATATGTCTGTTCAATTGGTTTTGCTATTTAAAAACAGCTCTTTATACACAACAAAGCAGTAACAGATATTTTATTACCATTTAAAGATTCAAGACAGCATGCAAACTCCATACTTTTCCTCATGAAGATGATCAGCAATCAAATGCTGGTTTACTCCCTGAATCATGGGATAGGAAAACAAAGGGGCACACAGAGAAAAGACCCTCCACTGATCATTCAGTAAACCTGGGACACAGCCAGGAATGAATTTCAGGTCTCTTGTGCCCCCTCCCCAGCTCCATCCATAGGGTGAACAGCAACTATTAGGACTATGTTCCTACAGATCAGCTCAAGCACATCCACAGCATTTCAGTCACGTTTCAAAATCGGGGGAAACGCCAAAAAAAAAAATAAATCTAGAACGACAGAAAGAAGTTAGAGGAAGCCTATTCCACATCAGACAACTTGATCCTAGATTCCTCCAAACTCTGACTCACTTCTCAGACAGTGACAATACTGGCTGCCAGCATTCCTGTACTTGCACTAAATTAGTACAAACAAGAAAACAGCATGTAGGAAGAAAAGGGAAAGCATTATTCATCAGCTACAGCCTCGCTCCCTGATTTCAATATGCTCTTCTTGATTTGTTACTCCCAGATTTACACAGTATTTCAGGAGTTATCTCCCAAACTCTTACATCCTGCTGGTCTCTCAGTTTTCCAGGTGTAGCATAGAAAACCAGCTTTCCAAACTTCGCAAAGCAAGAACAGAAGAACAAAGGTCACCACAGAGTTTTCAAGGTCAACAAATATTATAGCACGATCACTTTAATAAAGTAATTAAAGGTATTACTATTGTCAGAGATGAGTAACTGTGTTATGAAGGAGGAATGTATTTAAAAGCACAAAAAAAAGATTTAAATGACTGCAGATTTTCAAAAGTTTAAGGGTCTAGTAGACTCCCTACTCTTGAAATTCAATGACAATTTGGTCCCTAGTAAAATATAAGCCAGTAATTCTAAATACAGTTTCTCTGCACCTTTTCATTATGTCAGTAATTTGTCTACAATTATTTTTTAAACTGGTATGTCAATGACAACAAAATGTTAGCAGAGAAGTCAAGTCCAGTTTAGCTATTAGGCATAGTACAGCCAAGTTACAACTCCTTAAAACATGGCCCATTCTGCAGATGGAGGCAATATGCACCTTACCAGGGCACATGAGCTCTTCTTCAGGTCTTTTCCAGCACTCACCTGGTAAAGAGCATCTTCTTTCACTGCAAAGCCTGAAAAATGTCCTGTGAACAAGGGACTTTCTAAAGGAATAAGTAAAATGAAGCACAGAATGGAAATAATTGAAAACAAGCTCCAGACTTACGAAGTGGAATATTAAGAGCAAAATCCTTCAATGCTGTAACAAGGGCTTTTGCAGAGGCTGAGAGTGCAAAGATCTTCAAGGGGCCTTCTGATTGTAATGAAAGGTAGCAAATGTGCACAGGATTTGTTATGAAAACCATCCTCGAGCTGCTGGGAACAGATTCAATGGAATAATTGTATCTTTGCACAGTTAAAAAGGTAGGAGGCAAAGGCTATGGCCACACACACAGCCTGACAGCCAGGGGGCACGAACGGGCTGCACGTTCTTTTCCTCCCCATTAAGAGCTGTGAGCATTTTCTGAGCTGAAAGGTATCTTGTACCTTTCTAACACCTTCCCGGCTTGTCAGCTCCAGTCTGGTCCCAGCAGGATGGAAAACCAGAACTGGAAAAAGGAGGAGATCCAGGCTTTCAAACAGGTAGCAATGAGCCCATGACATTCTTAGAATAATACAACACAGAGTTTACTCCTTTTCTGGGAGTTAGTTTTGCCAGTGCAGTTCCCAGCTTCTCCCCTCGTGTTGGGAAATACCAGCTAATACCAAGGGGGTACCTGCTCCGTCTGCCAAGAGGGAGGGCCCAGACCTGCTGTGAACCACTTTTTGCACAGACAAGCTGAGCTAACATTTGAGTTGTCGTGCCTATGATTATTTTCTGGGCGACTTGACATTTTACTCATCTTTCAGGTTCTAAAAACAAAATGTTAAAACTCATGAAGAATATACAGTAGCAGATGGCAGAGCCTATTACTGTGAATTTCCATCAGAAAGACAGAAAGAGAGAAAAGTAGGGGGACAAAAAGCCCCAAATTTCCTTTTTGCGTGCTGTTTTATATGCTGAAGGGGAGCTGCTGCTATTTTCTGTATATTTTATGATTGCTAATGAACAGACCCTCTGAGTGTCTGTATGAAAAGTTACACAAATAGATTAGTACTGAAGATGGCATTTTAAAACTATTTCATGAAGCCTTCATATGTTTGTAATATTTAGTCCATGCTATATTTCTGTTGGCCCTGTAATGAAAATAAATCGCTGGCTGCATAATCACTTTCATAGACACAGGACTATCTAAGCTTACATACCAGGTTTAGGAAATTCCTTGTTCCAGAAATCAAATGTGAGAATTCATTATATGGTTACATATGATTTCCTCACCAAGAGTCCCCCCCAAAAAAAAAATCTCAGAAAAAGCCCCTTTTACAATCCAAGGAATAAACAAAAGATTTCCCAGCAGCAAAACAACAGATTTTCTCATCTCACAAACAGGACAAACAGGCACAGACATGGGCTGTCAAAAGCTTCTGCTCAAGTAAGTCAGCTGTAAAGCCAAGGATAAAATTCCTGTCGTCAAACTTGCTTCCCACTTCCATAGCCAGGAAACCATCCTGCCTCCTGTCCTCAAATATCTCTTCACGTGGTTTCACCTCAGAGTCTGTCACACAGAAGTTATAAGTGTCAACTTGTCTTTGGTAAACAGACAGTTGTAATTTCTTCAGCATCAACAAAAATACTCAGACCCAAATGTCTTGACTGATCAAAGAAATCAATCAAGAATGCCTTGTTGAACTCTGCTTCCAAAGAGGAATGATGACTTCTTTGTGCAGTCATACCAACATATTTACCACTATTTCCCTGCTCAAAAGCTGCTAAAGAACTTTGCCACTTGAAAAGCGAAATAACTCAATATGCTGTTAATTCTCCTTGTAAGCACATGGATTTTAACTCAACTGGCAAGCAGACAGACACAGTGCTGCTGCATTAACATCTTACACTTCAGGACAGGCTTTCATGTCACCAACAAAAGCAAGGTCAGCTCCACAATTTTCCAAAAAGCTCTTCTCATCCTCCTTTTTTTTTTTGGGAAGCAGATCTCATCTCTCAACGCTTGCTTGACTATTTTGTGTCTGACAATACTATCAAAGCAGCCATTAAATTAGGAATTACTTTGCTTTGAGAAAAACTTCTAATGCCATGTTGGCTCTTTAATAAAGGCAAGGACCTTCTGAAAAGGAAGGACAAACTAACAGAGAGTGCAATGTGAAAGCACACGAGTTAAGCACACCAAGCCCCTTTATGGGAGCTCCTATGCAAAAGCAGTTTTTATTTTCCATACCGTATTTTCTCTTTAGTCCAACCCCTGCAAGAGAGGGAAGAAACAGAACTAAAGCCACTTTTTTTAGCTTCTGAATGGAGTTCTTAGTACAGAGGTTTAATGAGCTGTAACTGGTGTGATGTCCTTTTGCTGTGCACTGTCTGTGACATCACTTTGCCTTTCCACCCTCTGACAAGAGGAAACAGGAGACAGCCTCAATGAAGGTCCATCCCAAATGTCTGGGAGTCATTATTTTATTGGGCAGACTACTTTGCTTCTGTGAAAAATGCTTCCCTCATGATAAATTATGTATTTTGGAACATCATTAAAATTCAACGTCTACTCTTTCTGGATTTCCAAGATTAGCACTTTGACACCCATTATCATAAACATTTAACCTACGCAGGAAAAAGAATAATTGCTTTGGGTGTACTGGGTGTATCCGAAAAAAATATTTTGAATATCCTTCAGACAAAAGGAGAAGAAAGCTTAAACTGCCTTTGTGCACTCTCCTAACAGAGCTGACACTACAGAGAGGGCAAGAGAAAAAAAACAAAGAAAACCTTCAGCTTTTTGTGCAAAGTGTTCTGCTGGCAGAGAACAGGCAACCCAGTTTCCCCTCAAAAGGTCAATAAGGTATCAGGCTGGAGCCAGTTACGTGCACTTTAAGTTTTTCAGTGCCCAATACAAGAAAAAAGACCTCAGGAGCCACAACTTCATTTTATGTCTCAGATCCTATAACTAGGTGTCTGAATTTGCGGTCCACTAAAGGATCCCAAAAATGTAAGTAGCCACTTTGGAAAACGTTGCTCAAATGATTTCAATCAAAAGTTTTTAATCAGAACACACTGTTTTAAATGTCACTAGGTCTTCCTTTGGAGTTGTTTTTATATCACATACGATAATGATCTTGATGATGATCCAATTACATATTTTCAAGTAATTAGGCTCTTTCATCTAGGCAAAGCATTTGTACAACCAAGAGATTTAGGAAATCTTTCTA
The DNA here is from genome assembly GCA_013399855.1 of Oxyruncus cristatus. NCBI lineage: Eukaryota > Metazoa > Chordata > Aves > Passeriformes > Cotingidae > Oxyruncus > Oxyruncus cristatus. The sequence goes on along the minus strand of VXAY01005024.1, from coordinate 307,670 downwards.
ACTTCTTTCACCAACTTCTCGCTTGTTGGAGGCTGAGGTAGCAGTTAATGAGAATAAGCTAATTATGGCAAGGTAACCTGAAGGTTATAAATACTTGGTGCCAATGCTATTTCACAAAGTAAGCAATTAACATGGTGTTTTCAGGATTCTATCTGAAACTCTGCATTATTAGCTCTTAATTAAACTGTACTTAGATGAAAGAAGTTACTATTACTAAACAGCTCAGTGATCTCGTTATTCTGCAGTTAACAGAAATAAAATGCAGCATTTCTTTAAAATAAACGTCACAAAAATTCCCAGGTCAGTTGAAATAGAACAAACATCCTACTGCTACGTATTTTTCCCTGGGTTTTGCTCAGACAGGATTCAACAGAAAACTCGTTGGTTGCATTTTTACCAAACACTTTGCCTGCTTGTGAAACACTAAGTACGAAGCGGTAAGTTCTCAGAGTATGACAGAACTCAAAAACAAAGTGGCTCTAAAATGCATTTGGAATCTCTTCATATTTATCCAGTTAAGTTCTTGTGATGTGGTGATGGCCAGCACAGCAGGAAGGCGGGTTTTGTTAATGGAAAGTATTTCAGGTGGCTGTGCTGCAGACACACAACCCCCTCCCTCCCCAACATGCTGCCTGAGCTCTGAGCACAACAGCCCATCTCTCAGCGTGACAGAGTGGTTCAGATCCTGTTCCAGTTCACTTCTGGGCCGCTCTGCTCTGCTCTGCCTGCTTAGCCTGGCTTGTCTCCACTGCATCCCACCAGCAGCAGATAAATTCTAAGGGTTGTTCATTGATTTGTGTCGACACTTGTCTGGCTCCCAGTAAATGTTAGGCATTACACCTCTGCGCCCCCTCATTAGACAGCCCACACTTGTACAGCTCCACATCTCGGTTGGAAGGGTGCACAGTATTTTGTCACAGATGAAACAGTGGCATGGCTCTTCAGTCTAACGGGGCATGTATTTTATAGTCACCCAGCTCAGAATGGACAGAGGTTATGATCCAACTCCCAGCACCACATTCATTATCAACAGCACATTTGCTTCTTATTTAATGCTTCCTCAAATGCCAGTTCCAGCTTTAGCTCTCACAGCAGCCAACACACACAGCAGGCAGAGTCTGGCTGGAGGACAAGCCCTCCCTGATCCAGTGCACACTGCCCAGCCCGGCGGCTCCGGGCCCTTTCCCCCTGCTGTTGGCACCATGTGGCTCTGCACAGCCACTGGATGCTGAAAATATCTGGAAGGCTCGACTCTGGAAGGACTTCAAAGCCTAATCTCTCAGCAGCAGAGACTACGGGGCCTCACCTGATGTGCAGGCACCTGCAACTGGGTCACTACACCTCCTCCTGTCTGACTTTGTCCGTGGCCATGTTACTCTGCCCAAAATGCCTGTGTTTTTTTTTGAGACACGCTTTCAGGTCCACCTATACACCCATGGCTTGCATGCAGAGGAAGAACCTTGTTCCATAAAACTTATCTGCCACAGATTTGTCTCCCAAATTGCTATTCCCCCAGTGCAATAGCCTGCACTCCCCTTCACAGTGTCACAGGACCTGCCTTGTCCATCAGGTCTCCAAAGCACCTCCTTCCCTGCCTGCTCTGCCCCACACACCCCATCCAGATGACAAAGGGATGGCAGCTCCAAGACACAGCACATGGATGAGCCAGAAGCAGGCCATGGAATGGTTTGGGTTGGAAGGGGCCTTCAAAGACCATCTTGTTCCAGCCTCCTGCCATGGGGTTGGAACACCTTCCACTAGACCAGGTTGCTCAGAGCCCCATTCAACCTGGCTTTGAACATTTCTCAGTTTATACTTTTTCCCCCCAGGTAAAACACAGTATTTGTGTTAATGCTTCATTTTACATACTTTAGAACAAAGTGTAAATAAATGAGGACTCAAACCTTGTAATTTATATAAGAACCACTACAGAGCCAGTTGCTTTCCCTGTTTAGTAAAGCACAACGAAATTATCACATCACTGGCATGTTTATAGATTACTCCATGGGCTGAGCAACACATTGACTACACAGTCCACTCACAAATGCTTCTTAGAGCTTTTTTCCCCAAGTAGAGTCAAAAAGATTCCCGTGCATCTCTTAATACTGTATCTGATTAAAAATACCTACCTTTAGCCCTACGTTTGGGATGAGCTGAGGCACCAAAAGCTCTTTTTCCCCTCTATGCCCCACCTTTATTGACAGAAAAAACAATCTTCGGCCAAAAAGATTTTCATTTTTCCTGTCTGAAAGCTTCACGTAAGACACAGTTGGGAATTCAGAGTTAGCTTGCTCACCAGCTATGGGTCACAAATATTTATCTTTTTTTCTTCTCTTTATGAGTAGTTCTAAAGCTGCTGAATGAAATCCCCCAGCTACATCAACATCGGCATAAAAGAAGTGACAAAAAAAGAGAGAAAGCTTCCACAAAATAACAGATATAACTCTTTTCTCAAGCCATATTTTTTTATGATTATACGTAGTCAACACAGAAATGACATAAGGGCTTACTTCAAGTTAAGGAAAACTTGGGACAGTTTCATTGACTCCTCCATAGTCTGAGGGATATAACTGAGCAGAAAAAGACCCCAAGTGAAAACCACGGGGATGATTTTCTTAGAGTGTTCAAACACACCTTTCCTGGTTTTGCATGAGTGTTCACACTTCTAAAAGACACGATTCCAAAACTACATGTGCATAGTGCAATATCCCAGCTGGCAAAGTCTACACTTGCAGCCTCAAACCGGCACGCAGGAATCCAGCTGAGCTCTGCATTTGATTAGACTGTAGAGATTGAGAATATATCTTAGTACAAATTCCCTGCCAATATTATATTCCTTCCAATAGCATATTTCATGGCCTTTTGCCAAGTCTAATTTTTAAAGACTTACATAATCCTTTTACTTCCTTTCGCATATTAGCCTCTATTCTGCTACTTTTATTGGCTATTCAGCCTACACTTAAACACCTCTGTGCCTTACATTAAATAAATAGTTTTATCCCTCCTCACTGTTAACACCCTGCAGACATCTGCAGCCGATTGCTTTCTGCTTTGGTCATCATTATCAAATTTTTTAGCCTTCATTTTTTTTGCTCAGATGTTTCCTGACTATTCTGGTGTCCCTAAGCACTCTCTAAATATTTCTGATCAAGTGATGCAGAACTGAGCATAATATTCTAGAAACCTCCTCAGTCAGTAAGATGAAGTACTTTACTGATGTAAAATGGTATTTTTCATAGTCAGCTTGAATTTCAAACCAGTTTCCATTACAAACCTGGGTATATTTTAGTGTTCATATTGTTTTTAGGATATTTTCGAGATCACATTTTCAACGTTTCTATTACCTGTAGCAATGGCAGTGAGAAAGGACAAGGGATAAGAGAAATGTTTCCCACCATAAACCCCCTACTATTTATATATAGATGAAAAATTATTTTTCAGCCTCCTTTTAAGTGCTGTTATAGTCCTACCAAAGACAACTCTGAGTTATCTTTAGTCCCACTCCCACCCTCACTTTTTTCTTCTTGCCAGACTGTCCCTTTCTTGATGAGACTGAAGATGGGGAAGGAGGTGGGCTCGCTTTTGATATCATGTTTCACAGCTAATGGCTTTGATTTCTAGATCTGTCTGCAGAGTGTTTCTATTTGTTGGTTGTGAAAGTTTTATTCTATTCTATTAGCAGCAGGAACTGGATGGCAAACTTATAATCTGGAAAAGGCCAGAACAAATCTGCACCAGCCACTAGCACAGGGAGGAATCTGTGCAGCTCTGTGGGAAGCTGTATTACATTATTGTTACTTGTATCATCGAGGTGCTTTCTGAACAAGAGGAGCCTCTGACCACGAGAATTTGCAATCCAAGGAAAGAGAGGACTGATGTGACAGCAGGTTTTGTTTTCACAGCCAAATGGATGAACCCAAACACTGCTGAGTTTAGGTTATGCTGAAAACACTCCAAGTATGCACAATCACATGCAGCTTTATCTCATCCATGAAATTATTCACCTTAAGTATAAGTTTCCAAGTAGGCAGAGGAAGACAGAGCTTGTTAACTAAGTGGCTGTGAGCCAGAAATGATCGCTGCAGGCTGGTACAGCCGGTGAATCTAAGATTTTGTGTGGATTCCTTTGGACGGGAAGCCTTAAACTCAAGTGTAGAGGTATCTCTGCATAATATCATAAATCAAGGGAAAAACAGAAACTGTCACCAAATACTCAGTTACCCCACTTGATCTCAGGGGAGTGCAACTCCTTACGTTTTAAATAAAATAGCTCTGATAGCACACAACTCCACTAAGAACAGAAAGACACCATTGTTAAGAGTTACATTTAACCCTAAGGACATCAAAGTATTCACCATCGCAGAGAAATGTGGGGAATTCAAAAATGAAAACAAATTACTCTCATTTTCTGGAAAGATTTAGGTGACTCAATCTGTAGGGCCCATCATCTTATTTGGAGAGCATCAGGGGATTCACAGAAGACTTCAAGATTTCCTTACTGTGGTTCTGTCATGAAGACAGAGCAGGGAGTGTGCAAACAACAGTCAAATCTGGTGCTGGGGTAGAAGAGGTTGAAGGAAATCAGCCCTCAAATATCCAATGTCACTGTGGCCCCTTTGCAGTCACCCCTCTCTCATTGAGAACATTTATCCAGCTTTCCATCTCAAACATCAGTACACCTCTAACAAAAAGAGCTGGAATGTATTGAGCAGCAGTTGTAACAATTTTACTTGATTAAAATTCATAGAAGTTGATACATAAACCAAATTGCTCTTAGATGTTACAATGACTGACTGGTAAAGCGTACTTTATGCTGGTAGCAGTCCATAAAATACATAAAACAATTTTTATAACTTGTTCTAAAATTATATTTTAGCCCTGAAATCAAATTCTAATTCTCTGTCTCACAGTGTATAATATTACACACTACTGCAGCTGAAACAATATGCTCAAGTAAATCAGTCCTAAGGCACCAGACAGCTATGGAGGCACTGTGGTTAATAACATTCCTTTTCCTTGACACTTTTTAAAGTACAGAATGCACTTTTTCCTTGCTCTTTCCAACAAGTCAATATAAAACACTTTAGGAGTTTCAGGTCAAATTAAGAAGGAATGCATGTAACACACAGTAGACACGTTGAACAATGGTATAAAGGTACTACAGCTAATGGACTGGGAATGTAAAATGATTTAGCAGAACAAGAGTTCTTAATCATTAATATGTTATGTAATTTAAAGAGGTGATTAAAAAGGTTTTTTTGAATCTCCCCAAAGGAAAGATTTACGGCTCGGTGCAACCAAACAGCCCGCAGTATCTCTGGTGCTTGTGCAGCTGACACTTCTGATGACACATCTGTCATTTCTTTCCTGATAACCTTCTACGTGATCCTAGAGATAAAGAAGCAATTAACTTCGAGAATCAGACTTCCTCCTGTGACAGGAACCATCGCTTGTCTTGACAGTTCAGCTTTCTGCACCTTTTACAAGTTCTGCCTTAACACAAAATATATTTAAGCTTCTCTTCTGAGGCAAATATTTACATCATTCCTATGCAAGAGTGACTGAAAAGACACACGGTTGTCTTCTTAAAATTTATGGCCAAGTGGAATGCTTTGCCATGGGAAGTTCTGGTTTCTTTCCACACATGCTGCACAGGGTGAAAAGACACTAATGGGTTTTAAACAACTGTAATAATTTAAGCTGTGCTGACTAACGTGGATGAATTTCATACAGGGAATAAACAATTAGCTCTTAGGGGGGAAATCTGGTTTTAAGTAGAATTATATTAAACAAAAGGTTAGGCCACCAGTGCACTAAGGAAATGACAAAAAAAGTGACAGCACTGCCTTTGGAACAGGAAGACTGACCTGACCAAATGCAAATGTTTACATTTGATGTTAGTCACTCTAGAAGCAATTTATGAACAACGAACAATTATGTACTTTTAAAGTGCAATCCACTTAAGCAGGGCCTGCCTAAAGACGAGCTATTTTTCTATGTTGTCTGTGCCCACCATGGAAAGTTAGAGGACTTGCTCTGACATAGATTCCTGCATTATAAACCTCAAAATCCAGCCAAGATGAGAGACTGTGCAAGGGATGGAGACTAAACGGTTATGAATTTATTCCTTTGGGCTAAATGCTCTCCAGTATCAGAAGGGTGCTTGGCACAGATGATACACCAAGAGTGGAGCTCTTGTCCAAGTCTTCCATGACTAATGCTGAAAGGCTGTGTTGCCCATTTGAGCATTGCCCAAGCACTCCCAAAACAGAATGTATGAAAAGACCCATATTCCCCCTCCAATAACGGATATGGTCAATATAAAGCTTTTTCCTTACCAATCACAAAAGAATAATTACAGGTGTAGGAAAAGATTAGGCTTACATGAACAAAGAGAAGAGATCCCCCTCCTGACTTCAACTCAAAGGGTCTCTTTTGAAAAGCACACAAAGGACAAGGCAGTCAAGGAAAGATCACACAGCTAATTATGAGGAAAAAATAATTTCACAGTGTTCTAATTTTTCATTTGGAAAATGTGGTTAACTCTTAAGGAACCAGAGAACGTGCACGTATTGGGGAAATGAAGGAAAAGGTAGACTAAACCAAACTGCCCAAACCATCAGCACTGCACAAACTGTCAACAGGAAAAAGAAATCACATTTCCCCCCTTTTATCAGCTGCTTTTCCCTTGAAAAATCTCAATGCTTTATAGTTATAAAAATTTTACAAAGAGTAACTGTAACCAAAAGAGATACTAAATTAGCAGACTGTCAGCCAGGACAATCATGGTCTATTAAGATAAACTTACTCTGTGGATATCTAGATAGATTATTCTCTGTATGTCCATTTAAATGAATTACTTGCACTGCATGGGCTCTTAGTCTTTCTAAAAGACACAAGGAAAATAAAATATAACATTGTCACAGCATAATGGTCCCTCCTGCCTGACAGACAACAGGAGAGAAAAAAGTTACTGAAAAATGAATGTTGATATTACCAAGCTTATTTTCAAAGTAGGAGGCAATTAGACTATGGAATTGTTCTCTTCCATTATTTCCATTATACCAGAGGAAGATAAAGTAAATAACTATGAAGATGGATGTGTGGTGACAGCTACTCAGTATGTTACATTGAAGAACTATGTTTTATCAGTCCAGATTTTACAGAGACAGGCAAATCTGTAATAGTAAGGTAATTTAAAATCCGTAGCACTATTTCAAATTTTTGGGGTCTTTTTTTATTATTTTTATTTTTTAATTGAAGCAGGTGTGGTGAAATTGGAATCAACCTGATCTGTTGTTTAACAAAACAAACCATTTATTAGTTTTGCAGGATTTAGGCTGATAAACTCTGTCTCTAAAAGATTTTCATAAGGGCTCTTTATGTTTGTGTTCCTGACACTATAGGTACTCAAACTGAAGTACCACCACTTTGCCTCCTCTTTAGAGGTGCAGAAGACACTCATACTAGAGGGTCAGGGTCTGCTTTTGACTTGACCTCTTCTGAGGTCAATATATAATACTGATTAAAAAAATCACCCCTTAACCTTATGACAGCAATTTTTGTAAGTGCTCAACTCCAATTCACACACTTTAAAGGGTAGAGCAGTTTAGCCTTGTGCCAAATATTGACTCTTCTGGCCGCTTTGCACATCTCCTTTAGGTATCTCAAGAAGAAACTCCCCTGCAAACCTTATCTTACAGGTAGTCGGGATCTCCCTCCTTGGTCACAGGCAAAAAGCACCACGATACAACCCAGCCTGAGCAGGGGGGTTGAAACCTTATTTTTGCTATCAGTTGTGCATTAACCCTCCAGTTGCTGAACTCTGTCCTACCCAGAGAAGAGTCAGAACCAATCCTAGAGGTCCTCTGGGTGGTGGGAGCTTCCTGAAGAGTTTTTACATTGATTTGTGTTAATGGAGCACAAGTAGAAACATTCCCCTCCACTCACAGCAAGCCCACAGTCCTACCAGACACAGCCAGAAAACACTAAATAGGAAACATGTCAAATAAAATTAAAGCACAAAAGAGCATCCTACTCAACTCTACATTGCTAGTACTTAAAATGTAAGCTTAGTAGAAAGGAGCTAATCTGGTATACTGAAATTATACAAAGTCTGCATTTAGCAACCCACTTTGACACCTGCAGCGCCCAATTCTCCGTCACAGTCACTGCAGCAGAGCTCAGTAAAACACTCTTGTTTAATGGGATGTCATTTATCTGCAAATATACTTTACTATAACGGATTTCCAACTACTGCAAATGGATTTTGTTTCATTCCTTCCACATGTCACTGTGCCACAGAGGATAACTCCTTTGATATTAATAGTAATGAAGATGCATTGCATCTGACAGCCCTAACAACATGTTTAATAGAACATTTTAACTATAAGTAGATGAAGAATCAGAAGGGAACACTTTTTTTTCAGATTCCACTGTTTCAGAACACAGTACTATATAAATGAAATTATCCTACTTAAAAGTTATTTCCACTTTGATATTATTTCTATTTAATTCGACAGTTTTATTTTGGCAAGATTACATTCTGACATATTGCAAATTGTTCTCCCAAAACAATAGTTTATCCTTCTGTATCTGCTTTAATCAAATTTGTCTCAACAGCCCCCTGCTTCTCATAATTCCAGCAATTAAACATTCTAACTTACCCTAAAATGACAATCCAAAGGTGTCACTTGCAAAGAGAAACAATACAAAACATACTGTCTCAAACTGCTATTGCACAACACAGAGAGGTTTATTCGGGCTTTATTTTACCTATTTTCTAATCAGAAACTGCTGCTTCTGCAGAAAAGCAGGAGTTCTGCAGTGATGTGGGACAGACCTTTTTTCTTTCCTGTGATCTGAGTCTGCATTTAGGAGATTCTCCAATCACTCACCTAACTCAAGCACTGCCATCATGTTCCCCACAGAAACTCCATTTATTAGCTTTCCCCTTTATTTCAACTCTCTCCCATGTGATTTGTTTGCATATGGAAAACACCAACTTAATGAGAAGGTTATATCTCAGTTATAATTGCATGTGAAGAGAACGTTTTGGAAAAGAGTGTATGCTGCAATTTTATAGCAAATTAAACTTTAACTGCAGGTTCAAACCTTTTGTTTAAGGAAGCACTATATGCAGAGTTACTGCAGCTTAACAAATTAATGTTGAAAAAAACCAAGAACTTGGTTAAAAATGGAACAAAAATAAGCAACTGCACACAGTGCTGTCCTTGTCTTTCCTTTTCCCAGTTCCTCTTTCCATTAAGAAAGTTCTAACAAAACATTCTCCTTTATTTTTAGCACAAATGGGGTAACAATCAGCATGTTACAGACTTTTAGCTTCTAGACCAAGTAGAGTTGTACAAGGTGACCTCTAATCACCTGCTCTGGAACAATACTTCACAAAACACAAGCCAGGAGCACAGGAAGAAATACCGTTAAGATGTTACTGCTACTGACCCACAGCTATCACCTCACTGGAACACCACAACAGAGTGGAAAATGACCTTCAGGAATGCACCACTCCAAATGCTAAAATGAAAATCATCAAGTCATTCAGCGACAGAATGAGCTTTTAAGACCAACATTAACACAAACCTTCCTTGCAAGCAAGAGCCATAAAACAGAGATAAGAGAGGTGAAATGCTGCAAGCAACTCCTGACATCCAAACCTCTTCCAAACAGCTAACAACCCAGTCTGTTCTTCAAAATTTATGCTGACATTTACTATTGCTCACCACATTTACCTCCTTGTAAGACTAGCTGCATGCATATCACATATGAACAGCTACTGGGTTCAGCCCCGAAGTCCTGTGCTGTTTGCAAACACCAATAAGTGTGCGGTTAGAGAGAAGGGATCATCAAAGGAGAGTTAAACACTCTGCAATTATGTTTGGAATGGTGTGTTGGGTGGGTTGTGGTGTGTATGAAAACACTACTGCTCTGCCCCCTTTCCTTTATCAGTTACTTAGCAACTAGTTGTCCTTCATTTCTTTTGGGAGACTGCTCTCCATATGTAGCAAAGAGAACAGAATTCAGAGGTGCCCACCCCGTTTACAGAAGGTAGCAGGGACTTGTGTGTCACTTGAGAGGAAAGAAGCGATAGTAACCAGTGAGTCACCTTATCTTACACCCTTTTCTCGAACAGGTACAAGCAACACTGCACAGACTCTTCTGCCTGGAGTTCAAAGGAACTGCCTCACCTGGAATCACTGGGTACTCAAAGGCAGACTAACTAAATTCTCTACAAGGCGCAGACAGTTTGTAATACTTTCTGATCTACATGTGCTGCGAGTTCAAACCACTAACAGCTATTCACATCGAGAGAAAAAACGATCACTTTGCTGTAATGACCATTAGTTTGTGCACATACTGTACCTGTACATCGTTGGTGTTCATCCTTGTTCCCTCCTTCCCAACGAAGATGTCATCTATGTCAACCAGAATGTACCTATCCAAGGACAGTCTGAGCTTCTTTCCAGTTAGGAAAGAGATGGCATCTATGAAAATCAGCTTGTGCAGCCAAAAATTCAAGTTATTGCCGAAAAGGACTCGTTGTATCCCATCGTGGAGCCCCAGGTCATGAATTACCGTGGCATAGAGAGCACTGAGAGTAGCAGGTGGAGAAAGGTTTTCCGGTGTCTTTACTTTTGCAAATATCACTGGTTGATAAGCAGTGTGATTAATCTGGAAAACAGCCCAGTCATTTCCAAGCAAGGGCCCTTTCTCCAGCTTAGAAGATTTAGTCACATGGAGCAGTGGGGAATGAGGGTTAATGCAGCAGTCCTTAATACCCAGATTGCTGTGGACATGGAAAGGAAAACCCTTCAACTGAAAGCTCTGCAAGCTGTTCTCACTGCCTTTGTGAAATCCAATAACACCTACACCATATTCTATACAGTACTTATCTAGAAGGCCTCTGTTCCAAGAGTCCATATTCACATACTTTAGAATATTTTCATACACTATCAGAGCGTATTTGCCTCTATTTTTGTCTATAAGCACCGGGAGGTCACCTTTCCCAGGAGCAATCTCAATGTGGAACTGAAATCTGCTGGATTCCAAGATGGTTATTATATCTTGGCCTAACGTGGAGTACTGGCTTTCCACAAACACCAGCACTACAAGGTCTGTCCTCAGGGGATCAAGAGGCTTCATGGTCTTCATCTCCATCAGCTTGTACGGCAACAGTTGAGGATCACCACATTCCACTTCTGAAGAGATTTCAGGAAGTTCATTTTCCTGTTTGTAGCCATTATACAAGTAGTAGGCAGAAATAACTATGCTCACCATGCAAAAAGTGGCCAGCAAAATAACTGTTCTTTGAAAATGTCTGTGAAGTTTCAGGATAAAACTCATGGTGTTTACTTGCCTTAGATAGTTCTCGACAGCAGCATGAAAAACAAACACAGATTCTCAACAACTTGTTCCAGTCCTGTGAAATCTTTATGTCACCATTGCAGCACACACATCTATCTTCCACAGAGCTCTACCAGAGGTATAATCTAAAAAAAAAAAAGAAAACCAGAGATTTAATTGGGACACTGCATTTGTGAAGTATCATCCCACTTAAATTAACAGGGAGCAAAGAAATCACTACCAGGCAGAAGTTTGGGGACCAACAGCTCAAAACTTTGCAATATTAAGAGTGATTTCTTCCTGCTCCCACTAGCTGCCACGTGTATTTGAGGGTCTTTAAATCTCACAGGCCCCTCACCCCAGCAGATCAAGTAAAAGAGGCACTGAAAATGCAAGATATGACAGCAAAGAATTTACCGTGTTTCAGAAATTCTTTTTATCCGAAGAGAAAAGTTAACTCGAAGTAGACAACTGCTGACAATCCAAATACTGAAAATCTAGAACCTTCCTCCTCCCACTCCCAACAGGCTGGGGAATGTGATTTAACAAATTCTATCTTATGTTAGTTTTTGAAGAACCAAGACGTTCTAAACAAAACATGCATATTTTAACTGTTTTATGGACACACCCCGATATATTGTATATTGTACGTGTTATAGAAGTATTTGTAAAGGACAACTTTTTTCCTGCAACATTAGAAGAAAATAAATGGCATTTTACTGTTCAAATTGTTAGAAGCACATCACATTGCTTGGCATTAAAAAAGTCATAAAATAATCCAGCTCCTAAATTTGAGAAGAGAGAGTAATAAATCAAAAGGCTAACTTAAGAGGCAGATCACCTAAGGATATACCTGTGCTCCAACTTGTAGTTAAGGAAAGCAGTCATTTTTCAAGGCAGCAATACACGTGCTGTCAAAATGTCCCTAGTAAAATAACTGGACGGTGTGGCAAGCATAAAATAATCATCGTAAGTTATAAAGGTAGGTTACAAGCAGATTTTGAGAACTATTCATGGTGTGAAGATCTAGAACATGCCATTGTAACTTCAGTGCCCATCCATGCCCGTTTGTAAATGGGACTAGGATAAACTATGTGTGTGGCATTAACACGGTCATTTCCCAAGAGCTTAATCCTTCCATTCTTTGGGTTTTTTTTTAATTCTACATTGTAAACAAGTCGCTCTTTCAATCCAGGTTTTTGAAGAAGCTGAAAAATATGAAGTACTTCACAGCACCTATGTAACGCTCACAAATTTAACTAAATCCCAAAGACTGATCTTCCTAGTGCCACAATGAGCAACAAGGAAAAATAAATGAGGAGAAAAATGAGACAAGGGGAAAAAGAAATTCCAAATCATCCTAGTCATCAAAACCGCAAAATTAAGCACGAAGAGCAAGTGTACATGAGCTGTCTCATTCCTAGTTAAGATTCCCTTTAAACCTGCATCTCACCAGATAATCCTGCTGTCTGAACAGACAGATTCTACTCTCTCCACCTGCTACTCACAGATATATCAACCCTTTCTGTTCTGGGAGGACTTACACCCAGCTTTGAACCTTACCTGCAGCTGCACAAAGACCTGCTCACAGCTTTCGGGCAGGACACTTGCCTTGCATGCAGGAACACAGCCTCACTAATCAATGTGAGACAAAAACAGAACATAAACCCAGCCCTCAGTTTCTAGAGGCATGTATTTGAAAAGAAGTTAAAGAATGCATGAAGACCTAACAACAATATGAAAGTACCTTTAGAAGATGACAAAGAACATTTTCAAGTACTGAGAAGTCTGATCCTTGTCACACTAACTTAGAGAGTATCACTTGAGATAGCAGAAAAGAGATACTTAAGGAGTAAGTAAGAAGTCAGGTGACAAAGGAGGAGCTCCATCCTGAATGAGTAAAACCAGAGAGATGTTTCTAGACAGATGATTTTTCATTACACACACAAAGGGTTCTCCTCATTTTGCATTTCCAATTCAGCTGCCTGAGTGCCAAGAAACACATAATTTTAGTGGCTAAAATTAACACTGCTTTGTCTAGAAAAGCTGAACATACTCCCACTACTCCTCAATAACCACAGACCTGTCCGGTCTAAATAAACAAAAACTGAGAACTGACACTGACCCAAGCTCATAACAAGAAGGGCTCATTAGACAGAGTTAGTTGAACTGCATATTACAGGAGAGGTGCAACCCAAGAAATGGGTTTGCAGAATGGACACAGTTCCTAATGCCATTCCACAGAGGAGAAAATCTGGAGCCGGCCCAGAAACTTCTTATGTTCTTCAAGAAAACTCCTGTCACTGTATCCTCAGCTCCTAATTGCAGGTGCCTCCTGGGGCTACAGAGTGCAGCTGTAAGAAGGAGTGGCTGGAAATGTCTAGACAGATGTGAGGTTTGACTCTGAGGAACAAGGAATTCTCCAGGACGCAGCAGGACACAGCCAGACCCAGCACATTGAAGACACTAAGGAAGGGGAACGAAACACAATAAGGTACAAGTTTTAGATGCATGGTCTCTTGTGCATGATCAGCTTGATGCTTATGTGATTTTCACTTATTTAAGGACTGGTTTGCATGGCAAGAGTTCAAAAGAATACAGAAAGCATAACATAAAAACCACAAAGAAAAAAGGCATTTAATAATATCACAACAGTTTCAAAGCCTTGACAAGGTACAGTTGCTTTCCTTGAGGAACAGCAGCATTTTGCTCTGAGCAACAGTACTTGCTGGATATTCTAACGCCATCTTACAGCACATGCTACAATAACTCATCATGCACCCACCCTGACAGTGGTATTGACATCTTTGAGGTGCATCACCACAGCACAGGGTGGAACCTACTGAGACCACTACAGTGACCTCTATCACACCCTCAGACACAGCTTTGGGGAAAACGGTCCTTGTTTGCTGTCACTTCCAACAGTAAAACCAGACCAAAAGTCTAAGTCAGAATGTACCAACAGGGAGTGAGCTGTTGGAAGCAGCATTTCAGAAGAGGACAGTACCTACAGAGTCTTTCTTTCATGACAAAAGAATACAGTATTTTACAAAAGAAAGAAGAAGTCATGATAACTCAAACAGCAATTAAAAAAAAAATCCAGGTATAAGAAAAAGGCTTAAAGAAAAAAAAAACACAATCAAAGAGTCAAGAAACTCTTCCCAAGAGTTCAAGCTTGTTAGTATTGTTCCAGTGAATCCTATGTTCCATAAAGGTACTCCTGGGATAAGTTTTACCTATAAAATAAGTTGTATGGTCTTTTTCCATGGTTTGAAGCAATAAAATCTGCCTCATTTTTTTCTTTATTGAAAACTTTATTACTTTAGGACAATCTGCATTTAACCTCCTACAACCTGCGTTTGATCTCCTATTTTGCATTTTCATGCCACCATCTGAAAATTCAGACCAGAACCTTCTACCTGTGTTATTCCAAGTATGAAGTATCAAAATGTTTCCTTTAAGGTTAAAACTAGCAACTTTGAATATTCAGAATTTGCTTTTAACTTCTGGACTCACTACGGAGGAGATGAATCTGCTGAGAGAAAGCTGAGTCATGGAAGTAAGCTTTGCATTTTACTCTGAATACAAACAGCAAGGCTCTATGTCCTTCTCATCTACTGTACAAGGGATTTCTGCAGCCCAGGACTAGCTCACATGAAAATCTTGTGGGTACAGGAGAGTAGTATCACCCTATTAAGTAGAAGATTTACTATTCTAAGCAGTACTGCTGGGCAGTCACAATTACATATATCTGCAGCAGCAAGCAACAAAGAGATGCATTAGAATAGAGACTTTCAGCTACGGGGTTTTGTTTGGGGTTTGGGTTGGGGTTTTTTTAACTCACTAACGAGGTAGTTCTGATGAGAAGACAAATGCCATGATGAGCTCCAAAGAGCTGAACCACAAGGAGTCTGGCAGAGTTCCTGCTATTTGCAGCCTCCTTTAGTTTGTTGTTTGATTGGTAAAAATAAACGACCAAATCCTTGGCTTCTATAAATCACTTCAACATGATAACCCTAATGGAAATACTTCGAAGAGACAACACTGGCTGGGGACTTAGCCTACTAGTGAGATGCAGCAAACACACACAAAGAACATGAAATTCTAAGTCTTCAATTTTTGTTTTCTGGCAATACAATTTATCCAATGAATAGCACAGCAACCTCCCCAGAAGTCTCCTCTTCTAATAATTCCTATCACTATGTTCTGGTTCTGTTCCTTACCAACCTGGCCACTACCACAGGGCTAGTGACATACTGCTGATTTTTACATGAAGGCTAAGTTTTAAATGAAGACTAGACAAAAATAGACACTATTCAGCATGTTAATGTAGGCATTTAGATCTCCACTGATTTGAATGCTATTTAATTTCCGTGAGCATACGAGTCTGCTTTGGCCAGCCACTATGAAACGTGATCTTAAAGGGAGTATTCTGGAGTCATATTAGTGTTACTAAAATGGAAATCTTTGGATATATAAATGACATGGCAAGGAGCAGCAAAGTGCATTTGAAGAGAACCAAACCTGGGATGGAGAGGAGCGCTCATATTTTAAATTAATTATCAAAATATGAAAGTAGTCTCCAAATATTGAGTGCCCCTACTTATGAAATTATTCTACTGACTGTATTCAAGCAGTGATAACTCAGACAAGTAAATCCAGGCTGAGAATGAGACCACATAACTGCATATTAAAAAGACATTCTCAACTTGAAAAGATGGTGATATGAGACATGAACTGTCAGGGGAAGTCTTTGGGACCCTTTAGTATCACATAACAAGCCCTGGAATACGTGACTATCGAAGGGCTTAAATTCTCTCGTATCTTTAAAAAAAACCCAAACAAACAAGCAAAAGGAATGGCTTAGGCAGAACAGCAATTCCGGTGGACAGAAATGCTTTGTCAAGTCCTTAGGGCAAGCAGTTCCCAGTTTCTATTGTACCTGTGACACCTTTAGCTCCATGCTGCATTGCCTCATGCAGTACCACAGACCTTACACAGGATAGGAATTCATGCATCACAGTTCGTCATTAAAGGACATTTACAAAGACTAAATATATAGTATTTAAAATAGTTCAAAAGAAGGCTCGGAAGACTTTAAAAGAACACACAAGTTGGGTTTGGTCTTCAAATTACTACTTTACCTTCATATAATACTTTCAACTGAAAAATCTTAAAGCACATGACATCACATACAATTTTTCTGAGATAAACCCTACTACTTTTGAGCACTTGCAGAAACATCACTATCTAAAGAGGAAACGATTTCCTCAAGGTTTTTAATATAAATGTACAGCACATTCTCTGGTCCATGCCCATACCTTTACTTCCCCCCCCCCCCCCCTCCTTCCCCCAGG